>CM075978.1:177827487-177860145 GCA_038087875.1 Malacoraja senta
GAGGAAGATAGTTCCAAAAGATCATGACGCTCTGCAAAAACAAATCTTGTCTTATCCCGAACACATGATCAATTTAAATTCTGAAATCATCCCATGATATCACTGCAGAGTTCTACTTCAACTACTTCAGCGACCTTCCTTGTATCATAAGGTTAGAGGTGAAGATGCTTGCTGATCATTGAACAACTATCATTTCCATTTGCAGCTCATCAGAAAATGAAGCAGTCTATGCCTGCATATGGCAAGACCCAGACAACATCCAGGCATGAACTGATAACTGCCAAGTAACATTCATGCCATGTCAAACTATGATCATCTGTAATGAGAGATAATTTGATGTCTTACCCTCAAAGGAGGGAGCCACCACCAACATCCTGGAAGTCATTATAGAGAAGAAACATTACAACATGTGCAGATCAAAAGTTAGTATTCTCTGAGTCACAATCTGACGTGGCAAAACATTCCAGCATCAACATGGTACAAATCAGAAATGTGACGGAAGTCAAGATGCCCTGTGCTATCCAACAAAAAATCCCATCCCTAACGCACTGTGGCTATCCATAAATGACACTGCATTACACCCAGGACATCTCCGGCCAGACTAAGAGGCTGTGGAAGAACCAGAAGCAAATGCTTGTGAACGCTCAAGATTTCAGCACCTGCAGTCTCTTGTGTCACCAGAAACAGAATGTGTTTGGTCAAATTAAGAAACAATAGATATAACAGTGCACTTCTGGCTATAGGTCTAGGTAACCTACAGAGGAGCAAATATGCTGTGAGATTACATAGAAGTCCAAAAAACTATTGGGCAGTGAAATTAGAGGATTTTAACTATCCAGCATTATAATACTGTTCAGAGCAGAGAGGGTGAAGAGATTTTAAAGTGGTAGGAAGGAACTGCAGATGCTGGTTTACACCGAATATAGACACAAAATGCTGGACAGTGGATAGGCTGCATCTCGGGAGAGAAAGAATGGGTGACGTTTCGGGTCGAGACCCTTTCTTAAAATATGATTGGGATAACTTTCTAGAGCAGCATGATTTTAGTCCAAGAAAAAAAGAAGACTTTGCTGGATCTGGTTTAGTTTAGTTTAGTTTTAGAGATATTGTGGGGAAACAGGAAAGGAGATCAGTTGTGATTCGGAGCAGATTCAAAGCGCCTGATTTTTCCAATATTTTAAGAACTCTGCATTCTTCCAGTCCTGTCCTCTTGTTGATCTCCTCACCACACATACCTCACTGCTGGTGGCTGTGTCTTACAGCTGTCCATTCCCTAAGCTCTGGAATTCTCTCCCATATTTTCTGCACTGATATCATTATCCTGTTTTAATATCTGTGTCTTGCAATGTGGAAGCAGATACAAGCAAAACCACACAGTCACTGTACCCTAAACCCACTTTGTCCCCATGTTTCTGGTTCGATTTTTAAGACTTATCAAAAAAGAAACATCTGTAATTGTTTCTGCTATTTCTCATTGAATCACAACTCATTAATCCTTCTGTTTGAAGGCATCCAGACATTGCAAACTTTGTTCAATTTGTGGTTTCAGGCATAAATCATGCAATTTCACGTGCTCTTGATAAGAACAAAATGTCAACAGACATCGCACAAATTACTCATCAGAGTGTGCTTAGAGACCAATGAAGTGATCCATAAAACTGTTTATCACTTGGAATAATTTACTAGACTGTGAAGATGTGACTTTGTTAGATATTGAAAAAAACCGCATCTATTTTTAATATATGGGAAAACGTAGTCATTTGTGTCTGCTTTGCTGAACTTTTACCTCAGTGCCACTTACCTGTACCAATCCTCTGTCATATGAATGATGAGCAGAGTCCACCTAATGTGAGCAAAGGGGATGCTGGGGTTTACATTATGGGGAGATGGGCTGCACAAACACTGATTATGTTAATAGGTGATTTTAACCTAATAATCATGTGGTTTGGAGTCTGGCACTGACGCTAGCAGGCTTGCCTTTACCAGCTGAGTTGGGACGTTGTGTTACTGTTGTACAAAATGGTGGTTAGGCTATGGTTGGGGTATTGTTTGGAGTTTTGGTCACCATATGGTAGGTAGTTCAAATTTTGTCTCATCCGGAGTGATGAAGCCTGAGAGGTGACCTTACAGAGGTTTGTGGCGCCTTCACGTCCACCTTGGTTTTGCTCAGCAATTGTCGTTTGTTCTTTACTTTCTGTCATGGGATTTAGTAGATTCTACAGGTCTATAAAACTATGAGAGACATAGATAGGGTAGATAGTCACACTTTATTCTCTTTTAAATCCTCCTTCATTCCTTAAACCTTGCATGCTTACCATAGGAAACAGATACTGGCCATCTACGCCTCTCCTGATTTTACTCACTTGATCATGTCGCAATCCCTACCTCTTTCACTCAAGGGAAATCCAACCTACAGTGCCCTCCATTATGTTTGGGACAAAGATCCATCATTTATTTATTTGCCTCTGTACTCCACAATTTCAGATTTGTAATAGAAAAAAATTACATGTGGTTAAAGTGCACATTGTCAGATTTTAATAAAGGCCATTTTTATACATTTTGGTTTCACCATGTAGGAATTACAGCAGTGTTTATACATAGTCCCCCCATTTCAGGGCACCATGGCCTTTATTAAAATCTGACAATGTGCACTTTAACCACATGTGATTTTTTTCTATTACAAATCTGAAATTGTGGAGTACAGCAGCAAATAAATAAATGATGGGTCTTTGTCCCAAACATTAGGGAGGGCACCGTAGCTTATCCAATCTCTTTGATAATTTAAGCAGTCCAAATCTTTTCTGTACTTCCTGTAGTTTAACCACATCCTGCTTATATTGTATTGACACAAGCTGCACACAATACTCCAAGTGCAGCCTAACCAGTGTTTCTTACAACTATAACATGACATCCCAAAGCCTCGGCTGATAAAGACATGCATGCAAGCATCAATACAAGACTTCAATTGACTTTGGTCTTCTCAATTGTAATTAATGGGTTGAAGTTATGCACTAAAATAATAACTGTTTGTGCACCCTATCTATCCTGCAAAGTAAACTGGCTTCCTCCTTCTTAGGGGAACGTTGCTCATCATTTATACAACAGAGAGGAGATGAAGAGCACTTTCTTACAGCAATAATTTAGTTTAGAGATACAACATGGAAATAGGCCCTTCAGCCCACTGAGTTCACATTGACCATCGATCACCTGAACACACGAGTTCTATATTATTCCACTTTTGCATCTCTTCCCTACACATATTAGTTTTTGTTGAAAAACAAGCTGATTCAAGGTGTAACATAATAAAACGGAATTGCAGGTGCTGGTTTGAGTCTGAAGAAGAGTCCTAAGCCGAAACCTCACCTATTCATTTTCTCCAAAGATGCATCCTGACCCGCTGAGGTACTCCAGCATTTTGTGTCAAATTCAAGGTCTTGTTAGAAAAGAAACAGGTTCAAGGTCTTGGTGGAAAAGTAGCAGATTCAAAGGAACTTTTAAGCTTTGAATTGGTTAGAAACCTGTAAAGGAAATAGTTGCAGGGTTGTAGAATACAAATTTTCATGAATATTTTTCCAATGTAATGGAGCATATTTGTCCCCAAGAGTCACAAACAACCCCATCCCTGCCCACAAGGCATATTTGCCCTCATGTGTGTTGCCTTTCTGTCCAGAGGAGGAACAAGCACTGTTCCGCTTACATGCATAGGCACAGAAACCCTCTCCACAGATCCAGCCCCAGTCTGGTGGGCTGAGTGAGTTTCAAAAGGTTTGCTTGGCAGAGATTGCAATTTCCTAGGTGTGCATATCTCTGAAGATCTGTCCTGGACCCAAGAAAGCCAATCAATCCCACTACATCCTTAGAAGTTTGGGGAGATTCGGTATGTTGACAAATACTCTCTTGAACTTCTACAAGTATGTTGAAGAGAGCATATTGACTGATTGCATCACGGCCTGGTTCAGCAACTCGAATGCCCAAGAACCATCGAAGGGATCAATAAGGCAGCCAGCATCATCAAGGGCCCACACCACCCTGGCCACACTCTCATTTCATTCCTGCTATTGGGAAGAAGAGATAAGATTCTGAAACTGTGATGTCCATGCTCAGGAACAGCTTCTCAACTTTTCACTTTTTAAAGCTTTTCATTGTACCTCGGTACACGTGACAATAAACTAAACTAAACATTGAACAATGAACTGTCTTGGTTAAACCAGGGACTTTGTTTTGTGTTGCATTATATGAGGTTTTGAATGTATTTAACTTTTTCTTTGATATTATGTACTGCGTTTACAAACCTGTTGCGTTGCTGAAAATAAGAATTTCATAGTTAAAGGTCTGTCTCACGAATCTGCGGTCATTGGCGGCGAAACGGGAAGAATCTGCCGCCATAGACCGCGCACTCGTGAGAAAGAACAATTCCCGGGCCGTGCGACGGTGTTCCCAACACCGCGCGGTGCAAAAATAAAATCGACAATGTCGAAAACTCTATACTCACCGCACAACCTCCACCAGTGATGCACGAGTGCGCACGGCCGCTCGCACGGGCCGCCGCCAGTGTGGGTCGAGCGCCGTGCGTCAAACCTCCTCTGCCACAGCCTCCGCCAGTGACGCACGTGCCGCCGCCAGTGAGGCACGTGTGCTGCGCGGCCACAGGCACAGCCATCGCTACAGCGCCGCGATCAGGATGGCCGCCGCCACAGCCGCCGCTGGTGAGTCACGTGCGGGGGGCCGACGTCATCGCAGTCGGCCCGCCCTTTTTTTACTTACCGCAAGCACATGGGACCCGCCGTGTTTGAATTAACTCGGCCCCCGCGCAACATCCGTGCGGCGCTCCGGTGGATAGGCTCGACGCTCTCGCCTTTGCCGCGCGGTCCTAGCTACCGGCGACGCCGCGCTTCACCGCCCATGACCGCAAACAGGTAAGACACGGCCTTTACATTTCAGTACATATGACAATAAGCGAGTTCGGTATTCCTACTATGCATGCCCAGGTCATGGGTCGCTCGTGATAAACACTCTCGGCGACTGTGCTGCTGCATGGGTGCAGACCTGCATTTCGTCCGTGGTCGGGATCGGGCCGGGTCTCCGGTGCTGCAGGTGCTACTGAGTTGTTGCTGGGCCATCCCCGTCCCCTCCCGAGTGTCCCGTCCAGGGTGGCCCTGGGCTGGCGGGAGTCGGATGGAAATGGCGGCCCAGGCTTGCAGCCAGTGCGGTGAAGAAGCGCTAACTCCAGCTCACCTCTACTTGTCCCGCCGGGTTAACCGATAGCCCTGGGCTGACGGGACACCGACCCGGAGCAGTGATGTTGCCGCTTCTTCTCCGCGCTGGCTGTGTGCCTGGGCCGCCGCTGCGGCGGGCTGGTGTCCCGTCGGTCCAGGGCTGTCTGTTGGCCCAGCAGGACAGGCAGAGTTGACCTGGGGTTGGCGCTTCTTCTTTGCACTGCTTGTGTGCCTGGGCCGCTGCTGCCATCTGACTCCCGTCGGTCCGGTGTCGCCCCGGACGTCTCCGGCCGTCCCCGGACGGGGGTGGGGCACTCGGAAGGGGACGAGGATGGTCCAGTGGCGGTTCGGCAGTGCTTACGGCGTCGGAAACCCGGGTTCGATCCTGGCTGCGGATGAGGCGCAGGTCTGTGTGCATGCGGCGGCACGGTTGCCGAGAGTGTTTATCGCGAGTGACCTTTGACAAGTCCCATGATTCCTTGCGTTGTTCAGAATACCGAACTTGCTTATTAAACACTCTTGACGTTCTGGGCTTGATTGCATATCAATCACCTTCCAGGAGAGGGAGCTGAAGCCACAGTGAACAAGCATCCGAAGGACATGGTGGAGCGCAGCAGTTGCCTGCAGTGCAGGAAACTTTGCAGCTGCACAGTACAAAATGCAAAACAGGGTGTCTGTAAAGCAGGGGACATCATCTAGCAAGCGATATCCAACAAATTCAGCACAGGTGACCCCCAAGTTACAGCATTTCGGGTAACGGAAATTCACCCTCACGGATTCGAGCAATCACTTCCAAAAAATACAAGTATTGAATAAAAAATTGTTATCACAGAATTTATATGTAAATGTTTCTTTTATTTTCAGTTCGCATTGCTTGACATACGGGCAAAACGATCTGGCTAGGATTATGGAAAATCGCAATATCAGCCATTTCCTCGGAACATTTACCCCTCCCCACTTCCGTAACAAGTATGTCACCCGTACGTAAAATACTTCAGATGGAAAGACAATAGTTATGTTCTATTTATTCCTGCTAGCCCATTGAACAGCGCCTCTTCTCCGCCATTTTTCCTCAGCCAAAAGACTCTTCCACCCAAGGACCCTCAACTCAACCTAAAGGGGCTCCCAGCTGTGAGTGACAATGAGTTGGGCAGTAGTCCGAGAGGTAGCAATAACATGTAACCAGCAACAGCAGCTCTCTGCTGTGATCACTGAGCTCAGCGGGCACTGGCAGGGTGTCCAGGAGCCTCTCCTGGTGCCAAACAGCAGGTTCCGCACTGTGTTATCAAGGCCTGGAGATGTTAAACCACAAACATGCCCCAATACCAATAACACTTCTTCTGGGCTCCAAAGAACAAGAATAAGTGTTCAAAGGGACAGACATGCTAAAAGAACATAAAACAAAGAATAGTTCAGCAAAGGAATTGGCCCTTCAACCTTCAATGTCTGCAGAACATGATGCCAAGGTAATCTAATTTCCACTTTGGTTTATTTATTGTCGTGTGTACAGAGATACAGTGGGTGGTTGTTCTGCGTGCCATTCAGTGAAATCTAACTATACATGAGTGCAATAGCCCTCGGGCTCCTCCTCCGCCTTTTTCCTTTCTTCTCCCCACCCCCATCAGTCTGAAGAAGGTAAAACTTTGCCTATTTCCTTTGCTCCATAGATGCTGCTGCACCCGCTGAGTTTCTCCAGCATTTTTGTGTACCTTCGATTTTCCAGCATCTGCAGTTCCTTCTTAAACATGAGTGCAATAGATTCTCTTCTGGAACAGCACTCAGACAGGCAACTTCCAAGTCTCTAAACAATGTGATCTTGGGCCAAAGGAGACAAGCAATTTCTTATTCTTTCACTATAAGGTCTGTTGTCCTGGTGGCACTGGATCATTGACGTAGGGGTCAGCGTGATGCTGTCAACTCCTTCCACTGCTGCTCCTTGCAGCTGCCACAGGTCATCCAGCTGCTGTAGGACCTCTTGCAGCCAACCCCATGACCTGCCACCACCGCAAACGCTCCATTTGACACCTTCAACAGCCACCCTTCTGCATCTGTGGGCCAAGGTCAATGTGTCCCACTTCTCAAGCTGATTACAAAACTTATGGTGCTTTCCAAGGGCACAAGAGATGAGTTTGTTGACTGTTCACAGCAGCTGATTTTCCCTTACACCTACCACCTCCGTCATCTTGGAATTCACTCTTGTACCACTATCGCCTGTGGAGGCAAGACCAAGCCCAAGGCAAGAACATTGTCATTATTGCTTGCTCCTAACCAGACACAATGCATAACAGAGGAAAGAGCGTTTGCAGAATCCAGGGAGTTTTCCAAGTTTCAAGCACAAATATTAACAATTCCAGGTCATTGTGTCTCTTTTGGTCTTTTACCAGAAAAATTCCAAACTAGTTCAAGTACCGAATTCTGTGAAAAATAAGCTGAAAATGCTGGAAAGGTATACTACAATAAGCAATTGTAGAAAAACAAAGAACAGTTAATGTTTCAGGCCAACGATTTTTCATTAAAACTACCCCCACCTCTACTTGTTTCCGCTCTTTCCCATAAAAATAAGATTTGGCACATCTTGACCTTTTGAACTGGGTCACTTGGAGGCTGAAGCTGGTTGATAAAAACTCCAAGCATATTATAACCAGTGTTTTGTAGTTACAACATAACGTTCTAACTCTTATACTCTACTCCCTGATCTCTGAAGGCAAACATGCCATATGCCTTCTTCACCACTCTCATCAACCTGTGTTGCCACTTTCAAATAATTATGTACTTGTACACAGTCTTTCTTTTGATCAACATTTCTTAGAATCCTGCCTTTTACTGTATATGCTCATCGCTATTTAGCTTCTCTGAATGGATCACCTTGAACTGGTGAAGATTATATTCCATCTGCTAATGCTCTGCCCAGCTTAATGTTCTGGCATCTGATCTATTTCCTCATGTAGCCTTAGATAACTTTCCTCAATATCCACAACTCAACCAATTTTTGCGTCATCTGCAAACGTACTGTTCACACCATCTACATTCACATCTACGTCATTAATATCTATCACAAACAGCAAAGGTCCCAGTACCGATCCTTGAGGTACACTACTAGCCTCAGCTGTACAATTTTAAAAAAGCCATCGTTCAAACACTGCCGTCTGGTTCCAATCACCAATTTTTAATCTATTTGCCATGTGCCTCAACCTTCTGCACCAGCCAACTACATACCTTGTGAAATGCCTTATTAAAGTCCATATAGATATTGTAGACAATGTCTACTGCCCTTCCCCCATCAATCTCCTTTTTTACCTCCTTAAAAAACTCAATCAAATTATTAAGAAAGGAGTGGCTTTGCACAAAGCCAGGCTAACTATCCCCGATTAGTTCTTGTCTTTCCAGATGCACCTAAATCGTATCCCTTTGAATTACCTTCATTAATTTTCCTACCACTGGCATCCAAGCCTGTCATTGCCTGGCTTATCTTTGCTGCCCTTCTTAAAATAAGGAACAACAATAGCTATTTTCCAATCCACTAGTTTATGGATAAAGATGATGCAAAGATCTCAACCAGGACCCCAACAATCCTCTTTGTTTTGCATGGTAATTGGCATTCCTGGTTAGATAATCTGGACCCGTGGATTTATCTACCCTTATGCATTCCAAGATAGCTAACACCTCTACCTTCTTAACACCGACATGCTCCTGACAATGAACGTACCCCTTCTTGAACTCATTGTCTTCCTACACCTAGAAGAATACAAACAAGAAGTATTCATTCAGAATATTTGCTGGTTGCACACATAGATTACTGCTTTGGGAATCTGCAATGATTCTGATATTACTGCTAAGGGAATCCATTCTTCCTCTGGTTAGACTACGGTTCATAATGTGTTTACAGAATGACATAGGATTCTTCTTAATCTGCCAAGAATATTTCATGGACTCCTTTTTGCCCTCCTAATAGTTTCCTTAAGTACTCTCCTTTAGATCACTGTGCAATATAAAGCCTGACAAGCAGAATTTTCTGGTTGCTGACCTCGTCGGATTCCTCTCTCTATGCCTTCCCCAGCCATCCAGTGAAAATCAGGACCTAAATCTGCAGGTGTATTAGAAGAGAATTAGATGGCTTAAGAAAGGAAAATTTGAGAGAAAGGGGTTGGTTGAGAGATTTAGATTAAACTGAATGAAAAATAGAAATAGCATAGATTTTCCAAGTTGGTTCTCCTTGATACCTCCTGGGATACTATACCCTGTTTTACTGTTACCCCATCCGACCACCCCGTGGCTTGGGTGCAATTTCCAGCAGACTTTTAGTTGTGAGTGAACTCAGCGATTTGTCCCAAACACAACGCAGTTGCTAGCTGCTTGTACTGAGGCGAAGGCTGGGGCCTTGCAATGTGAGGCAGTAATGTTGCAGCCCACTGTTCCTTTGGGGGTAAGAAAGCAAAACTGTGCTTTTTTTCCAGAAAGTTGCAGGAAATGTTTCAATTTATTTGTAATGTGCTATGTTTTGGTGTTGGCCAAATTCTGTTCTTTTTTACATCAATGGATTGATGGATGTGGAAGGGACTGCAGAATGCTGAGATATATATTTCACATCTCGAAGCTTTCTGTATACAGAGAACAAGAGACCGAGTGATTGATGGCAAAGACAGAATGCTAAACAGTATGAACTCTATCGCGAGCAGTAACTCACTGCAAAGTTTAATCTTTCTACGAACACTCATATCACAAGCAGGAGCAGGTCTGCTCACCTACTTTACCATTCAATATCATGCTGCTCTGACTGCATCCTGAGAGACGACTCTTTCACACAGAGTGGTGGGTATATGGAACAGGATGCCAGAGGAGGTGCTTGATGCAGATACTATAAGAACATTTAAGGGATATTTGGTCAGATACATGGTTAGGAAAGGTTTAGAGGAATATGGGTCAAATGCGGCAGCTGGGACTAGCAAGGAGCATCTTTTGGCGGCTTGAACACTTTGGGCCAAAGGGCCTGTTAATGTGCTGTATGATTCTATGAGTGTTACAGCAGGAGTCCAATCCAAAAAGAGCAAAATTATCCAGAATTAATTAAGTTCATATTTGTGTCTCCACTGTTAGATCGATTGGGCTCTGAATTGTAAATGTCCGTCCTCCTCTTTCTATGAAGTCAAACAAAGAACTTGCATACGTAGCATTTTTCAAGGCACAATGTTCTCTGCAGAGATGCAAATGACCTTAAATAAATTTTGTCTGCTATAATTAGGAAATGAGTAAATGTTCATATAACCTACGGCAGTATGATAATTACTCTGATTGATATTGGTTGAAGGATAGACATTGGGCAGATATTGAGGACAACCTGCTAGCATTCATTGTTGAAATGTTGCCATGAGATCCTTTACTTCCATCTGATGGAATTGATCTTGTTCTCAGTCCCAAGGCTTGTCCACATGCTGTGGACATGTGACATGGCAGGGTGCTCAGATCTCTGGAACTGGAATCTACAAGCTGACTTGGAGGTGAGCATGCAACCAACTGTTGAAGGGCTGATAAAGACTAGGGTGTTAAGTGAATGATGGAAAGGAGAAGATAGACCCAAAGCTGGGGTAACTCAGCGGGACAGGCAGTATCTCTGGAGAGAAGGAAAGGGTGAGGTTTCGGGTCGGGACCCTACTTCAGACTAGTTAGGGATAAGGGAAACAACAGATATAGACGATGATGTGGATAGATAAAGAACAATGAATGAAAGATATGCAAAAAAGTAACGATGATAAAGGAAACACAAAAAAGTAACGATGATATTTCCTTTATCACTCCCACAAAGGTTTAAGGTTGAAGATGGAGAACAGTTAGAGTAGAGAACTGATATAATGTATAGTGGAGCTGAGACATTGGTTACTCTGGTGGGATTTCATAGATACATAGATACATAGAAAATAGGTGCAGGAGTAGGCCATTCGGCCCTTCGAGCCTGCACCGCCATTCAATATGATCATGGCTGATCATCCAACTCAGTATCCCGTACCTGCCTTCTCTCCATACCCCCTGATCCCTTTAGCCACAAGGGCCACATCTAACTCCCTCTTAAATATAGCCAATGAACTGGCGTCAACTACCCTCTGTGGCAGAGAGTTCCAGAGATTCACCACTCTCTGTGTGAAAAAGTTTTTCCTCATCTCGGTCTTAAAGGATTTCCCCCTTATCCTTAAGCTGTGACCCCTTGTCCTGGACTTCCCCAACATCGGGAACAATCTTCCTGCATCTAGCCTGTCCAACCCCATAAGAATTTTGTACGTTTCTATAAGATCCCCTCTCAATCTCCTAAATTCTAGCGAGTATAAGCCAAGTCTATCCAGTCTTTCTTCATATGAAAGTCCTGACATCCCAGGAATCAGTCTGGTGAACCTTCTCTGCACTCCCTCTATGGCTATAATGTCCTTCCTCAGATTTGGAGACCAAAACTGTACGCAATACTCCAGGTGTGGTCTCACCAAGACCCTGTACAACTGCAGTAGAACCTCCCTGCTCCTATACTCAAATCCTCTTGCTATGAAGGCCAACATACCATTCGCTTTCTTCACTGCCTGCTGCACCTGCATGCCTACTTTCAATGACTGGTGTACCATGACACCCAGGTCTCGCTGCACCTCCCCATTTCCTAATCGGCCACCATTTAGATAATAGTCTGCCTTCCCGTTTTTGCCACCAAAGTGGATAACCTCACATTTATCCACATTATACTGCATCTGCCAAACATTTGCCCACTCCCCCAGCCTATCCAAGTCACCTTGCAGTCCCCTAGCATCCTCCTCACAGCTAACACTGCCCCCCAGCTTAGTGTCATCCGCAAACTTGGAGATGTTGCTTTCAATTCCCTCGTCCAGATAATTAATATAAATTGTAAATAGCTGGGGTCCCAGCACTGAGCCTTGCGGTACCCCACTAGTCACTGCCTGCCATTGTGAAAAGGACCCGTTTACTCCTACTCTTTGCTTCCTGTTTGCCAGCCAGTTCTCTATCCACATCAATACTGAACCCCCAATACCGTGTGATTTAAGCTTGTATCCTAATCTCTTATGTGGTACCTTGTCGAAAGCCTTCTGAAAGTCCAGATACAACACATCCACTGGTTCTCCCCTATCCACTCTACTAGTTACATCCTCGAAAAATTCTATAAGATTCGTCAGACACGATTTACCTTTCGTAAATCCATGCTGACTTTGTCCAATGATTTCACCACTTTCCAAATGTGCTGCTATCCCATCTTTAATAACTGACTCTAGCAGTTTCCCCACTACCGATGTTAGACTAACTGGTCTGTAATTCCCCGTTTTTTCTCTCCCTCCCTTCTTAAAAAGTGGGGTTACGTTTGCTACCCTCCAATCCTCAGGAACTACTCCAGAATCTAAAGAATTTTGAAAAATTATCACTAATGCATCCACTATTTCTGGAGCTACTTCCTTAAGTACTCTGGGATGCAGCCTATCTGGCCCTGGTGATTTATCGGCCTTTAATCCATTCAATTTACCCAACACCACTTCCCGACTAACCTGGATTTCACTCAGTTCCTCCATCTCCTTTGACCCGCGGCCCCCTGCTATTTCCGGCAGATTATTTATGTCTTCCTTAGTGAAGACGGAACCAAAGTAGTTATTCAATTGGTCCGCCATATCCTTGTTCCCCATGATCAATTCACCTGTTTCTGACTGCAAGGGACCTACATTTGTTTTAACTAATCTCTTTCTCTTCACATATCTATAAAAACTTTTGCAGTCAGTTTTTATGTTCCCTGCCAGTTTCCTTTCATAATCTATTTTCCCTTTCCTAATTAAGCCCTTTGTCCTCCTCTGCTGGTCTCTGAATTTCTCCCAGTCCTTCATAGGATAAGGAGTAAGGAGGAGCAGATTATATTACTTATTTCAACACAGGAGTCCATTCAGTCCATCAGGTGCAGGGCAGCTCACAGTAGAGCGGTCCTATCAGTCCTAGTCTGTTTCCTTCCTTCTATCTACTGTATTCTCTCACACAGGTTTCTCCATTCCCAGCTGATCTTTTTTGCCACTTAACTACACTGACGGCACTCTGCGGTTGTCAAATAATCTCTCCACATGTGCTTGCAAGAAGAATCTGGAGCACGCTGAGAAAACCAAAATAGTCACAAAGGGGAACATGCAAACTCCACATAGACAGCATCCGGAAGAAGGACTGAGGCCTCTCAGTGATGCCTCTCCTAAAGAGGTAGGAGATAGGAAAGGAAAAATGTTGACAAGAAAAGACAACTAAATCATCACTCCCTTATCATTAAATCCCTAAATAATTAAACACAAACAGCCTCAGAGTCTTGTCTCAGTGTCAAACATCTTTATTATTATTAATAATACAGAACCAGTACTGTATGAAATTAATTTACAAATCTTCAGGAAAGAAAACACTCGAAGGGATCAGCAGGAACCACACAGGACGCAAAGCAAGTGTTTCCCAAAGTTATTATTTACACAGACACAAGAGAGTGTACTCAAACATCACAATAAGTCAAAGTCTTAGAACAGAATGAAAACAGGTCACAGTCTTTGCTTTATTCGTTATGATCTTCCAGAAATCCTCCCCTTGTTGCACTACTTAAATCTCCAAACCAAGGAGATTGTGAGATCTTTCTTCACTGATTATTTTTAAACTAGTAACCTGACAGAAGTCTGTGCTTGGCTTGAAGGACTGTGCTCAGTGCTCATGTGTGGGTCAGAGAGTACAGGGATAGTGATGTGCAGTCGATCGAATTCACAAGCTTCATAAGATTCATTCGGCCCATCTATCTCTCCCCCCTAACCCCATTCACCTGCCTTCTCCCCATAACCTCTGACACCCTTGTTCAAAGTCTCTTACTTTGAGTTGGTTTTGGCAGCTTGTTTATTGAATATTCCATTTATGGAAATGGAAGAAAATCCATTATTTGTTGTGTTGAATATGATTGTTCTGCTCATATATGTTCAAAAATATTTTCTATTAGTTGTTCTACCTCTGTTTGGGAGCCAGATAGTGTTGACTAGAAGTATCTGCATCAGAAAGGTGGATGTATTTTCATCGGGAGATGTCTACACGGTCCATGAAAGCTGAACCGGTTTTAAAACAGAACCTGTAGTAAGTACTTTTATTTCCATAAGCATTGCAGGGTCAATATCTGGGGGGTGGTTGTGGGCTGGTACTGAATAGATAAATGTCATATCCCACAACCAATGATTGTCCCTCCTTATTTCTCCGATTACACCAGGTCCAGGACTCAAATATGATATATCGATGCTAGATGAGAATATTTCAGAAAAGGGACCAGATGTTGTGGGAGTCTGATTCATATTTTGCTGCTCCTCAGGGCCAGAGAAAAGTGGAGAAATAGATTCTGGCCCTGTACTCTATTCCATCTTCTCTCTTGGATGCACTAACACCATTTGGAGGTATCTTAAATAGCAATTGTTCCTTATGTATGTGCAAGATTAGGGTTCTCAGTCAGTGTACAGTTAAAACTCTAATAGAACCCTTCCTATCAACCATTATGCCAGCTTGATAGGAAGGGTTCCATTAGAACACAATTAAAGAACAGATCACAATTATAACTATATTTGTTGTGCTTTGCTTGGCTTCTGGCCAAGAGAGTATTAGCTAAAGTAAGTACACAATGTCTGGAGGTGACCCGATGACAGTTTCTATTGATGGAGTAATCCAAATTTAAACACCATAATCTCAACATTATAGCTAGATTGGTTAGGATTGAACGGAGGAGATACTTTTTCACAAGAGGGGTGTGAATGTGGTTCACCCTCTTCAAAGAACTAAGAATGCTGGCTCAACTAGAATGGTTAACAGATTATAAGGTGAGGATACCAGGGGTGTAGAACTAAGTCGGTAAAGAACATGGTCCTGATTCGCTGTGATCTAACTGATTGGTAGAATAAGATTGAGGAGTTGAAATGTCTACTCCTCTTCCTGTGTTTTAATGGAGGACCTTTTAGGGAAACAAATCCATTGGCTTACCGAGTCTGCACTGACCATCAAACACCCACCTACATTAATTCCAATCCCAATCCTTTGCACTCTCCGCACATGCCACCAATTAGCCCCACAGGTTCTCCCCCTATCACCCACACACTAGGGGCCATTTACCATGGCTAATTAATCTGCCAACCCACACAGGTTTGGGATGTGGGAAGAAATCCGAGCACCCGCTGTCATAGAGAGAAGGGGCAAATTCCACATGGACGACATGAGAGCTGATTACCACAGTTACCTAGTTTACTGGAGCTGTGAGGCAGCAACTCTACCAGCTGTGCCTGTGTGCAGCGCCACTAGACAGATATTTTTGTGACCATGAAGATACTGGACTATTATAAATCCCCGTGCCGTTAACTAATGCCAAGCTCTTTGTCTTTGCTTCATTTTCCTCAAACATCTCTGTTTACCAATAAAAGTGTTGACGACAAGGCAAGTCTGTTGGATTTATTGATTGGTTTGAAAGGCTGTGCTCAGGATTAGGTGACCAACACAGGCATGTGATTGAACTTCCAGTGTCACATCCAAGCAAAACTAGCATCCCAGGCCTCCTTGAATGGATTTGTCAATTTAACATCCAGGAAATAATGACTTAAGCCTTGTATCAAGGATACAAGGGAGCTATGCAATAGTGTACAAACCCTGTGTAAATTAATGTACAAAACCCATTTCACATCTGAACAATTATGTAAGCTGAGCACAGAGAACAAGCTTTCATTAGTCTAGGCAAGCAAGAGTACCAATATTTTTTTATCAGTCTGAAGAAGGATCTCGACCCGAAACGTCACCTATTCCTTCGCTCCATAGATGCTGCCTCACCTGCTGAGTTTCTCCAGCATTTTTGTCTACCTTCGATTTTTCCAGCATCTGCAGTTCTTTCTTAAACAATATGTTTTTTTTACATAGTTCTCTATCTAATATAATGGAAGGATCTCCATCTAGTCAACAGTTACTCACAACTCGAATTTTTCCACATACCAAATATTCCACGTAAAAACCGGAAGTGGGACTGAAGTGTTTTATACAAGGGCACACCTCAAAAATCTCACCAGCTCACAAGGTGAGGAGATGGGGGCTGGAGGGTGCAAGAGGAGAGGAAGAGAGGAAGAGAGGAATCGCCACAAGCTGAAACAAGCACTTCAAATCTAAACATAAAACATGATGAACTCAAAGGAGGCACGATTGAACAGTACTCTACATTCAAACATGCACAAAACATGTGTTCTGACCCACACCCTTTCCTCCTGAATGGAGTCACCCGGGTGGTGACTACGCTTAAGAACAGATTGTGCTAAGACACGCATCAACCTTATTCCCAGGAACCATCTCATTTTACAGATGGAAATTACAGGTTAATTTGTTTGAAAACAACCTTAAAGTGAAACTACTGAAAAAAGTCTCAACAAAGCCGCCGTATTTTTAGTGACCTCTCTGTGCACCTTATTGTTAAACGTTTGCTGTCCTTGGCCATGGTGTGAAATAAACCTGCTATCGAGGAAAAGACATGCCACATACTGTGACAGACACTGTTGGCCAATATCATTGGAAATATCTCCGACTGTGACAAGCCGCAGCCATAACTGACTGCTGTGTGCTAGCCTCAGGAGCCCTGGGGTTGGGGAATGGGGAGAGGAGTTTGTTACCCAGATCTAGCAGTAGCACTGTTCTCTTTCCCTCCTTTCTCCTTCTCCCCGGCTGTTTGGCCCTTTACCAAATCCTCCCTCCCTCTCATGGCCCTTGCCGTGCTTCAAGACATTGCACAAACTATGCCCCTTTTCAGAATATCCAGCTCTGACTCATTTCACATTCCCGGGGCTAACCCTCATGGAGAGCTGATATTACATTGGCGATAGACCTTTGGCAAATGGTCCTTCAGTCAAGTACAGGGCAGGGCAAAGATTTTGGGCTGCTCATCATTGGGTGAGGATCACTAAGGGGAGAAGTTAAATGCAAGACTCAAGCATGACTCTCGGTCTCAGGTTCCACCCTTCCAATGCTTGGGGAACAAATGTTTTCCTCAGTCTATGGCAAGTTGCTGGTGGCAATGACTGAGATCTGGGATCTCCTGAGTGAAGCTACAGCCGCGTCACCTTGAACCTTTTACCCCCTGGGTAATTCTGAGTCACAGTTAGGTCAGGTGAGGCCACATTTGGAGTATGGAGTGCAATTCTGGATGCCACACTGTCGGTAGAATGTGATTGCCTTGGGGAGAGTGCAGAGATGTTGCCTGGATTGGAGCATTTCAGTTATAAAGGGAGATTGGATCGGCCATGTTTGTTTTCTCTGGAGTGGAGGTCTCTGAGAGGTGACCCGACAGAGTATACAAAATTATGAGAGGGGATAGATAGGATAAAGAATAAAAATCTTTTCCCAAGGTGGGGATGCCTAAAACAAGAGAGCAAAGGTTTAATGTGACAGGTAGGAGCGTTGAGGGAATCTGAGTGAGACTATTTATTTCACAGAGAGTGGTTGGAATCTGAAATGAGCTACTTGAGAAAAGCTATGGAAGCAGATACTCTCACAACATTTAAACACCTGGATAAACACATAAATCATCAAGACACTGGCCTAATGCAGTTAATTGGGATTAGTACACATGGGTACAATGGTCAACACAGATGTGGTGGGCTGAAGGGTTTGTTTCTGTGTTGTATTGCTCTGTGACGGTGTTGCAGTGTCAAGGCAAACTTGTCCATTGAGGTGCAGCCAGTGTAATACATGAATACCACGCAAAACGGAGCTAATCAGCTGTAAATAGCCAAATGGTCTCCACCTCACCATAATTAATGAAGATTTACCTGCAGTCCATGGATGAGATGCTTTTGAAAGGATTCGCTTATGAGTGTCAATCTCAGGCTTGTCTGCCACATGAAATAAAACATCGAGATCTGGGGGCATTGCATCTCTGGGAGAAAATATTGGCCATGCCAGTGGGTCCAGGTTCTAATGCTGCATGCAAGAGAATTAAGTGATGACAACAGGGCTCCACGACGCCTCTATTCCCTTGAATACAAAAGGCTAAGGGACAATCTAACTCAGATTTTTTAAGGGGATTAAATTAAGGGTTTAAATTAGTTCTGTTGAAAACAAAGTGTCCTCCAGTGGAGGTAATGAGAACAAAGAAGAGCAGAATGATGTTGAAAGCGCTCAAAGTCTAGTGGAAACGGAATTCTCTCTGCCAAAAGCATTATCACTGAGATTATTGTTGAGTTAGGTTAAGAGATATGGAACCAAGATGGATAAATGTAGGTGAGATGCAGGTTGAGCACTGTCTAGCTGTTGAGTAGAATAGGCTTGAGAGGACAATGCCTTTCCTGTTTCGATGCCTCTTTTTGTTCCTATGCTACCAGTTATCTCCCTTCCTGATGCCAGAATGCCTTTATCAAGTGTCAATGGTGGGTCATCCAAGTTCTCCTTACCCATGGGTCATAAGTAATTCCTTCAATGATTATGCTTCCAGCAGTGCAGAGGGTAGTGCAGCTGCCTCGTGCTGCTTAGAGGACCAAGTGCGATCGGGACTCTAGTGTGGAGTATGGTCATTTGATCCGTGACCACGTAGTTTTCCCATGGTTGCTCCGGTTTCCTCCGATGTCTTAAAGATGGGCAGGTAGGTTAAGTGGCCAGTGTAAATCACTCCTCGTATGCAGGAAGGTGGATACTAAGAGAATTTTAGGTGTGGAGGGTGGATAGTGGGCATGTGAGAGAGACTTGGTTACAGAGAAATAAAATGGGGTATGGGATTGCTTTGTAAGCTGTCAAAGACTTGAGGACCTACATGCCGTGAGAAAACATGAACATTGCTGTGTGACTAATTATTCCCTTCTTCCTAACTAGTGGGGGGGAACGACGACAAACTATGGGCAATTTGGTGCATACTCCCTCCTATATTGGCAGCTTGGTTGATAGCACGGACAGCATATCACAGTGGGGGCTTTCATCTCTGGCCAACACTACCAAACAGTACCTGCAGCACCGAGCTAAACAACAAGAACAAAAGCCAGTGGCTTTTGATTAATTTGAAAATGAAAAAAATAAATTTAAATAGAATCATTTATGGCCTTCAAGATATCTTACGGTCCTTACAGTCAATTACAAATATTATAAAGTGTACTTGTATTGCAAGAAAGAGGGCAGTCAATTTGGGCTTAGCAAGGTCCTCCGGATAGCAGTGAGATAAATGGCCATCTTATCTATTGAATGAAATTGGTGAGGGCTAAACGTAGACTAGGAACTTAAGGTGACCTTTCCCCTACAGGCATCTCATGGCAGACTAGGTTACGGTCTCTTGATATCAGTGACGTTCTCATTTGCTGCAATAGCTCTGAACACATGGAGGAGGAGATGTTACTCGAAGGAAAAAAAACCAAGACAGTTAAAAACATTTTTTTTTTTGTAAAGCATTACATTCTCTCTTCACACCAACTTTTGAAAATGTCCCCAGTATCTTACAAACTGAGAACATATGTTAATGGAAAAAAACTCCACAGGGAACGGGAATAAAATGTACAACTATGATACAAGTGGGATGTCGGTCCTCCCAAACACAGTCGAGATCCAAGGAAGGAGGTGGCAGAGTTGTCAGAAAAAGGCAGTGCACACACCGAAGCCAAAGGTGATTGGTCGGCACACTGTCCAGAGGATCCGCGAATTGTGCCTTGTTGAGTGGAGTCGGTGAAAACTACAGCTGCCGCTTCACTTCTTATCTTGTCTGTCGTCTGGTTTCCCTGTCATCAGATATTCACTGCAACTGCAACAGAGACCATGACAGTCAGTGAATAGAAGTTCTGCATGTAATGTGGTGAGAGATAGAGCACATTGAAGATAACGTTACATCTTTTTCATTGCTGTGTGAGAGACCCAGGCAGAAGTTGTGATCTAACATGCTGTAAATCCTATTCTTAGTTACAGAATAATTGATTTGTATATCGAAGAAACTTAATGATTATCAAGTCCCCATCTCTACCAATTCCATTTAGTAGCAATTGGCACACAGCCTTCTATGCTTTGGTGATTCAAATTCAGAATAGGATTAGTGTAAATGGGTGCTTGGTGATCAGCGCGGGCTCAGTGGGCTGAATGGCCTGTTTCTGTGCTATATGACTCTGCCTAGTATATCCCTCCCATGGCTAGGTGTACAGAAAGATCCATCTCAGGTTTTATAGGGTCCTTTCAAAATCTCTATCCTCTTTTTATTTTCTTTCTCCAGATACAATGGCCAGGTTTGCATTCCCCTTTTTCATTACTTGCTGTAGCTTCTTTTGTACTTCAGCCATCCATGTACAAGGAATCCTAAATCCCTTCTTATCTTGTAATCGTCAGGAAAGCACTCTTTCTGTTCTTTTCAGTGGACATCGCACTCGGCCCGCGATGAATTCCAATTGCACGGTTAATTAACCTTCTTGTTCTTTGGAACTCAGTGCTTCCTTCTACACTGCTCACAACATTGCCTATTTTGTGTGCCATCCACCGACCTAAATGTGTGGTTTTCCTATCTTATCTGTTAATAAATAAGTAAATGATTTAACCATCAACACAGATCCCTTCCAGATCACCATAATTACCTATACTGATACATACCTGCTCATTCCATTTCCCATTCTCTATCTCCTGCCACAAAGACAGTTTTTTCTTGTCAATAACATGCTTCCAAATTCTCAAACTTCAGCTAACAATCTACTATGAAGGACTTTATTCAAATGCCTGACTGAACTGAATATACATAACATCTAGAGGCATTCCATTGTCTGCAACAAAAATCATTTCCAAAGTTCGGGAGATGAAACATATCCTTTAAAATCTTTGCCTGCTCTTTCTCATCAGCTAAAAATTGCGAGGTATTCTGTCACTCAAATTACAGACTGATAATTTTCCAGCAACAGATGGGGTGCTAATTGGTCTATAATTCCCTGTTTTCTTTCTCGCACCTTATTTAAATAGTGAATTGATAGACAGAATTTTCTAATCTGAAGGAACAGTTCCTGAATAGAGTTCAGTGGAAAATGGTAATGAACGTTTTTTTTAAAAGCACATATTTTAATTCGAACATGAAAAGCAGCAAATGTCGGAAACACTCTGCAAGCCAGACAGTATTTGCAGAGAGAAAAACAGAGTTAATGTTTCAGGTTCGAGGTGCCTTTAACTCTGAGAAACATGAGCCATCTCTCTTTCCACTGAATGCAGGTAGGGAGGAGGAGTGTCCTGCTTGGCTTCTCAACCCAACCATGCCATTCAATGCAACCATTACTGATCTGCCCCAGGCCTCAATTGCACTTCTGTGCCAGTCCCCATTTCCCTCAACTTCCCAATCCATCTAAAATGTAATTATCTCCTCTAAATAACAATCTTCTTTGAAATCCTGCCTTAGAGGCCAACTGGCCCTGGAGATTTACTGTATTGCCCTTTGGAGCTGATATTTCCTTTATTATTGCAACTTTCCTGACATTAATTTTGGTAAGCCACCGTACTTGATGCAAGTATTACTCTACTCAAGATATCTGGCATAGTCAATTCCAATATAAAGTACTTATTTAACACATCTGAATTTTTATATTTGATATCCCAGGAATGTTTCTGTAATCCTTACAAACTGTTTTCCAACTTTTTCTTTAAGGGGGAACTGCAGATGCTGGAAAATCGAAGGTAGACAAAAATGCTGGAGAAACTCAGCGGGTGAGGCAGCATCTATGGAGCGAAGGAAATAGACAACGTTTCGGGTCGAGACCCTTCTTCAGACCAACTTTTTCTTGGTCTTTGTATTTCTTTCAGTTGTGCAAGCATTTCTTTGGTGCTTTTTCCTTTTATGGTTTTATGGTTCTTTGACTCTGTAGTTGCCAGTGGCTGCTTTTCTTGCCCAGGGGATTTAATTGCCTAGAAACTGGAGGTTGCCCTTTCTTGATGCACTAAGTGAGTACCCAGTCTGGTGATCTGCAAAAACAAAGTTCGGGACCTTCCTGTTGCCCTACAGTCTGGACACAGGCCCTTCAGCCCACCAAACCCGTGTCGATCATCAATCACCCTTTAAACTAATCCTTCAGGAATCTCACTCCATCCTCCTCACATATTTATCAACTCACATCACAGATTCTATCACTCACCTACACTCCAGGAGCAATTTGCAGCAGCCTATTTCCCTATTAACCCACCTACCCACACGTCTTTAGGATGCAAGAGGAAAACATATCCCCCAGAAGAAGTCTAACTAGGGTCACAGGGAGAACATGCACACGCCACATAGATAACACAGGAGCTCAGGATTGAACCCAGATTGCTGCAGCTGTGAGACAATGGCTCCAGCAACTGCCCCAATGTGCTGTCCTGCCTTGGTGAAAAAATCCAGTGAAATAATCTTTGGGGCTGTTTGCACCTGTACGTCTACCTGGGTGCTCCTTGCTGACAGTGCACACTGATACTTCTGCAATGACTACTGGGAAGCATGTCAAATCTAGAAGTACACTCTCTATGGTGGCCACATGGCAGGGGGATAAAAGGCTGCCCCTGAAGATGAGGGAAAATGGGGTGGAGCGGTGCACCTGGGTAATCCCTCATTGGTTCCTGTGCCAGTAACCGCGAGTTACGATTAGTTACAGGCTCATCAAAGAGGTAGTGACTGGAACTTCCTGTGCTGTGACCATTCACAGTGACGTGCATGGGCCAAAGTGGAGCATATAGAAATGGGTTCGGCAGAGGCAGTGAGCAAATCCCCAAGGAGTGGCAGGTCACGCCTTTATCTGCCAGTTTGCATGGAAATAGCCACAGCTTGCTGGGTAGCATCAGTAGATAACTGTCTGATGTCAGACAAACATCAGACCTACATGCATCACACCTGGAAGTGCCAGAGCCAATCCCCGACGATCTATATTTGACCCTGAGAATGAGATGATGGTTAGCATAATCCAACCACGTGCAGAGCATTTCTATGTGTAAATCATGCCAAAAACAAATGCACACATTGTCTAGTTTCCAGGCGCTGGACCCTTAGGGAGAGCAGGCCCAATGCCATGACGTCTCCTACTCATCTTGCCCTGCCATGTTATCCATTGATCAATTTAGTGGGTTTACTGAGTGATCCCAGAGAAATCCTTAATTAAACCTGGAATGTTAGTAACTGTTCTGCACTTCTTGCTTTGTAAACATTGCACTAGACTTTTCAATAAATGAAACCACACTAACAGGCAGTTAATTAAATCTAATGCTTCAATTGTTACTTTTTGAATCTGCTTTCTTGATGGATCCAGGCCTTGTGCATTTCCTAACATGAGCAGATCCTCATCTATTCGGAAGTGAGATTTTCCCCATTAATACTACATTGCCTTCACTGCATGCTTGGCCAATTACTGAATTAATACATTCTACCACTTAGCAATAGCTACCCGAAGGGATTTTGAGAACTAAATGCTTTCTAGGTTCTTAATTCTATTCATACACCTTCCTTCCTTCTTATATCCAGAAGTTGTTTCGTCCTTAATCAGGAAGACTACTCCTCCCCCTTGCATTATCTCAGATATGGCTACCAAGGCACGCTGGCCAATTTACATATGCACCTGCAGTTGACTACATTTCTTCATAGAAATAAAGATAATACAAAAAAAAAGAGCAGGCCATTTGGCCCATTGAGACTATTTCGCCCTTGAATGCAATCATGGCTGATTATCTATTGCAATATCACATTCCTGTACTCTCCTTAAACCTGCATTTGGGAATTTATCAATCTGCTTAAATTTATTCAGCAGCTCGGTCTTTATAGCCATATGTAATTGTGAGTTTCACAGGTTCATCTCTTTCTGAGGTCTCTCATTATGTTCAGTGTTTGTTATTGGTGTTGGTTTATTACTGTCAAGTGCTCCAAGATATACTGAAAAGCTTTGCTTGCGTGTTATCCAGTCAAACCAAATCATTATATACGCAAGTCCATTAAGGCATTATGGAAGTAAAACGAACAGTGCAAGGGCAAAATTACCAGAGCGCAGGATCAGGTGATGCAGTTTAAAACCGGTATAGTTACAATGAAAATGTTCAAAGTCAGCAGTAGATTTATTCATTATAATATCACATTCCTGTACTCTCCCGAACCTTTTGCATCTGGGAATTTATCAATCTGCTTAATATTATTCAGCAACTCAACCTCCACAGCCATATGTGGTTGTGAGTTCCATAGGCTCACCTCTTTCTGAGTGAACAAGTCTCTCCTCATCTCAGTCATAAATCTATACCATGTAACCTGTGATCCCACCTTCTACTTAGTCCAGCCAGGAAAAACATCCTCCCTGCTTAGTCTGTCTAGATCTATCAAAATGCTGTTAGTTCGTTGGATTCCCTCAATTACAGCCCCTCTCATTGTTCTATCCAGTGAAGCACCATTTGAACAGGTATATGGATAGGATGCGTTTAGAGGGATATGGGCCAAATGCAGGGAAGAGGTACTTGCCCAGAATGCCAACGGTCGACATGAACAATTTGGGCCGAAGGTCATCTTTCCATGCTATTTGGCCCTATGACTCAACCTTTCCCCATACAACTGCACTGCCATTCCAGGAGTTATCCTGGTGAACCTTCGCATCACTGCACAAGAACACAAGCAAATAGGAGCAGGAGCAGATCTCTCAGCTTCTCAAGCTTGCTCCGCCATTCAATATGGCCGATCTATGTGGGCCTCAGCTCCTCTTGTGTGCCAGTTCCCCATGACACTTAATTGCTTGAGCTCTTAAACATGTTACCATTTCCACCTTAAACATGCCCAGTGATCTGACCGTTACCACCCTCGAGGGCAGAGAATTCCTGTAATAAACTGCCGTCTTGAGAAGACTCTGTGGTGAGAATATTCCTTCTTAAAACTACACAAAATGTTCCAAATGCGTTTCACCAAGATTCTCTATAATTATAGCAAGAAATCTTTGCTCCTACATTCAAATCCTCTTGCTATTGGGGACTAACATAGGATTTGTCTTTGTCAATGCTTGCTGTTGCTAGTACTCCGTGCATTTGTATGGAGAGTGTTTACTTTGGTTCTCATCCCAACTAACGTGCCTCCAGCACATATTTATGACCCTTACTCTACTCACACAACCTTTTCTAATCCAGTCTTTGCATTCTTTGTATAACCCCCCTTCCCCTCCACCCCACCCTCCCTTCACCCCCATTCCTCCCATCCTTCACCCATTTACTGTACTAAAATGGTCCCACAGGTCACTTCTAGCAGTTTGATTTAGGCTATCTGAGGAGGAAGGGCAATACATAGCACAAGGCCTCCCTTACTGAATCATTGCAGGGTGCAATTTATCTTGCTGGTAATATTCCACCAATAACTTCATGACATCTATTGTATTACAGGAAATAGAAAGTTATTATCTTTTCAAAACTATTCACTAAACCATTTATTCAAAGTCCACAGGGATCTGAGCAATCATACAGAGATGGAAAATAGAGACACTTATTTTGGATTGCATCATTAATATTCGTATGCATTGTTAAATTTAAAACACTCTTTACATATTGATGCCTTTACAAGATAAACAATTTGAAGCCTTATTCTATAAAGGCCAATTGGAGAAACTTAAATCTTAAGTTGGTTGGCAGACAGGAAACAAAGAGTAGGAATAAACGGGACCCTGTCAGAATGGCAGGCAGTGGCGAGTGGAGTGCCGCAAGACTCGGTGCTGGGGCCGCAACTATTTACAATATATATTAATGATTTAGATGATGGAATTAAAATGAACACAAGCAAATTTGCAGATGACCCAAGGCTGGGTGGCAGTGTGAGCTGCGAAGAGGATGCTAGGATGCTGCCGGGTGACTTGGACAGGTTGGCCTTCACAACAAGAGGATTTGAGTATAGGAGTAAAGAGGTTCTTCTGCAGTTGCATTGGGCTCTGGTGAGACCACATCTGGAGTATTGTGTGCAGTTTCGGTCTCCTAATTTGAGGAAGGACATCCTTGCTATTGAGGCAGTGCAGCGTAAGTTCGCGAGGTTAATCCCCGGGATGGCGAGACTGTCATACGAGGAAAGATTGGAAAGACTGGTCTTGTATTTTCTGGAATTTAGAAGGATGAGAGGGAATCTTATAGAAACATATAAAATTATAAAAGGACTGGACAAGCTAGATGCAGGAAAAATATTCTCCAGAACCAGGAGCCACAATCTAAGAATAAAGGGGAGGCCATTTAAAACTGAGATGAGAAAAAACATTTTTACCCAGAGAGTTGTGAATTTGTAGAATTCTCTGCCACAGAAGGCAGTAGAGGCCAATTCACTGGATGAATTTAAAAGAGAGTTAGATAGAGCTCTAGGGGCTAACAGAATCAAGGGATATTGGGAGAAGGCAGGCACGGGTTACAGATTGTGGATGATCAGCCATGATCATCCACAACCAAATGGCCTCCTTCTGCACCTATTTTCTATGTTTCTAATATCATTTCCACCTATTTTCTATGTTTCTAATATCATTTCCAGTCTCTGGAGAGAAAACAATGTCAAAGGTACACAAAAATGCTGGAGAAACTCAGCGGGTGCAGCAGCATCTATGGAGCGAAGGAAATAGGCAACGTTTCGGGCCGAAACCCTTCTTCAGACGGTCAAAGCACTGTTTAGATTGCACAGATTACTGTAAGCAGTTCAGGTCACTACACTACAGACCATAGGAAGGGCATGATTGTGTTGAAGATAGTGCAGAGGAGATTCGTCAGGATGTTGCCTGGTTTGGAAGATTTTAGTTATGCAGAGAGATTGGATTAGCTGGGCTTGTTTTCCCAGGAGCAAAGGAGACTGAAGGAAAGTCAGATATAAATATATAGGAATATAAAAGGCATAGATCATAAATATTCTATGTAACGATTGGATAGAATATTTTTCCCTTGACAAAAACGTGTATCAAAAAGAGGGGGGCATCGGTTTAACGGATGGAGTTTCAAAGGGGATCTGAGGGATAAGCATTTATTTAAACACAAAGTGGTTGATATCTGGAAAGCACAGCCAGAGGAAGTGTTAGAATTAGATACATAGAAACATGGAAAATAGGTGTAGGAGTAGGCCATTTAGCCCATTGAGCTAGCACCACCATTCAATATTGTCATGGCTGATCATCCAAAATCAGTACCTCGATCCTGCTGTCTCCCCATATCCCCTGATTCTGTTAGCCCTAAGAGCTATATCTAACTCAAATTCAACCTCAGATACAATTACTATGTTAAAGAGGCACTTAAGACAGATGTGTAAATAGCAAATGCATAGAAGGATATGGACCTAATGTGGGAAAATGAGATTTGTGTTGATTGGCAAAAGGTCAGCATTCACATGGTGGGCCGAAGGACCAGTTTCTGTGCAGTAAAATTATACGTCTCTAAGTGGCATTTACTTAAATTGAGACGTGAACCAATTTCAAATGCGTGGTTCTGTCAGTGGAAAGGGCTGGGGAGTGGTGAGGTGCTGGCTTATTTCTGGCAGTGCCACTTTATTTCATTGCTGCAGGACGAGTAACCAGGCCACTCGCTGCCACTCCTGCATATTTGATCGGGAACCACAGGGAGCGAAGAGAATTCCACACCAGAATTATTTCAGCGCAATCCCATCATGTAGTTGGAGGTCAGGTGAAGGGAGGGAGCCTTGCCACTCTTCAACAGCATTAAGCACGAGAATGCAGACATATTGACTGCAGAGGTTGAATCTTCAGCAAAAATCAAAGTGGTGAGGGAACTCAGGCAACACAAGTTCATAAGTCACAGGAGGCCATTTGCCCCATCGAGTACTCCGCCATTCAATCATGGCAGATCTATCTTTTCGGCTCAACCCCATTCTCCTGCCTTCTCCCCATAACCCTTGACACCATTACTAATCAAGAATCTATCAATCTCCACCTTAAAAATACCCAATGACTTGGCAATGAATTTCACAGGTTCACCACCACTAACATCTGTGGACAGACTCATGACCGATGAATGAATGCACATCTCCTACTCTTTCCAACCCCGAGTCTCCCATTTCCCTTTTATCCTTTCCCCTCCTCTTGTCCACTTCTGCCCATATCTCTCCCCCCTGGCTTACCATTTCCCTCCTGCATGTTTTGCTCATCTGACAACCTTTCGTCTCTTTTTCATCTCGTCTTTGTAACTTACTCCATCCATCTACCAAGCAACGCCCACCTATCTTTTGCCAGGGTCTGCCCCACCCCCACCTCTCTCTTAGAGCTTTGCACCCCACCACTCCCACTCCATCAGTCTGAAGAAAATTCCCAACCTGAAATTCTGTCCATTACCCTCCACAGATGCTGCACTAAGCTCCCTCAACACTTTGTTTTTTTGCTCAGCAGATTTATTCCTGGTTTTATTGTGCATTAAGTTTAAATTTCCATGGAGATTTTGTGAAATTCATCGAAATGTAACAGTCGAGAAATTCAATTGCATGGCACTGCTTATTTTAGCTGTACAATTGGAAATCAATTTTGAGAATGAAGTGCATCTCTCCATAAATCTGACAGGGCAAGAGCTATCCCTGTGCGATTAATGTGATTCTGCTTCAGGGTTTCCTGAAATGATGTCACTCTCTGCTCAATATTCCTTCTGGAGCACCGTCGGGAACCTGGACTGAGCTGACCTGGCAGTGACCCTTGCTGGTCTTCCCAGCATAGCTTGCTATCGGGAGCTTAACCGACCTTGTGTTCTCCTGGCTTTCTCCTGCCCTGCACCAACACCTCCCTCCCCCTCCCCACCACTGCCCCGCAATGCCTCCATTGAGACCCCTACCACTCCAGGTTCCAACCCTCTGACATAATAGAAAACATTGGACAAACCCGGTCGGTCAGGCAACATCTGTGGCACAGATGAAATTTCAGGTCGAAGACAAGGGGAGCCAAAGATGGAAACAATTGTTGACCACTGCAACTCCCCTGTAGTACACAAAAAGCAGCAAGATTTAGGACGATGAGTTGATTGTCGGCCCTTGCTGTGAGGGGAATGCAATATAAAAATGGGCATTTTGCTGTAATGGTACAGGATGTTACTGAAACCACACCAAGAGGACTCAACAATTCCTTTATTTCTTAATTAAGGAGCTACATACTCACACTGAAGCCCGTTTTAACCTGAAACACTCTGTTCCTCTTTCCACACCCGCTGCCTGACTTGCTGAGTGTTTATGGCATTTGCTGTTTTATTTTCAGGTTTCGAGCATCTGCAGCTTTTTTGGTTCCTAATCCTCTGATCATTCCATTCAAACAGCCCTTCCATCTCTTGCTCCACCCAATGACTCCCTTCACCAATTCTATCCTTTCCATACCTTCACTGTGGACCGAAGGGACT
Source organism: Malacoraja senta (assembly GCA_038087875.1). Classification (NCBI taxonomy): domain Eukaryota; kingdom Metazoa; phylum Chordata; class Chondrichthyes; order Rajiformes; family Rajidae; genus Malacoraja; species Malacoraja senta. The sequence continues at coordinate 177,857,004 of CM075978.1, forward strand.
GTTTTCTTGGTCTGTGGCTCCTGCTACATTGATATAGGATGTTAGTGAGACCAACATTTGGAGCAGTGAACACAGTTTAACTCTACTTAATTGAGGAAGTGGTCCAGACCAGACTCACGGGATTGATTGCTGGGATGAAGGGATTGTCTTATGAGGAATAATTGAGCAGGTTGGTCCTACACTCATTGGAGTTTGGAAGGATTGAAGGTGATTCCATTGAAATGGATCTGATCCTAAAAGCTGATATTGAGATCCTATTGAGAGGATCATATAAAGGTGTTTGGCTTCAGATTAAAGGAGTCACCCATTTAAAATGGAGATGAAAAGGAATCTTTCCTCTCAGGGAGCTGTGAATCTTAGTGATTCTTTACACCAGAGAGCTGAGGGGATGACATATTCAAGGTGGAGATTGATAGATTCATGATCGATAGGGGTATCTGGAGAACAGGCAGGAAAGTGGGACTGAGGCCAAGATCAGATATTGAATGGCGAGCAAGTTATATGTTGTGGCGAGTCTCCGAGAAGTTCCAGGCTCACATCATAGAGGGTTTCCTCTTTTCGTAAAATCTTACATTCAAGCTATTCTAGGAACCTGTTGCGAACATCAGGGCAGGTGCAACGTGATGCAAAATATGGCTTCCCCTATGTTCCATTAAGCACTCGGCATAAACACAAAATGAGTTAGATGTGCAATAAAGCTTCCTCTACGCAACTCCATTCGAAACCTCCAGGACATGTGGAGTACAGGTCAAATACAGGGAAAGCCCCCTCTACACTCTTCCATCATACACTCCAGGATAGATGAAGAAGGTTTAGATACAGAGTAAATGTTCACTTACTTCCCGAAGACACAGCTTTGTAAGAGAGCTTCCTCTTGCACCACTGCACTGCTCTTATTTCCCCACCAGATGCCTCTGATGCCAATTAGTACTGAGTGAGTGGCGAGTTTGTTGTGTTGGTCTATATCCAGCTGACAACAGACTCACTTTCCAAGTCTCTCACATGGCCACCCAACTGTGAAGACTCTCCTATCACTCTATCCATCAGATATAAAGCTGAGTCATAGGACAGTGAGATAAACCGCAGATCTACCCGAGTTTGTGAGGACCTGTGACTTAACACTGCCAACACTAGGACAGAGTAAAAACACCATGCAGTATACACTCCCCCACCCCTGCTGAGGTCATGCCAGACTTTAGCAATTAATCCACAATCAGCCTCTTTGGGACATCAATTGTCAAAGACCACAGCAAGTGACTATCCTGAGGCGACAGACCTCCTTGCTGGTGTTCCAAGGTCTCCAGTGTCTCACCAGGTGCGTAGATTTGCCACCAGCAGGAACATTCAGGCACTCACAACCATTTTAAGGAGAGGGCGGTTGCATTTATATAGCAGCCTTAAATTCTGCAATGTTTCGCAGGCAATCGTGTGCATTCAACATCCGTAACGCACAAATTGGCTGTGACATGTTAAGATCCCACACAGCAGAAATGAGGTCAATGACTGGAAAACCCTGGGCATGAAATGTTAGACAAACGCAGCTCAGGGACTCAAATGATCTCTCTCCCTCAAAACAGCACCATTGGGATCGTTAGCATCAGAGGTTTTCCCCAAATTCAATACAATTTCCCCAGGGGGATTAGTGGTAGAGATCATGCCGTAAAGTTGTGGGTATTTATCTTCACCTGGGTGAGGTTAGAAGATAGAGGCTTGCGGTAGGATTGAGGGGGCAATAGTTGTGTCAGAAAGAGGGCAGCGATTTAGGAGAGAGGGGGGTCTGCCAGGGGTAGCACTTTCGGTGGAGAGAGATTGTTGGGAGGTAGGTGGAAGAGTGGGAGAAGGAGGCAATAATTGGAAGGGTTAAAATGTAAAATAAGTACTAGTACTGTCACCCAGAGAGCAGTGAAACTGGAAAAGGGTCTATGTTTAGTTTAGTTTTAGTTTAGAGATACAGCGTGAAACAGGTCCTTCGGTCCACCGAGTCCGCGCTAACCAGCGATTCCCGCACTCTGACGCTACCCTACACACACCAGGGACAATTTACAATTATACCAAGCCAATTAACCCACAAACCTATATGTCTTGGGAGTGTAGGAGAAAACTGATAATCCCAGAGAAAACCCACGCGGTCACGGGGAGAACGTACAAACTCTGTACAGACAGCACCCGTAGTCTGGATCAAAGCCGAGGCTCTGGCGCTACAAGGCAGCAACTCTACTGCTGCGCCACCCATTGGTGTTATGGTGTTTACATCTGAGAAAAGCCTGGTTTTGACCTATTTCAACCATTCCTTCTATCCAGAGATGCTGCCATGTTACTCCAGTTACTGCGTTATTCCAGCATTTTGTATCTATGTTCTGGTTTTTGACTCCTCATTCCAGTTGGCAACTCAGACAGCTGACAACCTCCACTGGGAGGACTTACGGGCATCTTGTGCCGGTTTCAGAGTAGCACGGGGCCCACCTTGTTGACAATCTAAGCTCTGCGGGTGAGGCAGGAGCAGGGGGTGCCGAGGAAGCTGCTGTCAGCCACTTGACACTGACGTAAACAGCACCTTGCGATTGATGGCTCGGCAAGGCAACTCCTGCCTTGCCATGAGAGTGCTGAACCAAGGCCGTCCCAGTTGCCAGCATCGGTGCTGAAGCAACAACTAAGTGGAAATTGTATTTCACCGTGCTTCTGGAAGCTTCCAGCAGTAGTCGGTGGCTCAATGTTCTTGTCCATATACAGTGATGCTGATTGCACCATCGATCTCTGGTCAGGGAACACAGGCAGGAAACTTCAAGTTGTACACTACCCCCCCCCCCCCCCCCCACCACTCCTCAAATAGCATGTAGACCAGCTACAGGAAAATAACGAACCTGAACCCTGCTGCTCGCAAGGTCTGTTTCTATTGTGTGTCGGGTGTATCCGGAGTATGGTTATTCATCTAGAAGAAAGAAAAGACGAGGGGAGGATTGGGGGAGAAAGAGCAGAGTTAATGTACAGGAAGTCTCTGCAAGGACACATGCACTTGGAGCCCAAATCTGGAGCTTTGCCTCAAACCACACAACGCTGATGTGAGAGGGGAAGTGACTCAGAAGTGGAATATAGTTCTACTCTTCACTTACCACTTATAAGGCCATCCAGCCCATCAAGTCTT
>CM075978.1:177860345-178238939 GCA_038087875.1 Malacoraja senta
TGAACATTTCTTTCAGTTCTCTTAATTTTTAAGAAAGTTATGGCTTTTGACTGTCCTCGATCACAGCTTTTGAGTTAAGTCAATGGAAAAGCAATAGGGAACAAGATGCTAATTACAGAGTATGTGAATGGCCATAACTTTTTAATACTGAAGATATGAAAGTGAATTAAGTGTCAAATTAAACTTCTTTTTATGCTTTATCTGATGGGATAAATTGCAGACTTGATTTCTAAAATCTCAAAATTTTGTAACATTGCTACTTATGGGACGTAGAATCTAATGGCCAAATGGTAAGTAAGCCAATGACCGCTTCCCCACAAATTAGAATATGATCTATCTTCCTCTACACCTCTGGAACAATGATTACTGGACTAAAAAATCAATAGAAGGCATGCAAACTGAAGGGGTAGTGTGAGGAGAGTGGACACAGGTGCACGTATTGCTACTCTGAGACAGGAGCTCTGGTGCTACTGTTCAGCGTGGAGTGCTGGGAAAATGCCAAGTCACTCATCTGGAAGCTCTTTGAGAGGCCCCAGCTGATGACAGAGGTTTATTTTGGGAGACATCGTATCTCGGAAGGGAAGCAGGGAACAGAGGGAAATCAGAACCAGGGTGAACCTTGTGCCAATGAGGTTTACCCGAATTTCTGCCCCTTTAGGCAAAGAGAAACATGGATTAGGTGATTCTGATAATTACAGGAGGGCTGGAATGTGTTGCATACTTTCTATACAATCTGAGCATTATCTGAAAATTGTACAGGGGAGAGAAATGTTGAACCTACTCTGGAGTAGTGGAGAGAGGAACGTTGAGTGGACTGCAGAGGGTGGGAGTTACAGACGGCTCACCAGATCATTGGGCTACCAAGCTTATGATTGTGTTATGTATAGTATGATTATTACTGGGTTGTATGCCAAACTACTAAATTACCAAGCTGCAGCAATACCCTACACAGATTGCGAATAAGTAGTTCCTGGAATTTGGCAATATTCTGAAGGAGCTTTCAAAAATTGGACTACATTTGAATTCCTAAACCAAATTTACAAATTAACTTATGTGGTTCAGTTCCCAAGACCCCAATCAAATAGTTAAACCCTGGCTTTGTTTAACTTTGGGATATTTTTATTCCCATGTTCCTAAATAACAAAGAGAATTCAGATTGCCTGTTATGTTGCAAGAGTAGTTTTTGGGGTGCGTCTTTAATGGCGGAGTTTTCAGTACATTGTCCATACAGAGGCAGTGAAACCACAGTGCAGGATTTGGCACTGGGAGGGACTGACGGACTTGGCTGGCAAAGGATGTCAAGATGCTGCCACTGAGCTAGTCACTGCCAGATAAAAGAAACTGAGAGGGTTAGTGAGACCCCGATGAATGAGTGCAATGAAATTGGTGCCTCTATTAAGAATACAAGTCGATGTTCTGGTTGAGGGCTTAGGGGGTCTAGAATAAGGTTCTTGGACATCAGGAATAGGACCTTTTAGTTCTTGAGTAGGGTTGTGGTGCTCTGGATCAGGGGAACCAATCGCTCTAGATCAGGGGTCTCATGGTGAGTGGCTAAATCACAATTGGACTCTGGCTGTGGGTAAGAGGGGCAAGCACGGTAGTGCAGCGGTAGAGTTGCTCCCTTGCAGCGTTTAGAGCGCCAGAGATCCAGGTTCAATCCCAACTACGGATGCTGTCAGCACAGAGTTTGTACGTTCTCCCCGTGACCACGTGGAATTTCTCCGAGATCTTCAGTTTCCTTGCACGCTCCAAAGATGTACAGGTTTGTAGGTTAATTGGCTTGGTTTAAATGTAAAAATTGTCTCTAGTGTGTGTAGGATAGTGTTAATGTACAGGGATCGCTGGTCGGTGCGGACTCAGTGGGCCGAAGGGCCTGAGTCCGCACTGTATCTCTAAACTACACTAAACCAAACATAGAAACGTTGAATGGTGAGCACAGAAACCCTTCGGCCCGCCATGTCTATGCTGATCATGCAAATCAAACCGATCCCATCCGCCTGTGTATGGTATGTAGCCCTTCCTATTCACCTGTTGTCTAAATTACTCTTAAATGCTACATCTCCTTTCACTTCTCCTGGCAGTATATTCCAGGCATCGATCACTCTGTGAAAACACTTGCCTCGGAAATCTTCTTTAAACTTTCATAATTTCACCTTAAAGCTATGCCCTCTAGCATTAGACATTCCCTTCCTGTGATAAAGACTCTACCTATCTATACCTATTATCATTCTGTAAACTACTGTCAGGTTGCTCCTCAGGCTCTGAAGCTCCAGAGAAAACTACCCAAGTTTGTCCCACCTTTTCTGATAAACAATACCCTCCAATCCAGGCAGCATTCTGATAAACCTCTTCAACACCATCTCCAAAGCCTCTACATGCTTCCCACAATGGGGCAACCTGAACTGCACACTATACTCCAAATGCAGTTGAAGTAAAGTTTTATACAGCTGCAGCATAACTTAAGGATTCCAGAGTTTTCAGGAGCAAAGGCCTTCGGCAAAACAGTAAGTTCTCTTTGCTCAACTTCATCAGGCAGGAGTACTCGAGCATTTCTGTGTGAGCTCTGATGTTTCAAACATGTGCCCATTTGGCATTATGAGAGTGAGATGGCCCGTATCGCTTCAATATCACACAACTGTGTACACCTTTGTGCCTTTTTGCTCACAAAACTGGAATTGGATTTTAATCCTCCCCGTCAACATTCCCGGCCCCGAGTCAAGAGATGATGACACCTGGACTCCCCTGCGGCAGAGGTTTGAGACACACAAGGTCACAAAAGGATAGTACTGCCCAAGCAAAATAACCCAAAGCAAGCAAATTATTCCTGACAGGGAAGAATGAAGTGCCTTGTGTTGTTGACAAGTGCCATTCCCGCCCCTTATTGATCCCAGTGCAAGATTAACAACTTGATCATTGATGGGGATAAACTCAAGGTCAAGGAGATATTGCAGCAGATTTTCAGGAATCCCAACAGCCGGTGTTATAATGTGGGATGCGCTGTCAGCATTTAGCAGCACGTATTTAATACAACAGCTTTCATTCCAGTGCGTCTCCAGTGAATCTTCACGCAGAGTGTGTGAAACTACCACACCATGTCCTCTTAAACTCTGCAAACATCCATCAACAGCATTGCAAATCCTGTTTGTCCTGCTAAGGCAAGGGAACTTTGGATGGAAAAGATACCGGGATCATATCTTCCGGGAAGCAAATGGGAGGGATGAATGAATAGCACAATACCAAACCTCAAGTTGCTTTTTCCGATAACACATTGGAACTGATACAAATAAAATTGCTGATGTAAATGCAGAGATGCTTTGGCTTTTGAAAAAAATCCAAGTGGAATAGACAATATATATGTACTTGGTGCTGTGGAATAGAATTAAGTGTGCGATGTATGTGCATAATGGGGCTTAATGGAAATGATGACACTGAAGTTGTTTCTTGCATTAGCTGGGCCTTTCTTTGAGTTTATGTCAATTACAGTTGAAGAGGGAACTGGGTTAAACTACAGATTAACAGATTGAGAATTTACTTTCTTTGTTTGAAGGGTGCAAAGTGAAATGAGCATGCCAGTTTCAATCTATTGCTCAAATCAGCAAAACGGTCCTCAGGTTTAGCACTTAGCGCCAAAAAAAGGCACTGGAAATGGAAGGAAGGATAGGGAGTCTGACCTCAATCTCACAGTTTGAGGGGACAGTTCATCCCTCGGAAGTGTGTAATGCAGGCAAATGGGCCGAGGTCATCTGAGCTGTTTTAATTTTAGTCATCAGTCTGAAGAAGGGTTTCGGCCCCAAAACGTTGCCCATTTCCTTCGCTCCATAGATGCTGCCTCACCCGCTGAGTTTCTCCAGCATTTTTGTCTACCTTAGTTATTTTTAGCTTAGTTTAGAGATACAGGTTGAGAAAGGAAGATGTGTTGGACACGGCTTTTAACAATCCACAGCGATTGTAATTTTGTGCTGAGCATCTGAGATCATGTGACTAAAGCACAGTTGGTATAGTTATTGATGTCAAAGGTAGGGCCAAGAACAATAATGCAAGCAGTTTCAGAAAGGGCAGCACTGAAATGATAGCTCCATATTCTGAAACACACGACCAAAGACAAGTCTATCTCCAACAGGTTGCACGGGAAAACAAAAGAAAGAATCTATTCAGAAATGAGGAGCACCAAGGAACACAAATAAATCGATAGGAAAAATGTTATCAAAGAAGAGGTGGGTTGGATTGAAATTAAATGGAGTGCAACCATGAAATGAATTCTTCAGTCAGATTCATCAGTTACTGTTGGGGCAGAGGCAGGTGATAGGAGTGGAGTAACCTTCTCCACTCTTGTGCAACTGAGTTTGGATAACCCTATAATTTTTGCAGGCTCCTGATTTAAATGTTCCTTTTCTCCCCTCTGTCTCAACTCCGCCACCACAGTGTTCGCAACAAACCTTGACCAACAACACAACAGGTAAAGCAGATTTTTGTGTAACATTACTTGTGCTCCCTTGCTCACCAGTCGGAACTTTGTGCTGCTTCTCCATTCTCTCCAAGCTGTCCAGCAAGCCATCGATACGATACTTTATCTGAGTGAGCTCCTTCTTTATTGTCTGCAGGTCATCAGCTTTCACTGAAAAACAAAAAAAATGCAGCAAATTCCGCGGTGTTACCTTCATAGTAAATGGACTTCATTTTATTGCAAAGTCCAACACCCACAGACAGGATCTATGGAATCTATAGTGAGGCTCTCACTTGGGTCTCCTCGATATCCCGCAGCTCTGCTCTCACTCCCCCATCCCCCCTCCCCCCCTCTCGTAACAAGGACAGAGTCCCTCTTGTCCTCACCTTCCACCCCTATAATCCTCCAACATTTTCGCCACCTCCAAAGGTTTCCCACTACTGGCCATATCTTCCCATCTCCTCCACCTTTCTGCTTTCCGCAGAGACCGTTCCCTCCGTAACTCCCTGGTCAACCCGTCCCTTCCCACCCAAACCAAGGACCATCTCCACTGGGCCAAAACATCTCCAGCAGCGCAGTTACATGCACATAAGAGCAAGTACTTGCCCGCAGTGCTCACCTTACAACAGTAATGCCGACATGACTATTGAGGAAGTGGTATATGGCATGGATGGAGCAGAGTTAAGAATAAACATTTGATTTATTTTACAAGGTGTCAGAGTGTGAGGATGAATCATGTTGCCACCGCTTGCATGTAACTACCAACTCGGAGAAAAATTAATCTTCATTCAATTCTTCTTGTGGATTCTCAATTCAGTTTGTAGACTCCCCACAATGTCGTCCACAACTATACAGCAAACACCATTATAAGGTGACATTATGTATTAACATCTGAATAATAATCATGCGGATAAAGGGAATTCGACAGGTCTTAAAAACAATAAGATGTAACATTGCAAATTGAGGATTGATCTGAAAGAAGAGCATGCCTTTATTAGTCTAAGCTCTGAACCACTCCTAGTTAAGCAACATGTTATGTTCACAAGGAAAGGGACGGACTTTTTTTACAATTTACCTTTTCCTGAAAGGCCCTGACATATAAATTTGATAGAGTCAGTGAATCCTTCGACAAATGGCACCAAAAATTCCTGGGATAGTGTCTGTGAACTTCTCAAAGCATTGAAACCTACAGGGATCCAATCTGCAACCCTTCTCCTCAAGGTTGTGAGATTTAGTGAAACTTTTGTTGGTCACTTTCAAAGAGTGACTACTCTTTCTATGTCAGTTTAGAGAATGTGTGTTTCCAACCATTCTGGGAATGGGTGGCATCATGCACACTCTACTTAATACCATCCTCACTCACTGTCCCCAGAATGGACATTGAATGGAGTCCCATTGGGGAATTTTCCTTCTCTGATCATGGATGCTTTAGCTAACCGGAGAGAACAGGGTGACGGCCTAAAATTGACTGAACGCAATTCAAACCTCCAACTTTCTTGGTTAAATGGTATACTTTTTATTAGCAACCATGAGTTGGATTACATTTGTTATACATCTCCCGTGTTTCCCTAGTCAAAATGAAGCTGTTGGCACAGTTTCATGGACGACGAAACAACTGACAGCTCAATAATTTTTCAAAGGATCATGCAGTTCAGTGCTTCACAATGGCCGGCTATTTTCTGTTGCCTGGAGCGTCCCTTCAACTTCAATTAATGATGCACTAGAGTGATTTAATTCATGCTGGCAGGATACTGGGTGTCCAACCTAATTGTTGCAACTCTGAGATCTCGGGTTAAAGCTAAACAGATGGGTTTGTTTCCTCCCTTGCTTTCAATGGGCCACAACCCAGGTGATAAAATTAATGGCCCTTAAAATAAATTACATTCCACTTTTCAGGGAAATGAGAAAACAGCTTGAAGTAGAGGTTCACTTGAAATTTTCAATTAAAATCTGTTTTGGTTTAAAACCTGTTACGTCTCTAACATGGTCCACTTCTGATGAAAGCAAGTGTTGGGCAGAGTGTGGGTGCAGCAGGGAGTGCCGCTGCCTCATGGGTTCAATCCTGAGCGACGGTGCTGCTGGTATGGACTTTGCATGGTTCTCACCCCCACCTGCCCCTACCCCTTGTGGCCTTGGGGATTTTCTCCTGGTGATCTGGTTTCCCCCCACATCCTGATTGCATGCAGTTGGCTGCTGTAAATGGTCCCTCGTGCAGATGAGTGGCAGAGGAATCAGGTTGTTGATGTAGATGGGAGAGAATAGGTTACGGAAAATACGTGAGGGAATGGGATTGATGGAACACTCTGAGAGCAGACATAGGTTAAATGGGCCGAATAGCCACCTTCAAGATCACAAGAAATGATGAGATGCTGCCAGAGTTGGACCATTTTCCATCTAAATTGAAGATGTAGAAGCCTGAAACTTTACATGTTGTCCTTCACTTGCCTGCAATCAGTGCAAGATCGTAGATCGGAGATGGGACAGAGGACAACGGAGAAGAACATTTTCGGGCACTTTTCTTATATGTGAATGTTTTTTTAATATATGTAAAGTATGTCTGTTGGAGAGGGGTGGAGAGCGTTATTTTGAAAATGTCTTCCAGGTGTGAATAAAACTAACATAACTAATAAAACTAAAAGTTTCATATTGGCCAAAAGGCTACAGTGCTGAAGGCAAAGAAATAGTAAGTGAATTTAAAGAAGAAATAAAATCTAAGGTGTCAATAAATCTCCCTGTGGACTTATTACTATCTTCAGGCAGGAGTGATAAGGTGGCTGGCAATGGTTCTCTTGATTCCTTGGGATATTTGCGTCTCACTGTCAACGTGCTCAACTCACTGGATTGCTTCTAACTTGAGAAAGTCTTTCGATGAAATGGCAGAGAGGACCGGTGAAGGACTTGTGGTGGAAGTTGTACATATGTTTTTACAAATCACATTTGATAAGGCAATCATAATAGGCTTGTCATAAAGATTAAAGCCCATGGAATAAATGGATCTGCAGCAGCTAGGATAAAAACTGTCTCCTTACAGAGATACAGAGACTTTTATTTCTGCACGGAGAGGAGTGTAGAATGCTTTTTTGACACCAGTTAATCGCTTCGATGGTGGGGAGATCAGTACACGTGATGGACTGGGCAGCATTCAACACTTTTTGCAATCCTCTTCATTCCTGGACATTTGAATTCCCAAACCAGGCCAGTGATGCAAGCAGACAATATGCTTCCTACTGTATACCTGTAGGAGTTCGTATTCTTTGACATACCAAATCTCCTCTTTCTGAACAGGAAGTGGAGGTGACCAAGTTCCCATGTATCTTCAACCCTTGTCCTTATTGCAACAGAGGTTAGCAATGCTGCCTCTGCAAAATCCTTTAAATCTACTCGCGGGATGAGAACTGACATCTAAGTCATCTCCCAGACCAATATCCAATATTGAAGCTCTAATTGCACACAGTTGCACATTGTTCACAAGTCACAATAGACTCCAAAAGCAGGGACATTATTTTGAGCTCTGTCTTGAGAAGAGATTGCCAAGTGGAGAGGGGAAAAGATTCAAGGATGTTCTCAAAAAATGCAACATGGCTCAAATGCTAAGAGGACCAGCTTTTCTGTGCATCTTGCTCGGCATGGACGAGTTGGGCCTAAGGGCATACTTCTATGTTGTAAGATTCTGTGACTCATCTCCACAGACTCCTGAGAACCCCTGACCCATGGGTACTCAAGCAAAGTTTGGGGTGGTGTTAAGATCCTCTGGGCCTTCAATGGGAACACACAAAGGCCCCTGAGGGCATAGGATCATAAGTGATAGGAGCAGAATTAGGCCATTCGGCCCATCGTCTACTCCCACATTCAATCATGGCTGATCTATCTTTCCCTCCTAATCTCATTCTCCTGCCTTCTCCCCATAACCTCTGACACCCGTACTAGGGATCTATCAATCTCTACCTTAAATATATCCACTGACTTGGCCTCCACAGCCTTCTGTGGCAAAGAATTCCACAGATACACCACCCTGTCTAAAGAAATTCCACCTCATCTCGTTCCTAAAAACACGTCCTTTAATTTTGAGGCTATGACCTCAAGTCCTAGACCCTCCCACTAGTGGAAACATCCTCTCCACATCCCTCATTCTTCCAAACTCCAGTGGGTACTGGCCCAAGTGCCGCCAAATGCTCATCATATGTTACTCTCAAACTGCGGGTCACACATTGGCCTTAGCACGTACCTCAGAAGCCACAGAGCCAGAGTGGAAGCAAATCACCCTCACTCCCATGGGCCCATCTGAGAAGAAGAACATGAGCTGATGCAGTGCACCTTGCGGGTGGTCGGTCCTGAAACTGGATGTGCTGTTAATGGGCGGCAGTGGTGATGGGTAGTCCATCAAGAGATGACGTCTTTATAAGAGATGGTGCTGAGCTTCCCCGAGTGCTGCAGGCAGTTGGAGGGAATGTACCCGAAATATACTTTCCAGAGGATGGAAAGGCTTTAAAGAGTCAGGAGTTGTGCGTCTCGTTACTGAGTGCCTGGGTGAGAAACTACACCTGGATACGTGGCGTTTACTTGTGTTATTCAGTGGAGTTGTGACAGAAGCATTTACTCACATTATATTCCATCAATGTCCAGTGCAGTTCTACCCATTGAATATCATAGTGTGCTGGTGATGCCCAGCATGGGGAATGCCATTGAAGGATGAGAAATCAAACTCAAAGCAGAGCTTTGCCTGGGGCAAAGTGATCGATGAGAACAAAGTGAGACACTTCACTGCAGAAGTGGAAGATTCAACCCAGTAAAGGGAGCAAAACAAATGTATCCTTATTGCTTCAGAGCTGGTATCACCATCCACCTCTTGCCGGTCGGCGCCAGGAGCAATGCCAACTGCCTGCTGCCCAGGGTAGTCGGGTCTAGCGGAAGCGTACGCCAGCCACTTACTTCCAACAGGCTTGGAGCATCGTCAGGGGCTGAGTTGTACGGCATAATCCCATCGGATTCTCCCTAGATCAGGAAGTCCAGGCAAGAGGGTATCGAAGCCTCTCCTCAACTGGGAGGTATCGGGGGCTGGGGGAAGAGAGGGCCAGGTTGGTGAAATGTCACAGTGTGGCCTTCACCTAGCCAGCTTGTGAAGATGCCAATCTCCAGGAATCAAGACAACGCTCCAGACACATCTGGAAGAACAAGTATCGAAGGCTTTATACCAATACATTTTTTTCATTTGTCTTAAACATTTTCCTTTAGGCTGTATCAAATTAGAAGAGATGAGAAAACAGCTGTTTGAGAAAATAAAAACTTTTCTCGAGGTCGCTCCAGTTACAGATCTTCTCGGGTTTTGCTGAGGCAAAGCTTCTGTAGCAACTAGGAAAAGTAAGTGGTGCCCTGGTAACTTGCTCTATGAGGATGGCTTGGTTCACTGTCACAATTTAAACACAGGCGACATATTGTCAACTTCCACTGCCGACTGTAGACTTCACCTTGGTTTAAGTACTCATTCCCTCCTTTACTTCAAACACCACTGCGCTTAAAGTGTTAAATATTAGTTTACTTTAAAGCAGCTAAATAAAAAATAGCTGACTTTTCCTTATTTTGCTATGCGCTATTAATTTTGTATAATTGCATTTCATAATAGATTTCTCCGAAAAAAAACACATGCATGAAAGCGAACATTTAATGAACGCACCATCTGCTTTCTCTGCAAGTGCACAGGAGCTTCTAATTAAGCCTCTTAAATTCCCATTTCAATTATGCAGCCTGAGTAAATCTGAAGTGCCACAGTTTCAGCATTGTGTTACTGATTCAACGGGGAAGGAAGAAGGGAGTTATGATGTTGCATCACTGCCTGGTTCAGCAACTCGAATGCCCTGGAATGAAGGAGATTACCTGGTCCATCATAGGTACTGACCTCCCCACCATTGAATGGATCTTTCAGGGGCGCTGTCTCAAAAAAGCAGCCAATGTCATCTACGACCCACACTGCCCTGGCCACACTTTTATTTCACTCATGCCACCAGGAAGAAGGTATAAGAGTCTGAAAACTGTAACAGCCAGGTTCAGGAACAGTTTCTTCCCAACGACCATCAGGTTATTAAACTCTTATGAACTCCAATTAAACTCCGAACTATGAACTGCCTTGGTTGCACTAGGGACATTGGGCTTTGTTCTGTTTTTGCACTGTATTGTTCTTTTTCATTTATTAAACTTTTTATTTGCTTGCTTATTATATTACAATCACAATAATACTTTATTAGCCAAGTATGTTTTGCAACATATGAGGAATTTCATTTGCCAAGTCAGTCATACAAATAAAAAGCAACGGAACACACAAAACACATTTTAACATAAACATCCACCACAGTGACCTCCACATTCCTCACTGTGATGGAAGGCGAAAAAAAGTTCAAATCTCCTCCCTTCATTGTTCTCCTGTGGTCGGGGGCCTCGAGTCCTCCGTTGACGGGACGATCTTGACTCCATAGCCGGTGGTCGAGCCTTCCGCATTAGGGCGATCAGCTCCTGCATCGGGGGGGGATGTCAGCTCCCCCGTGGCAGCGATCGGACCCTGGGTCGGGGCCGTTGGAACTCCCGCCATCCACGGTCGCTCCCGAGACTGCGAGCTCACATTGGTAAAGTCCCAGGCAAGGGATCGGCTCCAATGTTAAGTCTACGCCCCGCGGTAGGGCTCAAGGTCAGTCCGAGGAGGCCTCAAGTTCCATTGATGGTAGGCCGCAGAGCGACTGGAGATGCGATCCAGAAAGTAATCGCATCTCTGGCAAGGTAAGAAACTGAAAACAAGTTTCCCCCACCCACCCCACCCCCACCCCCAACATAAAACAAACCGGAGAACATTTACACAACATTAAAAAAAAAAATGTTGAGACTTAGTTTGTGAACAAACTCTTACATTGTTTGCATCTGCCAATCGTTTGCAAACTTGCTGTGCTGCTGCAAGTAAGAATTTCGGAACATATGACAATAAAACATTCTTGACTCTTGTAAATGGTTTTGGGTACTTTAGCACATTGGATTATCAAATGACATGTTAAGTTTAAGAACAAGGGCTCTGAATTAACTGCTCTCCCAGGGTGGCTCACTCTCGTAGTCTGGGACACTTACGAGTTGAAAAGAATGGGGTGATTTTACTGAAACATACAAGATCCTGAGGGAACATGGCAGGATAGATGCTGATATATTTCCATCAGTGAGAGAGTCATGAATGAGGGGATGTAGTTACAAGGGCACTGGCCATTTCAAATGGAGGCGTATCAAAATGTCTGTGCTACAAGTGGGGCAAATCTGTGGAATTATTTTCCCAGTGAGTTGTGAGGCTGGATCATTGAAAGTACTTAAGGTGGAGGAAGATATAAAAGTTTAAAAGATCAGGGTTTAAGGACTATGGGGAACCGGTGGGGAGGATGAGTTGAGGCCTGGGTTAGATCAGCCATGATCATATTGAACAGTGGGGCAGGCTTAGGCTTGCTCATGCACCCATTTTCTTGCATTCTTGTACCTCCCCACATTAAATCACACCGACCACATTGGCCAATGTAAGAGTTTGGTCACAAACTAAGTCTCAATCTGATGCCATGTGGGTGCCATTTGGTGGAGAAAAGAAACCTCGTAGCTCCCAGTGAGGGAAAGCCACAGCAGGGAGAGAAGACCTTCTGATAAATGGGAGAAGAGCATAGGGTTGCCAGCTGCCATGACCTCTCACTGCTGATCAGAATCCATCATTGATTATACAATACACCCAACCTTACATCACCCAACCCTCCCACCATAATTGACCAAAACATTTTTAATGACTCTGCTTCCACTGCCCTTAGAAGTGTCATCATCTGAGTGAAAAAAAGTCACCTCGTTTCTGACTTAAACAGACAACCTATTATTTGTTAGACAGTGATCCCAGTTTCAGATAGTCTTATATGAGAAAAGATCTTGTTGTAAAAATATTTTAAAATATTTTAACATGAGCATCTCTCTTTCCCAGTTGTGATGAAGGTTCACAGACTTGATTGAGAGTTTAACTCTCTTTCTCTTCCAACAGATGAGGCCCAACCTGCTGAAAGTCCCCAGTATGGTATGGGGACTTCACTTTACACTGTTTCTATTTCAGATTTCTAGTATCTGCAGTTTTATTTAAATGATTGCTCCAGGAACGGCCATCGAGCAGCAGCCAGTTCCCAAAGCCGGGTAATCACACAGCTGCTCCATAGTCACCAATGAATCAGCGGAAGTGATTAAACCAGGAACTAGAATAGGAGCTCATTTACCAGTTGACAGCTGATCAAACCTACTTACCTGGGCCAATCAAACAAATGACCAGAGCTAATCCACCATCCAAAAAAGATCCCAAATCAACTGACAAGGAGTTCAGTAACCAAACAAGAGAAGCTCATCAACGAACTGCTGGGAGCTCACCAACCAACTAAGAGGAGCTCCTGCAACTGACCACCAGGAGCTTGCCTAACAACTGAGGGGAGTTAATAAACTACCCAATTGAAACACACAAACCAACACAAGCTTATCAACTGACTCATTGGAGCTTGCTGAACCAACTGTGCAGGAAGGAACTGCAGATGTTGGTTTACACTGAAGATAGACACAAAATGTTGGAGTAACTCAGCACGACAGGCAGCATCTCTGGCGAGAAGGTCTCGACCCAAAACGTCACCCATTCCTTCTCTCTAGAAATGCTGCCTGTCCCGCTGAGTTACTCCAGCATTTTGCGTCTATCTTTCCCGAACCAACTGACATGAGCTCATTAACTAACCAATAGGAGCTCGTCAATCAACCAACAGGGGTCTTTTTACGCCAACCAATGAAACAGACGATTAAGAGGTAGATTAACCAACTGACAGGTTAATTCAATGAACTGCAAACAGTCATGCAAACCAGCTGACTGGAATGAAAGAAACTAACCAACAGAACTAGGCAACCATCCAGCAATAGCTGGTAAATCAACCTCATGGGGCTACATTAACCAATGGACAGGAACTAGACAAACCAGCTTGAGTGAGTCAAATGGCAGCCACTAGTCAACCAAAGGCAAGATTTAATGAACCAATTGACAGGAAGTAAACATAGAACCATAGAAAATAGGTGCAGGAGTAGGCCATTCGTCCCTCGATCCAGCACCGCCATTCAATATGATCATGGCTGATCATCCCCAATCAGTACCCTGTTCTGGCTTTTCCCCCATATCCCTTGATTCCCTTAGCCCTAGGAGCTAAATCTAACTCTCTCTTGAACAGTAGATAAACAAACAAAGTTTGTTCACTAAGCTAACAAAATGTCTGAGTTTCTCAACCAAGCAACGTGATCTAGACAAACTAACAAACAGATCTGGTTAACATAAAACTAAATTTATCCTCAAAATAATGAGAATTAATCAATCATCCAACTCGAGCCAGCTAACTATCTGAAAATGTTGCTCAACCTGCCACAGCGGTCGTGCACAAAGTGACCAGAGCTGTTCTCCAAGAACTATGGCCTACATAGACTGGACTATCCGACGACTGGAAACATGATCTTCAGTAATACCAACTCTGTAACTGCACTGTGGGGAATGCAGGCGAGGTGTAGCAGGATGTCGCCTGCATTGGAGGACCTTAGTTATAGACAGAGAGTTTGGATAGGCTGGGCTTATTTACTCTGGAGTGAAAGAGGCCGTGGGGCGACCTGATATGTATATAAGATTATGAGAGGTAGGATAGATATTCAAAATCTTGCCCATGGTAGGGCTATCAAAAGCAAGAGGGTATATGTTTAATACGAGGAAGGAGTTTTAAAGGGGACCTGAGGTGTAAGTTTTTATTATTATGATGATGATGATAATACTTTATGATGACTTTATTACACAGAGAACGGATGGTATCTTGAATGTGATACCAGAGGAGGTGGAGGAATTAAATACAGTGAATATGTTTAAGAGCCATTAAGCCAGACATTTAAATAGGCAAGGCACTGAAGGGTATGGTCCTACTGCAGGAAAATGGCTGGCATAGATGTAGTGAGCCGAAAGGTCTGTTTCAGTGTGTATGACTCTGATTCTACCTCCACATTCTGCTTTTTCCTTTCACCAGTTCAGGTTCACCAACCTCAACTTCATTCACCTTCTCTCTTTCCTTTTCTCCTTCGGGCAGGAGAGAAGGATCTATACTCTCCGTCTCCCCAGTGCTGTCCAACTGGCTGTATTTGTGAGTATTGAACAATCCCTTGCACCGCGTCTAACTAGTGAGTCTACACAGGAAGAGTTCAAACAGATTCCCTCACATTTTGTCCCAGATGTTGGGGCTGGAGCTGCGGTCGTCCGTAGGCCACTCTTGACGGGAAAGCTACTTTTGCTTCTGCGGGGGATAGGGACCATGATGCGTTGGCGTTTGATAGTAGGCACCACCCGGCTTGGTGGGGGTACTCTGTGGTAGTCGTACATCCTGTGAAAGGAAAGCAGAGTTGAGTCAAAGGCACCAGAATGCGAGCAGAACCTCATAACAAGAGGCTCGGCTCTCACTGATCTAGAGAGCAAAAACATCAGTTATCAGTCCATGGCCTGTAAAGATTAGTCGGTCACAGCTCAGATCATGATATACAAAAACACAAAAAGGTAAGAGCAGGGTAGTCCACTCGGCCCCTCATGCCTGTCCTGTCATTTAATATGTTCAAATGCTGGATTCAACTCTCTGTGCCAGTTCCCCATTGTCCTCAATCTTTCAAATATTTATCTACCTCCATTTTAAATGTATCTGAATGTACCTTAATAAATTAAGGTAATTGAAGCTTTCATAATGAAAGGAAAAAATATTCCTTGTAACCCAAGATTCACCCCTTCTGGCACCCTTTAGATTTTGGTGCTGCTGGATGAGATTTCCTCGACTATAGAACATTACTTCTGCACACTTTAATTTCACTATTTTGTAACCTGTTATACAGTAGCAAAATAAGTTTACCAGTGAATTTGATGAGTTTAAAGGGAGCAGGAAATACAACCCAATGTATTTCAGCTCAGTACTGGCCACAAACCCTGTGTTTCCCAGCCCTGTCCTCGGCCACCTCTGACCACACACCCGGCTCACACTGTAGACTAATGTGTGAACCAGATGTGGCACTGTTGAGATTTCTGAACAATCGATGCCGGATAATTAGAATTTTACTGTAACTCAGATGTCCAGCACATTCTGTCTGAATTTCCAAAATCATATGCAAAGGAAAATATTTAAACTGCTTGGATGCTTTCAGATCACCTCATGTTCCACACTGTGTCTGACAAGAAAAATGGCTGGCATGATGGTGCAGCTAAAACAGCAATTGGGTTCAATCCTGACCCCGGGTGCTGTCTGTGTGAAGTTTGCACAGTCCTCCCTGTGGCACATGGTTTTCCCCCAGGTGTCCTGGTTTACTCTCACGTCCCAAAGATGTGCAGATTGATAGGTTAAGTGTCCACTGTAAATTATTCCCTCGTGTGTCGGTGACTGGTAGAAACTGGCGAAATTGATGGGAATGTGGTAAGAAATAAATATGGGATTTAGATTAATGTGAGATTAGTGTAAATGTGTGACCTGTTGAGTTTCTCCAGCAGTATATTTTTGATTCTGATTCCAGCATCTGCAGTTTTTTGTGTCTCCTGTACACAGAATCGAGTTGTCCGAAAGAGCATGTCCAGTACACTCAGACTTCACGGAGTGTCTTAAATCCGACACTGCTCACTTGACACCTGGTTCAAATCCAGCACAGATGAGGGAAACTTCCACCACCCTTTGTGTAAAAATAGTTACCCCTCAGGTTCCTATTAATTATTTCCCCCCTCACCTTAAACCAATGTCCTCTGGTTCTCAATTCCCCTATGCTGGGCAAAAGACTCTCATGACTTTGTACACCTCTATAAGATCACCCCTCATCCTCCTGCACTCCAAGGAATAAAGTCCTAGCCTGCTCAACCTCTCTCTTTAGTTCAGGGCCTTGAGTCCTGGCAACATCCTGGTAAACCTACTCTGCACCCTTTCCAGCTTCACAACAGCTTTCCTATATGGTGACCAAAACTGAAAACAATACTTTCAATGTGGCCTCATCAATGTCTTATATAACTGTAACATAGCATCCAAACTTCTATACTCAATACTCCGGCAGATGAAGGCCAATGTGCCAAACGACTTATTGACCCCCCCCCCCCCCTATATCCCTGTGATGCCACTTTCAAGGCTACTCCAGCTCATTTTCAAGGCCAATGATAACAATCAGGCTATTGATAACAGGGGATTCAGTGATTTAAAAGATCTTGATAAGCAAGAGGGGATTGTGGAGTTGACCAGGCACAATCTTATTAAATGGTCGAACAGGTTTGAGACGTCCAATGTGTAAGAAAGAACTGCAGATGCTGGTTTATATCGAAGGTAGACACAAAATGCTGGAGTAACTCAGCGGGACAGGCAGCATCTCTGGAGAGAAGGAATGGGTGACGTTTCTGGTTGAGACCCTTCTTCTCTCCAGAGATGCTGCCTGTCCCGCTGAGTTACTCCGGCATTTTGTGTCTACCTTCGAGAGGTCTAATGTTCTATTTCTGGTCCTAATTTGTATATTCATGTGGATATTCTCAATTTACATGGCATTCTTAACCTTCAGAGAAACAAAGCCGTCATTTGTTTCTTTCTGAAATGTGCGTGAAATCAGACCATGATTAAGTGTCCCGCTGCCCGCTGATCCCTCTGCTGTCCACAGAGTGGCATAGACTGTGTTGTCTTGTGTTCAATGATGTTTAAGTATTTTCACATGTGTGTCATTATCATTAGTGTTACCTATTGAGTTCCTTATTTAAGTGCCGATGTTTGTCTTTGATCATTCTTGGATTCCCCCCCCCCCATGTTGAGCCTTGTACTCTTGTGTATTAGGATTCTAGTAAAAAGCTTTCTTTTAGTACTCCTGGCTCCTGTGTCTACTCATCACTTGATATTGTTACAGCAAGATTGAGCCAAACCAGCAGTTTCACCATCCCCATGCTACTCTGACCAGCCAAGGTGCCATGCGTGGAAGGCACAAACAACTACTTGACATCCTCCACAATCTGCAGTCTTTGACCATAACCTTCCAGCAGAACCAGTCACGGGTGAATTTAACACCAGTAGTGGTGCCCAGTTCAGCCCCCTTCTTGCATAACCATCATCTTTAGAATATAATGATAATAATAGGGTTTATTGGTGGGCTAACATTAGTCAACTGTCTCAACATGTGCAGTTGGGACTAGTTCGGAACTTGGACTTGGCCCAAACGTATTTACTTCTTAATGAACATTGATCTTTACAGATGGTATCCGAGGAGAAGAAATATCTGCTGCTGTTCATCTGAAACTGAATAAAACATATCTAAGTATATTGAGCTGACAGGTTAATGATGTTCAAGCATGGAGAGCAAACGCTGTAACATAAATTGCACATTATAGCTTTAAAAGATGAGTCTTTATCAAGAAGCAGCATAGCAGTTTAGAGTTGGGTGAAAAATAGGTTATGGTACATGGGGGATCTATTAACTGTCTTGACTGGATTATACAGATAATCAACACATCACTTCTCTCCATGGTACGCTGATTAAACCGGAACACTTTTATTTCTCCAATTATTTGCTCCTGACAACATTCACTATTTGCTGGTGTATTCCTCTGGTACACCAGCCACCCCAAGGACCATCCTTTGACGTATGAGTAAGCACAGGTGACCTACAGGGGTGGGAAGGTACCAGAGTAATTCCGAACTCTGCACACAAAATTGCCAAAGGGATTCGCAGCATGGAGCGTAGTGTAGCTGATTGTGGGTTTTTTGGAATTGGGAACATACTGCCGTGATGGTGGTGGAGGACTCGAATTGGCAAGGTACAGAAGGATATGGACCATCTACTGGTAATTGGGATTAGTACTGATGGTGTCATTGGAGAGACACCATCTTTAGAGAGGCATTAGATGGTTGAATCTGGAGCAAAATACTGCTGGAAGAATAAGTGGGTCAGATGGCAGAAGAAGGGTCTCGATCTGAAACATCACCTATTCCTTTTCTCCAGAGATGCTGACCCGCTGAATTACTCCAGCATTTTGTGTCTGTCTTCTGGATAGTTGACATTTTGGGTGAAGACCCTGTATTAAAACCTTATGGAAAAGAGGGTCAGAGGCCTAAACACAGCTTAATGGCTTAGACATGCTCTTTCTCTCCGCAGCAACTCTGTATTGTGGCATTGCCCCATGGGTTACACAGCAAGAGGCTGTGATCATGTGAGAAGAGCCACCAGCAAGCTAAAGGTCCTGTCCCACTGTACGAGGTAATTCACGAGTTCTCCTGAGTTTTCCCCTGATTCGAACTCAGAGAATGTCCGGAGGAGTTCGTGGATGTCTCGTAGCGGCTCGTACGAGTAAAAAGTAACCATTTTTTTCATCACGAGTATTTCTTTACTCGTGGACATTTTTTACAGGGATATAAAACGTCACAAGTTTACCGGATGTCCCGAGTACCTACCGTTAGCATTACGACTGCTACGGGAAATCCACGAACTCCTACGGACACGCTACGGACATTCTCCGAGTTCGAATCAGGAGAAAACTCGGGGGAACTCGTGAATTACCTCGTACAGTGGGACAGCGGGTTAAAGGCTCTGTCTCGCGGTGTTGCGGTCATCGGCGGTGAAGCGCGGCGTCGCCGGTAGAGGGGACCGCATGGCAACGGCGAGAGCGCCGAGCCTATGCCACGGGAGCGCCGCACGTGTGCTACGCAGGGGCCGAGTGATTTAAGTGCGGCTGGTCCCAGGAGCTTGCGGTAAGTAAAAAAAAAGGGCGGGCCGACTGCGATGACGTCATTTCGGATCTGCGGGGCTGTGGCGGCGGCCGTGCTGATCGCGGCGCTGTGGCGGCGGCCGTGCCGCACACGTGCCTCACTGGCGGCGGCTGTGGCGGCGGTCGTGCCTCACTGGCGGAGGCTGTGGCGGTGCAAGTTCGACGCACGGCGCTCGTGCCACACTGGCGGCGGCTGTGGCGGCGACCGTGCCGCACTCGTGCCTCAGTGGCGGAGGCTGTGCGGTAGGAAAAGTTTTTTGAACAGTGTTGGTTTTATTTTAGCACCGTGCGGTGTTGGGAACAACGCCGCATGGCCTCGGAATTGTGCGTTTGACCGAGTGAGCGGTCTATGGCGGCCCAGGAGCGGTAGATTCTTCCTGTTTCGCCGCCAATGACCGCAGACTCGTGAGACAGGCCTTTAAAGGTCCACGATAAAGCTCCCAGCACTCCAAGAGCTACATAGTATCTAGGTATTGTGAGAGCACAGACAGTCACCTTACCCATGATGAACGCAGTGCAGTAAGACATTATTGACAATATACATTTCCTTCGTCTGCCTTTGGGGATATTGGGGAAAGATGGTATTGGTGAATTGCCAGTGTGGCAAACCTAACCATTGATAAAGAGTAAAGCCCCTGTCCCACAGGTGATTTTTTCGGTGACTAGGCTGTCGCCACATGGTCGCGGAGTGACGCCTGTATGGTCATGAGTAGTCTCCTCGTCGCCTAAAGAGTTGTAACGTTTTTCTGGTCGCCGCTGGTTTTTGAAATGGTCAAAACTTTTCAGTGACTGTGGGCTTGACGTAGCTTGTCTTCTCCTGTCGTAGATGCTGTCGTAGGTTGTGAGCCAGGATGACACAGATTGTCGTCAGGTGACGTTGGTTGTCGCCGGGTGCTGACTTCGGTGAATTCGATTGGCGACTACCTACGTCAACCTACGTAAACCGGCGACAGGTACCGGCGACTGAATTGTCTTCAGTTGTCGTCGACAGGGTCGTTGTTTGTCGTAGCTTGTTGCAGGTGGACATAGGTTGACTTCAGTTGTCGCGTGTGTGGTCGTAGGTGGTAGGTTGTCGTAGACAATGTCGTAGGGGGGGGTCCAGTCGCTGCTTTTTCGCCGACCTGCTACGACTGTGACATTCGCCGGCAGTCGCCGAAAAAAATTGCCTAATTGGGACAGGCCCTTAAGGCTCAGATGGTGGAATGCAAGATCTCACCCTGCTACCGCCTTACTATTGTCTTAGATTTAATTCATGGTTTTGCCATTTGGAGAAATCTTAACAGATTTAAATAATTGAAAAATATTAGAGAGATTGATGGAGATTCACAGAGTTCTATCGCACAGTAACTGGGCTTTCAGCACAACTTGCCCTGTCAACTAAGATGCCCAACCATGCCAATCCATGTTGCCTACATTTGGCACTTATCTCTCTACACCTCACCTCTCGATGTGCTTGTCCAAATGTCTTTTTATCATTGTAATTGTACCTAGTCCTACCACCTCTTTTGCCAGTTTGTTCCACGTGCCCACTATCTATTTGAAAAAACTTGCTTCATCACATCTCCTCCAAATCCTTCCAATCTCATTCCAAACATGTGCCCTCGATTTCTAGACCCCCACAATTCTGGGGAAGAAAAACTGTTACTACACCAAATCTATGCCTCTCATAATTCTATAAACCTCCTGTAGGTTTTAAGGATAAATGAACAAAAAATCCAGTTCAAATACATTAATTATTGTAAAGTATATGCAACGTTGATATAAAGAATGGGAAAGCAGCCAGTTGCATATGAATCAGGAGCAGGGACAGGCCACTCAGCCCATTGAACCTGTTCTGCCATTTAATAAGATCCTGACTGTTCTGATAAACTTGGCTTTGCGTTACCACCAGAGGTGAAGACTGTGCTCCAGCTGCCCTTTGAGGAGAAGAGTACCACAGACACCAAGCCTCTGAGAGAAAGGGAAATGTATGTGGGCATGTGAAATGCCGCAGAGACAACTGGGCAATGCACCCTCAGAGGATGCAACATGACCAGGAGATCTGCTGCTGCCGTGTACCCTCCTGTCTTCTCCTCACTTCAAATGCACATGGCCATGTGTGTATTGTGGGTGGACAGAGGAAACAATGCGGATGTGCTCAAGACCTCCACTGACATTGGCAATCTCTGTCCCAGGAGCACTAAGAGTGGAGATGGAGTATTTGGGTTGGAATTGACTATCTCGAGCCTGTGCATCACGAGCACCCAAAGGCCCCATATAACAATGGCTGAACATGCTGTACTAACATGCAAAATATCCATGCACCCACACCATCTCACTACCTTCTGCCTCTTGGTTCCAACAAAAGCCTCACCAGGCAGCTCAGTACCCATAAGAGTGTTGTTAACCTTGTTCTGCAAGGTAACTGATGGCAATCTGACCTGACCACTACAATGGTGCCTCCTGCATCAAGCTACAAAAACTGGGTGCATTTTAAATCCTCAAACACCTGTGGCACCATCCCATTTCCAGTTCCCACCTCTAAACTATCTGACTGCTGTCTCAGCACACAGAGGAAATAAGTTAGATTAAATGCCAAGCCTCTTTCATAATGAAAAGAGCTAATGGAATTGTGTGCCAGATAAAATGGAAATAGCAAATAGCACCAACTCCAGGCTGACAAGCTACTCAGACAGCTGTGATGAGAATTCAATTGCTCTGGATGCAGTGTGAAGATGGATTAAGTGAGTTTAATGTGAGTCGTATTGATTAGCTGCCCAGTACAAAGACAAATATGTTGATATTGGAAAAACTTGGATTGATATCAATACACCACTCTGTAAATACAAAGAGACATCAACTGCAATCCATCCAGATAGCTCATACTTTATTCATTGTTCCAACGTTCCCAATGACTAACTTACCAGGCAGTCAATGTTAATGCACGGCACTTATTTGGGCTGTCTTTTGGAATTGAACTGAATGGATTTATGACCAAAGGCCAAGACAACTATTACAGTTAAATATTTCACCATTTACTAATGTTCTAAATTTAAATTTTGTGTGGTTGTGTTAGAACAACTGCCAGGGTATCTGCCAGAACGGTGCATAGCTGATAGAGCAGCTTCCTCGTGGCTCACAATCCAGACCTCCTGCACTGTCACTGCGGAATCTGCACATTTTCCCTTTGACTGTGCAGTTCCCTCTGAGGGCTCCTGTTTTTTTTTCCCTAATAGGGCGATTGTAAATCCCCCCTCGTGAGGAGGTGAGGGATAGAATCTCTGCGGAGTTGATGGGAACGTGGGGATAATAAAGTGGGAGATGTGTGAATGGGTGCTTGATGGTCGGCATGGACTTGGTGGGCCGAAGGGGTCACTGCGATGTGGTGCGGTGCTATATAACTGGTTTAGGAGGGCAGAGACCCACTTGAACTGTCCAGTGCTTCCAGGAATTTTGGATTCTTTGGAGTATAAGGTCATGTTTTTTGTCATGTACACAAGTATGGGAGGTACAGGGACAATGAATAATCTTGCTTGTACTAGCATCAAAGACACGCACTCAAACCAAGATTTAAAAAAAAAAAAACATAAATTATACATAACATTCTAAAAGAAAGAAGATTATAATAGTTCAAGACATTAGTGTAAAAACATAATGAGAAATAAACCAAGTCCATGCCAGTGTAATAGTTGAGCCTTAAGTGTTCTGCTGTTGAGGTGGGAACTGGGTTGTGTGGATTGGTTCAAGAACCTGGTAAACATAGAAACATAGAAAATAGGTGCAGGAGGAGGCCATTCGGCCCTTCGAGCCAGCACCACCATTCATTGTGATCATGGCTGATCGTCCCCAATCAATAACCCGTGCCTGCCTTCTCCCCATATCCTTTGATTCCACTAGCCCCTAGAGCTCTATCTAACTCTCCCTTAAATCCATCCAGTGACTTGGCCTCCACTGCCCTCTGTGGCAGGGAATTCCACAAATTCACAACTCTCTGGGTAATTTTTTTTTTCTCACCTCAGTCTTAAATGGCTTCCCCTTTATTCTAAGACTGTGGCCCCTGGTTCTGGACTCGCCCAACATTGGGAACATTTTTCCTGCATCTGGCTTGTCCAGTCCTTTTATAATTTTATATGTTTCTATAAGATCCCCCCTCATTCTTCTAAACTCCAGAGAATACAAGCCTAGTCTTTTCAATCTTTCCTCATATGACAGTCCCGCCATCCCAGGGATCAATCTCTTGAACCTATGCTGCACTGCCTCAATCACAAGGATGTCCTTCCTCAGATTAGGTAATTGTGGGGAGGTAACTGTACCTGAACCTGGTCATGCGGGACTTCAGGCTTCTGTAACTCCTACTCCTAACGGGCAGGGCTTAATGATAGATGTTGCCTTCTTGAGGCAGTCTCTCATGTAGATGTTTTCAATGGAGGGGGTAGGATGGGAGGGATCCAGTGATCGACTGGGCTGAGTCCACCACTCTATACCCCAACGTGTTTATGGTGCACAGTTACATCAGGTTTAGCTGATGGACTCAAGGCCTTAAAGATTGAAGACTTGCAGTGTTTTAGGTAAAGCTTCATGTACTCTTATGAAAAGCATCAACCGCTTGTGGAGTTTCGAGAAGCTTTTTTAAAAATATAAGGGCTGAGCAGAAACTCAGGCTGCCTGAGAGCACAAGCTAATCATGTCGTGTTCTATCTGTATAAGCAAACTGGGTGAATTTCTCTATAACACAGTGGACCGTGGAGTTGCAAATCAACTTTCCACAGAGAAAGCAATTACAATTCAAGTGCCTGGGGGCATCTTACCAGAGATGACAGTACGCCTGAATGGGCCGGTATTGGTAAGGAAGTGGCTGACACAAGCAGTACAAAATGTTTAAATCATCAATGTCAGCAACAGCAAAAAAAAAAACTGCTGGAGGAACTCAGCAAGTTGAGCATCTCCAGGGGGATAGGAATTGTAGGCGTTTTGGATCGAGACCCTGCATCAGGAGTGAGAGGGGGCGTTAGGTGGTGTAAAGAGGAGATGGGGAAAGGGTGAGGCAGGGATCAATGATAGGACCAGTAGGAAATTAAAGTTGGTTTCATCCCATTGTTGCAGCCAAGTACTGAAGATGCTAATTCTTTACTACTCAGCTGTAATTGGGGCCACTGGGGAGCTCTTGCAGTATATCAGATTCATGTGGAGATAAACATCTGATGAGAGGCATGCCCAGAGCTAATGCTGGTCCATTATACTGAGACACATAAAGGAGGTCGGCTGTGCATTGAGTGTTAGTGAGTCAGAGGGGCAGGGAAGGAGAATGGTCTTGACTCCATGCTGTGAATCCTGGGCATGTGTGAGAAGCCTTGCCAACTCCAGCCTCCGGAAGGACACCCACCAGAATTGATTGAGATTGTTATTCCCCTGCACCAAACTCATTCAGCAAGGCTGGCAAGATTTTGCCAGCGAGTCCAATATCCCTCCTGTCACTGCTGATCATTGTACTGAACCAGGCTCCGTGGTAAGCTGAATTATTTAAGTGAAGAAGAAATTAAAACTCAACCCACCATTATGGGAGGATTGCAATTTGTCATAATAATCAGTTCTTGTTCTCCAGGGATCAGAATGAAGAGCGATCTATTCTGCTTTCATTTCCAGTCTGGCCCCTGATTCTGCAGCCATCAGCAGCCCTGCTTGGCTGGCTCCGAGCAGCTAGTGTTCATCTGTTAAAGTCACAGCGCCATCCAGAACAGAACCAGCCCCTCCGGTCCACCGGGCCCTGCACTAATCCCATTTCATTCTCCCCACTTTTCCAACAACTCCCCGCAGATTCTGCAATTTAAGAATCAAGCCAAGAGTGTTTAATTATCATAAGCACTAGAAAGGGAACAGGAAAATTCTGAAGAAGGGTCTCGACCCGAAACATCACCTATTCTTTCTCTCCAGAGATCCTGCCTGTCCCGCTGAGTTACTCCAGCTTTTTGTGTCTATCTTCGGTTTAAACCAGCATCTGCAGTTCCTTCCCACACAGGAAAATTGTTACTTGCTGCGGATTTACAGGCACATTTAACTCAACAACATAACAAGTAAATGTACAAAAACACAATAAATTATCAGTTATACGAGGTAACCAGACCATAAATGTGTAAGCCAAAGTATGTAGTGCAACCTGGTTAGAGTTGTGCAGGTACACAAAAATGCTGGAGAAACTCAGCGGGTGCAGCAGCATCTATGGAGCGAAGGAAATAGGTAACGTTTCGGGCCGAAACCCTTCTTCAGACTGAGTTGTGCAGTGTGGTCTACACTCTAGTGGCAATTTACTATGGTCATTTAATCTGCCAACTCGCACGTCTCTGGGATGCGAGAGGAATCTGGAACACCCGGAGGGGACCCACATGATGACAGGGGGAATTTACAAACCCTACACGGACAGCACCCGAGGTCAGAATTGAACCCGGACTTCTGATGGTATGAGGCAGCAGTTTCAGTTTAGTAACCCTGCAGAACAATAATATTATACACCAGGTTATGGACCGATCTTGAATTGAGTCGCCTCAGGATCAGTAATACTCTGTATTGGGCCTCTCAGATACAATTTGTGTAAAGGTGACTGAACTTCCAGTTACTTGTCACTTAGTTCTCCACCTCATTCTGATCATTCTGTCTTCAGTCCTCTTCTGTTCCAATGAAACCCAGCATAAGCCTGAGGAGCAGTACCCTGTCTTCTAACGCTGTGGCCCTTGGGATTCACTGCTGACTTCAACAACTCCGGGTAACTAATCTCTCATCCTCGTTTCAGAGCTGGTCAGTCCGAATACAAGGCCATCCACCTTTATTATGAACTCAATTTTCCTCTCTTCAAGATATTTGCAGCATTCTCTTTTGTTTCAGACTTCCAGCACACACAGGGTCTGCATCTGACAATTTCAGCACGTATTCCCCTCTTTCTACCACACTCAATCATCTCCTTCTGTTTGCAATCCTCAAGGCAGATCTGCTGTGGATATCAAGCATTCATCACCGCTTCTTGGACAGCGCCAACGGTGTTGCTGTCATCTGCACAATCATGGTCTCCACCCTATCACCGAACCCTTCCCCTCTCTGCAAAAAAACACACTGGTTTTCTTATTCTTCCAGTTCTAATGAGGGGGCTTCGTATGGAACATTAACTCTTGCTTGAAGAACCCAGTCTGAAGGGTTTCGGCCCAAAACATTGCCTATTTCCTTCGCTCCATAGATGCTGCCACACCCGCTGGGTTTCTCCAGCATTTTTTTCTACCTTCGATTTTCCAGCATCTGCAGTTCCTTCTTCAACATTAACTTTTGCTTCTTGGGACAAAGCCTGTCAAGTGATGGTGGATACATGCTGGGGTGGGGAGTTCGATTGGTAGTTGGATGCAGTAATTGACAAAGACTAGTGGTGAACAGAAGACAAAATGGAGACAGAAAAAGAATGGCGTGCAATGTAAAGCCAGATGGAGGGATATGAGTGGACAGGGATGTGGGGCGGAGGAAAGGGGGGGGAGACAACGGAAATCTTCCCACAAATCCCTTTAATCCCCTCGTTCCACTCATGTCCCCTTCCACTCAAAAATAACGTCACAAGTTCACATTATAGGATTAGAATTAGGCCATTCGGCCCATCGAGTCTACTCCGCCATTCAATCATGGCTGATCTCTGCCTCCTAATCCCATTTTCCTGCCTTCTCTCCATAACCCCTGACACCCATTCTAATCAAGAATTTGTCTATCTCTGCCTTAATAATATCCACTGAATTGGC
Organism: Malacoraja senta; assembly: GCA_038087875.1. NCBI lineage: Eukaryota > Metazoa > Chordata > Chondrichthyes > Rajiformes > Rajidae > Malacoraja > Malacoraja senta. Next base: position 177,887,329 of record CM075978.1, read on the forward strand.
CTCCACAGCCCTCTGTGGCAATGAGTTCCACAGATTAATTACCCACTGGCTAAAGAAGTTCCTCCTCACCTCCTTTAATTCTGAGGCTATGACCTCAGGTCCTAGACTCTCCCACCAGTGGAAACATACTTTCCACATTCACTCTATCTATGCCTTTCATTATTCTGCAAGTTTAAATGAGGTCCACCCTCAACTTTCTAAACTCCAGCGAATAGAGGCCCAGTGGAGTCAAACGCTCATCATATGCTAACCCACTCATTCCTGGAATCATTCTTGTAAACCTCATCTGGACTCTCTCCAGAGCCAGCTCATCCTTCCTCAAATATGGGGCCCAAATTTGCTCACTGTACTCCAAATGCAGCCTGACCAGCAACATATAGAGCCTCAGCAATACATCTCTGTTTTTGTATTCCAGTCCTGTTGATATAAATCCAGGCATTGCATTTGCCTTTCTTACTACTGATTTGACTTGCAAATTAACTTTTTGTATTCCATGCCCTCCTGACATTTCAAAACCTTTGTATGTTTTGTAATAAATGTGTGAAGGAATACATGGAATACTCTCCATTTTCCCAGGCGGGTGAAGTTCCAAAGACTGCTCAACACCATCCAGGACCTAGCAGCCCACTTAATAGGAACTATATCCATCATAACACTCGATCAACAGCACATAGAGGCTGCATCCATAATATTCACTGCAGTAAGATAGACACAACAATTGGTGACGTTTCGGGTTGAGACCCTTCTTCAGACTGGTTAGGGATAAGGGAAACGAGAGATATAGACGGTGATGTGGTGAGATAAAGAACAATAAATGAAAGGTATACAAAAAAGTAAAGATGATAAAGGAAACAGGCCATTGTAAGCAGTTTGTAGGGTGAAAATGAGAAGCTAGTGCGACTTGGGTGGGGGAGAGATAGAGAGAGAGGGAATGCTGGGGCTACCTGAAGTGAGAGAAATCAATATTCATTTCACTGGGCTGTAAGCTGCCAATGCAAAATATGAGATGCTGTTCCTCCAATTTGCGTTTAGTCTCACTCTGATAATGAAGGAGACCGAGGACAGAAAGGTCTGTGTAGGAATGGGATGGAGAATTAAAGTGTCCAGCAACCAGGAGATCAGGTTAATTCAGGTGTGCCGAGTGAAGGTGTTCTGCGAAACGATCGGCTAGTCTGCGTTTGGTCTCGCCGATGTGTAAAAGTCCACATTTTGAACAACGGATACAGTAGATGAGGTTGGAGAAGGTGCAAGTGAACCTCTGCCTAACCTGAAAGGACTGCCGGGGTCCCTGGACAGAGTCGAGGGAGGAGGTACAGCGACAGGTGTTGCATCTTCTGCGGTTGCAGGGAAAGTTATAGTACTTGGGAAGGGGGTGGTTTGGGTGGGAAGGGATGAGTTAACCAGGGAGTTGCGGAGGGAACCGTCTCTGCGGAAGCGGAAGGCGGAAAGGGGTGGAGATGGGAAAATGTGGCTAGTGGCGGAAATTTCGGAGGATTATGTTCACTGCAGTAATATTGTCCAGGCTACTCCGACCTCTATGACCAAGACGGACAGGAGCAGCAGGTGCATAAGAACACCACCACCTGCAGGTTCCCCTCCAACACCACCCTGACGTTGAAACGTATTTCTGCTGCTACATTATTGCTGAGTCCATGTCTTGTAACTCCTCGCCCACAGCACTGAGGCAGCAGCTTCACCAGAAGGTGGCCAGCATTCCAGCACGTGGATCACCACCACCTTCTGAAGGGCCGACAGCGACGGACAATAAAAATGTCATTCCCAGATCACAGATCCTGGAAGTGAATATATTTTTTAACATGTCAACCAAGAAGACAAGAGTGATAATACTTCAGAAGTATTACCAACAAGTGTCTTGGTACCTGTCAAGAGGTTTATGAAAGGTACAATAAAATGCCTGGTAGACACAAAATGCTGGAGTAACAGGCAGCATTTCTGGAGAGAAGGGATGGGTGACGTTTCGGTCGAGACCCTTCTTCCGACACTAAAGAAGGGTCTCAACTCGAAAAGTCATCCATTCCTTTACTCCAGAGATGCTGCCTGGGCCGCTGAGTTACTCCAGCATTTTGTGTCTGTGTTCGGTTTAAACCAGAATCTGCTCCTACATAATAGAAGGCATGTCTACTTTCTTTCAGGAAGCCCATTGGCGAATTCCTGGCCTCCCTGACCCATGAAAGTGCCACACCATGATTGGCCACTCACCTTGCTGGGGCAGGCAGATTACCTTGGTCTCCCCCTGCAGGCATCCGGTAGAACTGTAGCCAATTCACAAAGATCAACACTGGGTCTGATTAAAATATTTAAATGAGATCTTGCTGGCCACAGATTAAAAATACCTACCCATTGCAAATTGGAGGGGCCAGGGTCAATTTGCGTCCCCTATCCAGTAGATAATTTGGGTTAAAATCATCCATGAACACATTAATATTCCTTCTTTTGCACGTGTCAAATTGATGCATGGATCAGCTAGAATTTAAAACACATATTGCTGGAGGAACTTAGTGGGTCAGGAAGCATCTGTGGAGGAAATGGACAGACAATGCTTCAGGTCGGGATCCTTCAGCCTGAAAAAGGCTCCCGACCTGAAATGTGGTCTAACCATTCACTCCTTTGATGTTTGTGTTTAAGAAGGAACTGCAGATGCTGGAAAATCGAAGGTACACAAAAATGCTGGAGAAACTCAGCGGGTGCAGCAGCATCTATGGAGCGAAGGAAATAGGCAACGTTTCGGGCCGAAACCCTTCTTCAGACTGATGTTGTCTTTGATGTTGCCTGACCAACCGAATTCCTCCTGCACTTTCTTTTTTCTTCAAGATTCCAGCATGTGCAGTTGATTGTGTCTCAGCCAGAATTGAATTAGTTCAACAGAGGCTTTGTTGGGAAGGACTACAGTTTAAACCTAAGGCTCTGCAAAACATTGGAGGCCTAAGCCCTATGTGAAAGCCTCTGAGCTGTTTTTTTTAATCAACGATGCAGGTGACATGAATGGCAATGGTGCTTTGGGCATAGAATATGCAAACACTGCAAAGATAGAGAGTCACAAGAGACTGTAAATGCTGGAATCTAAAAGAAAATACAAACTTCTGGAGGAACTCAGCAGGTTGAGCAGCATCTGTGGAGGCCGAGGCTGCATCAGGATGTGCACAGACCTGTTCTCCCTTTGAATGTGTAGAAAGAATGACACTATGAATGTACAGAAAATCAGGCACTGTTTCAAGTTTAATTTTGAGATATATTTTAAAAAATCAATATCTACACTGACAAAAGCCTTGCACTCTTTTATATATTATTTTGTACATATTTTTTGTGAATAAAGTTTATTTTTGAAATAAAAAGAATCAATATTAAACTGGATGTCCCCCAATGTAATGTTAATCCCTTTTTTGGCAAAGCTTCAGAAGGGAAAGGAAGGAAGCCAATTTCCAGCACTGATCAGGATTCGTACGGAAAGGTTGAACAAGACAAGCAGGTCTGCTGGCCTGCGCCATGTTATCTCATCACTTTGGTTGCTGTCAGTGACCAGATGAGGCCAAGGCCTTGTTCAGACAGATTCTGCTTTCCGAGGCACCTTTGCTGAGTGCTGCTTGACAGCCCCTGTGGAGTGCAGTCAGGATCTGCAGCAATCAAGGCCAACTGTTCACTTCAGTCTTCAGCCAGCTGCACACGCACTTCTTACACACTTTAAAAATATTTTCTGTGCTAACCATGAAGTATAATTGTGATAGGTGTAAAATAATCTGCACTTCTTTTGCCAGTCAAGGAATAATTCCAACTCTTCAATGATACCCCGTTGTTGACTGTAGGTCTTTATCTCTGCTGCCTCCAGGTTAGAGATCCAACAGCATGAGATCTGGACTGACACTCCAGTGGGTACTGACGGAGTGCTGCGTTGTTGCAGGATCCATCTCTTGGGTGGGATGTGGAACTGAAATCACCATCAGCTCTCATTGAGTGATACAGCATGGAAACAGGCCCTTCGGCCCAACATGCTCACGCTGACCAACATGCTCCATCTACACAACTCCCACCTGCCTGCATTTGGCCCATATTCCTCTGAACCCATCCTATCCATGTACCTGTCCAAATGTTTTTTATAACTGTTGTGATAGTACTTCAAACATTCTGATAGTATCTTAAACGTTGTGATAATACCTCTGTCAGAAAGTAAAATAAAATCCAGTGGCAGTATGACAAGATTTCTACAAGAGGTCCTGGCTAATGTTGGCAGCATTGATCAAACTAGGTTTGTCTGGGAATTGCACTCAGTAGTCAGCTGCCCACACTGATGATTAATCTCCGAAGAAAGTGCCGACAACCCATGCAATGACACTTCCCCCGCCCCCCCTCCCCCCAAACCCAAATAGAAATATGGGAGGGGCAGCAAAGTGATTTGAGTCTCGACATCTACAAATATCCTGCAGTTATTTGCCCAGGTTACTCCTCAAACCCATCACACATTCAATATGTGGTCTCGTACCCATTGCCTCTACCGCAAAACAAAAGGACAAAGGGAGTGGGCACAAAAGGAAACCACACCTACAGGTTATCTTCTAACTCCCATTCCGACCTGACTTGGAAATGTATCTCTGTTCCTTCCAAACTCCTGGGACACCCTCCCCAACAGCACTGTACCTTCACCAGAAGAAGTGCAGTGGTTCAAGGAGCTAGCTCACTGCCATCTTGTCAGGGCCAAAAACCTGATGGGCCAAAGTTTCTGTTTGTGCTATCTGGCTCTGTGTTTCTGCAGATCTGCCCAGAGTGTCAAAATTGCCATTGGATGACATAGCAGAAATGATCAGTTCTAATGCAAACAGAAAAAGTGAGTTACCTAATGTTGGAGAATTTTACTTTGAGTCTGGAAGACTGCAATGAGCAAAAATGAGACGCTGCTTCTTAAACTTGCATTGGGCCTCAAGTGCGACATAATGCAAGAAGCCAGAGATGGAGAGATCAGAGTGTGAGTGGGATGGAGAATTAAAGGGGTAGGAATTGAGAAGCTCAGGGTCACTCCTGTGGCCTGAATGCAGGTACTCTTCAGACACACTGTGTTTGGTTCCCCAAAGTAGAGTACATAGTGAGCACCAAATGCAGTAGACTGTATAGGAAGCAGTTCAAGTGAATCGCTGCATTAATTGGAGGTACCGTCTGGGTCCCTGGATGGTGGGATGGGATGAGGTGAAAGGACAATGTGGCATATTTGGACAATGAAGACAAGGGCAAGGACTATTTGATCAGTACAGATGTCAGAGGTTATGGGGAGAAGGCAGGAGAATTGGGTTAGGAGGGAGAGATAAATCAGCCATGATTGAATGGCGGAGTAGACTTGATGGGCCAAATGTCCTCATTCTACTCCTATTCCTTATGACCTTATGATGTGTTACATGTGCAGGAGAATGTGCCCTATCACGGGGACAGAAGAGCAAACCAGAGTCATGAAAGGAGCAATCTGTTCGGGTTGCCAAAGGGGGAGGAGAGAGGAATATGTTCCTGATGGTGGAATCATGTTGGAACTGGTGGAAATTGCCAAGAGTAATCCACTGATGGTGGAGGCTGGAGGGGGTGGAAGATGAGGACAGGACAACTCTGTCCTGCCCAGGAGGGGGTGAGGTCAAATGGAGTGGGACACAATGAGGCGTGGACAAGCGCTCTGTTCACTCCAGTAAAAGGGAAGTCACAATTCAGGGAGGCACTGTTCCCTTTGTGTCTCCAAAAGGCAGCGATTCCCTCTTATCTTCCATCTGACGATGTTGCAGCCTTTTGGAACATTTTCTATGTTTGTATCCCATTTGTCCAATTATCCTCTGACACAGATATTGCCTTTGTTATTTCCATCTCTCTCTCCATCTTCTCTGTAAATTAAAATTACCTTTATATTACCATTTTAATCTCTCTTTTAACTCTGCTTCTTTCTCCACAGATACAGCCTGACCTGCTGAGTAATATCCTGGTTTTTTTTAGGGGTAGTGAAGGACTTCTGAGCTCAAGTTCCACCGTCAGCTTCCCTGATATATTCTAATCTGCTCAGTTTAAAAAAAAAAAACACTTTTGATTGACCGATTATAATATGTGATTAACTTGTACCTCTGCCTTCCATTTTGCCAAGAACTGCACCAGACTAAGTAAAAACAAGCTGAATATCTATTGGACAATTTGAGGGGGCTAAGCAGGGAAGCGTGACCTTAGAAATAATGAATTTTTAGAATTAGGCTATCTTACGCTCACTGCTCCAGGAACACCTCTTTCTTGCAGATGCAATGCAATCGGAAAATGTTGTGCTTCAGCGCTTGCTCTCCAGCAATGTACCCTTTCCACCTTCTCCATCATGTTAATTGGCCTGTCATTCAGGCAGGCACAGGATTATCACTGCAGCCAAATGTAAGCCGAGTACAGTGAATTGAGAACAGACCCTTAAAGAAACAAGCTCTAAAAATCTTAACAGCAAACCGCATTTCAAATGTCCTTTTAATGCAGTAAAATATTCCAAGGAACTTCTCAGGATAAATACCAAAATAAATTTGCCTCAAAAGCAAATTATGCAACTGTGTCAGAGCAGTAATTGGGCAATATTACTGTTATTATTAGCAATATTATTAGATATTAGAATTGTTATAGTTGTGATATTGTTCATATTATTTGCTATACTACAATTCTAAAAGTGATATTAGGGTAATTACATTAGAAAAATTACCAATGCTATCAACAATATCACTTATATCACCATTAAAGATATTAATATTATTGGCAATATAATTAGTGGAATTAGGCAAGTTGTATTGGCAATGCTATAAATATTGCCATTAATAGCTATAGTTATATTATTAGCAATATCATTAGCGATATTAGGCCAGTTATTTAAGATATACTATTAGGAAGGCGGCACAGTGGCGCAGCGGTAGAGCTGCTGCCTTACAGCCAATGCAGCGCCGGAGACCCGGGTACGTTCCCGATTACGGGTGCTGTCTGTATGGAGTTTGTACGTTCTCCCCGTGACCTGCAAGGGTTTTCCCCGAGAACTTCGGTTTCCTCCCACACTCCAAAGATGTACATGTTTGTAGATAAATTGGCTTGGTGTATGTGTAAATTAACCCTAGTGCGTAGGATAGTGTTAATGTGCTGGGATCGCTGGTCGGCTCGGACCCGGTGGGCCGAAGGGCCTGTTTCCGCGCTGTATCTCTAAACTAAACTACTAATATTATCAGAAAGGCAGACACGAAAGTGGCAATTAAGAGACTTTTGGATCGGCTCATGGATATGCAGGGAATAGAGGAATATGGATTATGTGCAGGCAGAAAAGAGTTGGTTTTGGCATCATGTTCGTCACAACATTTTGGGTTGTGCTGTTCTATGTTCTAAAAGGCAATATTACCAATATTATTGGCAATATTGTTGGTAATATTAGAATGATCACTTCAGGTAATATTATTAATATTACCAGAAAAGGTAATATCACTAATATTATCATGAACATTATTAGTGATAGGTGGGCAGTGATCACACTGGCCAACATGTCCCAGCTACACTAGTCCCACCTGCCTGTGTTTGGCCCATATCCCTCTAAACCTGTCCTATCCATGTACCTGTCTAACTGTTTCTTAAATGTTGTGATAGTCCCTGCCTCAACTACCTCCTCTGGCAGCTTGTTCCATACACTTACCATACTTTGTGTGAAAAAGTTACCCCTCAGATTCCTATTAAACCTTTTCCCCTTCACCTTAAACTTTGGGTTCTCTGATCCTCGATTCACCTACTCTGGGCAAAAGACTCTGTGCATCTACCCGATCTATTCCTCTCATGATTTTATACACTTGTTATTGCAGCAAGATTACTAATATTACCAAAAAGATACTAAAATCATTAGTGACATTGCGAGTGATATTTGGACTGTAGTCCATAAGCTTAGTTGGCGAACAGCAGCATCAAGACCAGACAGCTGAATGTAGTCTCTGTCGACATAGTGATTGAAACTGGAGATTCGGAGAAACTAGAAATGGAGGTGAGGGATCTTGAAGGAGTAGACTTACAGAGACACAGGAATGAAAGATTTTGAGGATTTTGAACGACAAATACAAGAATTTTAACATGGAGATGCTGCCTGTGAGGAAGCTCGGTAAGTGTGGGGGTGACAGGATATCGTATGTTAAGTTTGTCAGCATAGGATTATTGTGGCCTTCCAGGGATAGAGCCACATCGTTTCCCCGCTTCATTGAAAATCCCAATGCCAAATAGTAACACTGAATAAAGACGGAGCAAACACATTGTCTGTCTGGCTGAACATTGTTGCTGAATCTAAGCCCTCAAACGCTCCACCCAACAGCTCGATGAGAGCATATTCACCAGAGAAGAGTAGTGGTTCAAGATAGGGTTTTCCATTACTTTCCTACGGCAATTAGGGATGGGCAGTAAATGCTGGCCTTGGCAACAATGTAAGAAATGAGCAGAACACAAAGATAGAGCCTGTGAGTGTGAAAGAACTGCAGATGCTGGTTTAAATCGAAGGTTTAAATTCAGTCAGAAGAAGGGTTTGGACCCGAAACGTCACCCATTCCTTCTCTCCAGAGATGCTGCCTGTCCCGCTGAGTTGCTCCAGCATTTTGTGTCTAACAAAGATAGAGCCCTTGCCTTTTCCTGTCTCAAGCCAGCTGTGTGACACTTTATCAACAACTAAATATTCTCAGTCTGAAGAAGGGTCTCGACCCGAAACGTCACCCATTCCTTCTCTCCAGAGATGCTGCCTGGCCCGCTGAGTTGCTCCAGCATTTTGTGTCTATCTTCTAAATATTCTGGAAGTTGTACCATTGATCAATGGAGGAGCCAATTCAAGTGCAGCCAACCCACCTCGTTGGACAGGCTTGGCGAGCCGAGCGGCCCGAAGTTTCAAGCCTCTATTGGGTGGAAGTGGGAGACACACACAAAGGATCAGAATGAACCTCAAGCAAATATATGTGGAAAATATCTTTCTCCTAACATAGAAAGGATTGTTAGATGTTGACGTTTGCTCTTTAAGAAGCTGCTCAGAAGCAGTGACCTCAAAACCTGGTAGGTTAGAATTGATTTGGTAAGATTGAGCAGGAACCAGGACATTAATCCCATTGGCTGGGAATCAGTTTTAACCAGAGCTTGTTCCCGACTTAAATGTAGTTTGTAAACATTCACTGGGCATCTCTAAATATGCTAACTATTGCAAAGAGCCAAATGCTCTAGTTGCTATTATAGAGGAAGCCATCATCAGATAGCATATGGTAGACAAAAATGCTGGAGAAACTCAGCGGGTGAGGCAGCATCTATGGAGCGAAAGAATAGGCGACGAATAGAAGGGCCTCGACCCGAAACGTCGCCTATTCCTTCACTCCATAGATGCTGCCTCATGCGCTGAGTTTCTCAAGCATTTTTATCTACCTTCGATTTTTCCAGCATCTGCAGTTCTTTCTTAAACATCAGATAGCATAAAATCACCTCTGTGAAGGGTGTTAAGGGTGTTCCTGTACTAACAGCCTTGGTAGGGTGCGGACTTGTAAACGCCTTCCCATTGAGCTTCAACAGTTGCAGCCAGTACACTCTGGGAAAGGAGGGCCCAGTGGACTGGTGATCTACCATTGCACATCTCCGGGCAAGCAGCTACGGATAGTACAAACGTAAGCGTACTTTAACTGTCCAGGGAAGCAGTAAGGTATCAGGAGCAAGGAATAAAAAAAACACTTAAGCAAAAAAATAAAAACATATCTTCTTCAATTACAGAAGGTTCTAGTTAATTATATGCACTATTAGGTCTCAGCGTTCTAAACAATTAAGGGCTTCCTTGGTGTAATTGCTTGTGATGGAAGGTAATTGAATCAGGTACCTCTGTGTAATTGCGTATGCAACACCCGTAGTTACACCGAGACCAAACGCCACAAGCTGCTGCAAAAGTCTAATGTGGTTTGTCAGTTACATAAATGATCATGGTGAGTTTCTGGCAACACGGAGCTGCACAATTTGATACCATTTGCTCACTAACAGAATCCTCATAACTTTTCTTTTGAAGATCTAGAGCTGGATGCACAATGGCAAAACATGAATTGAATGGGCCATACTATTACATGGAAATGAAAACTGGAATGCATAGAATCTATTGAATGTCCAGCATAAAATAAGTGATATTTAACAATGCTCAGAACTATGGCAATAACAATAACAATGGCAGGTAGTGAGCAAATTAATTGGTACACAACTTAAACTGGTCGTGGGGGGCGCTGCGAGACGGCTGCCCTGCCAGCAGCTTGTTAGTCATTTCAACTTTTTTGGTTTTTTAGTATGTCCAAATGTTTGTTTTAATGTCTCTAATGGGGGGTGTTGAGTGGGGGGGGGGGGTAAGGGGGGAACCGCTTTCGGTCGCCACCTCCACAGAGAGGCGACTTTTTCCATGTTGCCTCCCTCGCGGCCTAACAACAAGGATTGGTGCGGCCTTTCCCGGAGTCGGGCTCGGAGCTTCAGCAGCGGGCGCAGCGTGAACGTTTCATCGCAGAGCGGGCGAGCCCTCGCCGGCGGTCGCCAGAAGGGAGTGCTCCGATCGCTGGCCCGCCGACTGTTACATTCTGAAGCCGCGGTCTGCGGAGCCTGGGATCCCTCGTTGGGGACCCCGGAGGAGAAGAGCTCCGACCGCCGGCCCTCGGCCTACAACATCTTGAAGCCGCGGTCTGCAGTGCTTCCAGCCGCGGCGCGGTGGGGAAATAGATCTTCGACCGCTGGCCTGCATCATCTTGAAGCCGCGGTCTCCGGTAGGGAAGCACCGATTCGGGACTTACCTTCCAGACGATAGGGCCTGTACATCTGGCCGCTCGCTGCGGTGACTGCGGAGGTTTGTGGTCCCGACCACGGGGAAAAATGGAGGAGGACTGACTGAACTTTGTGCCTTCCACCACAGTGATGAATGCTGTGGTGGATGTTTTTGTGTTAAATTGTTATTGTGTATTGTGTGTTCTTTTTTATTGTACTGCTGCTGGCAAGTTAATTTCACTGCACTTCATTGTGTATGTGAAGAATAAATCTGACTATTGACTATTGACTAAAAACGCAATCGGATATAGTGGGAAAGGGAGCATGGATACACTAATTACTGAGAGGTGATACAGATTAATAAAGTAATCATAAGAGAAAATCGAGGATCAGAGTGTATTTCCAAATAAATCGATTTAAAAAGTCGACATGCTATTCTTAGCTTGTGTCCAAGCTTTGCTGGGACCACATTTGGAGTACCATGAACAATTGTGATCTACCACATTATCAAGAGATATAAAAGCAATAAAGCAGATGTAAAACTGATTTACTGGAACCATGCGAGTGATGAACCCACGGATCTCTTTAGGCCGAGTGGTGACCTAAGACAGGGCTGTAAAATAAGATTTGGCAGGTAGATTGTGTTTTCAACCAAACACCCTTAATGTAAGATAGTCACCAAAAAAAGTAAATAGAATACATGAAACTTCTTTATTCAAAGGGAAAAGAGAATATGGGACTCGCCATCATGTGTTGAGAAATTTAAGCAAAGGCCAGTTAACTATATGAGGGAGATGTGAGTAATGGTGTTAGAATGAATTAAAATTAAGGCTTGAAGAGATTATTAACTTTGCAATACGGGATAGATCAAATGGCCTATTTTTGTCCTGTTGATATGTTCAAGGGTGCTCATGAAACACTTTGAACTTTCATACCAGGAAACAAAGACTAAAGGAATTACTGGGTGCATGATTCAGATTTACCGCCGTGTTCTGCCACCACAGATACCATATCTGTTCCAAAGCAACATTGGATAAGTGTTCACAAACGTGTGGGATGAATTAGACCGGACATATATTGGTGAGAATACACATAGTTTACTGATGCCAGAGGTTTGGAATGTTAGACTGATTTGTTGTCAACTCTGCTAATTTGGAAAGACAATAACCAAATGCTCCTCCTCACCTTACACGACTGAAGTCCAGCAGGAAACTCCCACCTCCACCCTCTGCCTCCAACTCATGCCTATCCACAAGGCAGGTTCTTTGCTGACTTTTTTTTACTGGGTTGTCCCATGGTTGTCTAGTTCTTTAAAGATACTATAACCTTGGCAGTACCAGGAGTACAGTGTGACTGGGAGCGTAATCAAAGTCCCTAGCAAAGGAGAGAGAGCTATCAGCAGTGAGCCATAACTACCCAGGGTCCACAAGGAGAAGACTACCTGCCTGCATATTAGTGAGGTCTTAGATTCCAGCAGTTACTGATTTTTGAAGAAACCTGGCATTTACAAAGTATGGACTGAGATGCAAGAGACATCGAGCCAAACTTTCTCCGCAGCGCAGAATTGAAAGTCCCAAAGGTGCAGTCAGCTACTTGCAAGTATTTTTCAACCATGTTTCATCTGTGGTCTCTGCATAGAATGCAGAGTGAGAACTGCAGTTCAAGCATCTTGCCCTTCACTTCCACAGTAAACCTGGACCAAGCTACCAAGCACAGTGACTCAGTGGAAGGCAATCATCTCAAAGGGCTATCAGAAAATATAGATTTCTTTGCAATTGTCTCACTTTAATGCTTAGTTTTGTTTAAATGTTTTAGTTTTTAAAATGTATTTCACAAAAGTTTTAAATTTTCTTTACCAGATTTTAATATTTTAAAAAATGCCAGAAACATCAATTTCTTTTGACAGCTGACTAGGCTGGCTGTCAAAGATGTTCTGTTCTTTTTCAGACAAAAGAGGCTTGCTCTTTCTCCTACATCCCCACGTGCTCCCTTTATGCTGTGAAAGGTTGTGTTAAATCAGCACTTGGGAGCAAGTTTCCACTGAGGGAACCTTACAAATTAAGTCTGAATATTTTTCAGAAGTCAGTGGACTGAATAGACTGTTTGCCTCAGATTATAAATTCTGGCCTAATATGTTTAGCTCTGACTAATTGCGGTTTCAAATGTTCCCTTCTGGAAGGAGGGTTTATTCATTTGGAGTACAGCAGAAATGACGCAGTGGATTCCCATTTATGCAGGGAGTTGGTAATTGTTGTAATATACAGAGATTATAAACTAAGCTGGTGACTAATGGAAGGAGAACCACAGGTAGCACACTCATGGTTTCTTCTCCGTGTCCTGATATAATAAGCTCAACTAAACACGAGAGCCCAATGGAATGGTTACCTCCAGATTAAACTGGACAATTTTGTTCAATTTATTATCGCAGGTCTTCTAAAATAGGCAGCCTGTTCTCCTCTCCCAGACCTGCTTGTCCATCACAAACAGCCTGGCTGAACTACATTGGACCTATCACCCACCATATCAAGTTTGGCACATTTTTAAACCATTGGCCTATTCTCTCAGGCTTTCTGTGGCAGTTCATTGTTCAATCCCCGAGCTTTGTTCCTCTTCATCCTTCCTCACTCCACCATCCCTTTAATCTTACAGTCTTTGAAATTTCAATCACAGACCTCTCGACATCACCTCCTTGCTTGAAACTCATCTAATCTCACTATCGTAGACCAGGCTTGGGTTTTCTCCACATTTTTGTGAAGTAAACGGAGATACTTTTGGTCATGAAGGGAGCCATTTGTTGTTGCCTCACTCTCTATAACACAAACCAAATTTCAGAATTCAATTCTTTCCCAAACTGCAAAGATTTAAGAGTCTGAATAACAAGCAGCCTGTGAAAAGTTAGAGACCGTGATTGGATCTGGAAGCGGACCAATACATCTGTAAATAAAACTGAACGACTCAGACATCTTTTTATTTGCACAATTAATTTGATTGAATTAATTTTAATATATTAATGTTTAAAATCCATGCATTGAAGGAAGAATATTTTACAGCCCATCTGTGGTGCCTAACCCTAACCAGGCATCACCCGCAGGACAGCATACGTTAGCGTGTGTGTTGTACAATTTGATGGTTTTATGGGTGTCAGTCGCTGAAAAAAATCGCATAGTGGGACAGGCCCTTTACTTTGAGGCATGGTCATAAATTTATATTTAAGATTCTTGTTGCCACTTTTAAATTCTTCTGAGGCCCTCCCCCATCACCAACCACAGGACTTTCCCAGTTTTCAGTGCTTTTCCACCTCTGACCTCTAACGCATTACATTTGCCCTCTTCCTCTAAAGAGCTTCTACATGGGATAACCAATCCTGCAATTCTTGGTTTGAACATTTCCAACTCTCACTTCTCAGATCATCCTAATATCTATTTCTTTGAGTCATTCCAACCAGTATGTTCAGTGTCAATGCTCATTTGTTTAAACTTTAGAGACCTCTTTCATTGTGAGGTGATGTGCAAATAAAAAAATAAAAAAATATTTCCCCCCCCCCCCAGATGCTGCCGGTATTCCCAGCATTTTATTTTATTTCAGGCTTTCAGCAGCTGTTGTGCTCTGCATCTCAATGTGGTCATCTGCTACCTTTGATCATCTCCCTCTGGAATTATAGAGATATGCAGCATGGAAACAGGTCCATCGTCCCAACTTGACCATGCTGACCAAGGTTCTTACCCAAGCTCATCCCTTTTGGCTGTGTTTGGCCAATATCACTCTAAACATTTCCTGTTCACGTACATGTCCAAATGTCTTTTGAACATTGTAATTGTAGCCGTCTCTCCAGCTTCTTCTGGCAGCTTGTTCCATATACCCACCACCCACTGTATGAAAATTGTTCCCCCCAGGTCCTCTTTAAATACTTCCCATCATATCTTAAATCTCTGCTCTCTCATTTTTGACTCCCCTATACTGGGACAAAAGACCTTATACGTAGTCCCTCACGTAGATTTGATAAACTTCTATAAGATCAATCCTCAGACTCCTTTGCTCCAGGGAAAACAGTTCAAACCTAACCAATCTCTCCTTATATCTCAGGCCCTCCAGTAACATCCTCGTGAAACTCTTCTGCATCCGCTCTAGCTTAATCACAACCTTTCCAGAGCGTGGCAACCGGATCTGCACACAATACACGAGAGAGAGAGAGAGAGAAAGAGAGAGAAAGTGAAAGAGAGATAAAGAGAGAGAGAGAGAGAAAGAAAGAGAGAGAAAAAAGAGAGAGTGAGAAAAAAGAGAGAGAGAGAAAAAAAAGAGAGAAAAAAGAGAGAGAGATAAAAGTCTGCCTTTTGGGATGGGGTGGGTGAGCGTTTCAATAGCTTTGAGAAAGGTCAGGCCTCATGCGAGCTGCGAAGCGGTTGAAGTAATTGTCGCTGTCACGTAATAATTAAAATATATTCCAGGAAAACGTAGTGATGGCAAATGGGCAACGGGTTCAAATTACACAGAGGAAACATACCTGTCATAGAATCCGTCTCTGTAATAGTCGTAGTCAAAGTCATAGCCACTTCTGCAGAGAGAAAATAAGCCATTTAGTAGGAGCTAAGCGAGTGCTGACAGCATCTTAAATAATTCTAATGATTCCGTGACAGTCAGTTATTATTTATCCCAATGCAAGTTGGCTGGCTGACAATGCACATCTCGTGACTCTTGGTGGCTAGGAGGCAAACAGTGAGGGTTATAGATCTCCAGGGAGTAGGAGAGGGCAGCTCCAGAACCCCATGGCTGATAGGAATATCTTCTGCAATTAAGGTCCAACCTGGTACAGCTGGTAGAGCCGCTTCCTCAAAGCTCCAGCAACCCGGATTCAATCCTAATCACGGGGACTGCTTGTGTGGAGTTTGCACGTTCTCCCTGTGACCGTGCAGCTTGTCCCTGGGTGCCGTGAAAATAGACACAAAATGCTGGAGTAACTCAGCGGGACAAGCATCATCCCTGGAGAGAAGGAATGGGTGACATTTCAGGTCGAGACCCTTCTTCAGACCTGGGTGTTCTGAATTCCACCCACATCCCAAACACTTGTGCCTTGGTAGATTTGCTGCTCACTGTAAATTGCCCCCAAGTGTGCAGGTGGGTGGCGGAATCTGGGCTGGAATCGACGGGCCAGTTGGGAGAATAGTTAGAGGTGAATTAGTGTGGGAATAGGATTGCTCTGTGAGCAGGCATAGACTTAATGAGATGAATGAGCTCCTATGTTAAAAGGAAATTTGGGAAAAAACAGCGTACCCTGACTCTAGCATACGGACCACCACATATGCACCTAGCTTGTATGTTTTCCTATTTGAAAATTATTTTGTATTTTTCCCTCACAATACTTCCAGTAAAATTCATGGACACTGCAGCAGTCACAGCCCATCAATATTTGCATGAGAGGGGTCGGCCATCTCGAAACACTGCCGTCCCCACTATCTTTATCTGCTGGGAATGTGTAATGCAACCCACAGCACATTAACCACGTGCGTGGGAACGTGTTAACCAACTGCTCCATGCTCCTCAGAGCATTTGAGATCAAAACATTCACCCCAACCCCACCCCAAATTCCGGGCGGGCATAATGAAAGGTGGAGGCCATTCAGTCCTTCCAGCCTATCCCACCAAGCGAGTCACGAGTGATCTGCGTCTCATCTCCATTTGCGACCTTTCTTTTTACTGCTGCAAGAATACCACAGCCTGACGTGTAAAACAGAAAGTGCAATGGGATATAATTTAAAATGAAAACTACAATTCTTTAACAATGCTAAAACTCTGAAAAAACTTTCAATTGTATCATATCACAGGGATACCCAACTCATGCTCACACTGCTCAAGATAGATTCCACCTGCGTTAGTTCGCGATATCTCACTTTGAAAAACAACGGTGTCCAACACAAATCAGTTTATCGTGTGGAGCTGTAGCTCATCGCCTTGACCCTGATGTTGAACAAATGCAGATAAAATCTCTGCAAAGTGGGTTCATCAATTTAACCAGATGCTTCGCTTGGGAAGGAGAGGGTGGAAGGGTCGGAGATCAGGAGGGGAAAACGGGAAGCTTTGGTGAGTGGTATCGTGTTGCCACTCAGCCGTCAAGTACCAGTTGAAGACAGGAGCTTCCACTGCAGGGCGATAAGGGAATGCAATATCGTGGAGGGAGGTGCGGAGTGGAGCAGTGGTTGGCGTCAGATGAGAGACCGGAGCTGTCAGGGTGGATTGGTTTGTGAAAAGAAGCTGCCGTTAACCAATTCCTCCGTACTCCAACAACTCTGAAGTAGCCAGGTTTTGACAGCCCTCTGGCTAAAATAATGAGAGATTCCTTATCACCAGCAAGATTATTCATGGCACAAACACAGTGGAAAAACCCACACTTTCACCGCCTTTTGAGGAAGAGAGTTCCAAAGACTCATGACCTTCTGAGAGAAAAAATATCTCATCTCAGTTTTACATGGGCAGCCATTTATTTAAATTGTAAGCCCCCCTGTACACAACCAGATTCTAGATTCTGGGATGGGGAGTGAAAGGTTACTGGAGATAAAGGGAATGCAAAGCTGAGGCGACAATAAGACCAACCGTGATATAATTGATTAGGGGTATAGTAACTGCAAGGTTGTTACAGGATTATTATTAATACCGGTCATGGTCTCAGATGCGTTAAAATGGTTTGCATAGAATAGTCATAACCTCCATGTCATAGAGTTTAACAGCACAGAAACCAAGCTACCCTACCACCTCCTCTGGCAGTTCATTCCAACTTGCTCCTTAGAGTCCCAGTTCAAGAGTCAAGTCAAGAGTCAAGAGTGTTTTATTGTCATACGTCCCGGACGGGACAATGAAATTCTTACTTGCTGCAGCACAACAGAATATGTAAACATTGTGCATTACGGGGGGAAAAAGAAAAAAATCAATAAATAATATAGTGCACCTCTCACTTTAAAATTAAGCCCTCCAGTTCTATCCAGAGACGCTGCCTGTCCCGCTGAGGTACTCCAGCATTTTGTGTCTACCTCCAGTTCTAGACTTCCATATTGTTGCAAGAAAGACTGACAATCAATCCTTTCGATACCCATCATAATTTAAAAAACCTTGATAAGGTCACCCCATAGCCTCCTTCCCTTCAGCAAAGCAGACCTAGTCTATTCAGTTTCTCCTCACGACTCAAGCCTTCCAGTCCTGGCAATAGTTTTGTGAATCCTTTCTGCACCCACTCTAGCTTAATCACATCCTTTCTACAACATGACAACCAGAACTGCGTAGAATACCCCAAGGTGCGAGCTGACCAACGTTTTGTCATCGGGTTTTACCCTATCAAAGATATTCCTTGTGCCCAATCCTCCCTAGTTTTACAAGCTTTTTTTGTTTGCTTCCCAGAACATTAATGCTGTTTCTCTTTACGCACATGTGTGGCCTGACTGCAGAGGGTTCTGAGCATTATCTATTTTTATAGCCCATGAGAGCTCTTTGGGCGAACAGAATCAAGGGATATGGGGAAAAAGCAGGAACAGGGTACTAATTGTATTGAATGGTGGTGCTGGCTTGAAGTGCCGAATGGCCTACTCCTGCACCTACTTTCTATTTTTATATAGCTTGAAACTAAGGTGTTTTCCTGAGCTACTCCCTGTTTGCCCACATTTGGCTCATATCCCGCTAACCTTTCCTATCTGTACACCTGTCAAGATGTCTTTTAAATGTTGTAATTGGACCTGCCTCTGCCACTGCTTTGATGAGAATGGCTCCGAATCCTCTGAGATTAACAATAGATTTCCAGCAGCAGTTATGGGGCAAGATAAAGCTGAGCTTTAAAAAAGAATCTTCTACTTTCTTTTATGCTAATTGGTTATAAAAATCAAAGATATCAAAAAAGTTAAATCACACTTACATACAGTACGCATGTTTTTTCCTTTGTATTTGCAACGAGAAAGGGAGGTACTGCCTTGATTGGGATAGAGATGAAGTGTAGGAAGGAAGATGTTGGTTTAAACCGAAGATAGACACCAATAGCTGGAGTAACTCAGCGGGTCAGATAGCATCTCTGGAGAAAATAAAAAGGAAAAGAAACAGATGACGTTTCAGGTCGAGACCAAGAAGGGTCTCGACCTGAAACGTCACGTATTCCTTTTCTCCAGAGATGCTGTCTGACCTGCTGAATTACTCCAGTTTTGTGTCTATATATGAAGAATGTTTGCAGGATGGAGACCATCTTATAACATCACCAAGAATATGTCTGATCGGATCTGCCTAATTGACACAGATTTCCAGTGTGTTTTTGGTGTGATCTATCCATCATCAGTATGGAAGAAAGGCACAAAGTGCTGGATCAGGCACTTGGTGAAAAAGGATGGGTGACCTTTCGGGTCGGAAACCTAAACGTCACCCATCCTTTTCCTCCAGAGATACTGCCTGACCCGCTGAGTTACTCCAGCACTTTATCTTCAGTATAGACCAGCATCAGCAGTTCCTTGCTATACCATCAGCATGGGTTGGCTTGGAAGTAACTCGTTATATTTTGTTAAATGAGCTTGGATCGCTTCCCATGGAACAGACAATATCATCTTTCCAGGTTAACAGATCTAGAATTCCCAAGGCCACCTCTCACACCTCTCTTAAACGGAGATTCATCATAAGCTGTTTCTAATATTCTGTTTCATTCCAGGTGCTCAATGGACTGTAAAAGTATTTCTGCAACTGCGTCATCAACATCAGTCTCCTTCTCTCCACTCAGCACAGCTCTCGGTCTCTGGTAAGTTCATTTCCCCA
Organism: Malacoraja senta; assembly: GCA_038087875.1. Lineage (NCBI taxonomy): Eukaryota > Metazoa > Chordata > Chondrichthyes > Rajiformes > Rajidae > Malacoraja > Malacoraja senta. The sequence continues at coordinate 177,906,867 of CM075978.1, forward strand.
AGTACATTTGGAAAGTTTCCATCTGATGCAGATGGCATATGAATATTCAAATGACACCTCTTTAGGAATGGGCACCAGGCCTTTCCAGCTATTCACCTCTGCACCCAAATCTCTCACTTGATAAGGAACTAATGACTTGATTTGCATAATGAACAGAAGAGGTTTGCAGATTTGAAATTAAGAAATTGGTTTCCAACCAATATGCCCATTGGGAAACTGATGGAATTGGGTCCAACAAGGATTTGGCTTCTGCTTGATTATACTCTGCACCAAAGATGTTCTGCACTAGAGATGAGTACTGGTGGGAGATAAAGCCAGCATTCACCCTAGTCTGGAATCATATGGCATGGAAACACCCAACGAGTCTGTGCTAACTATCAAACAACCATTGTACACTCGTCCCATTTCATTCTCCCCATATTCCCATCAACAACCACTCCCTCCCACGCATCAGGGAGCAACTAACTGGGGCCAATTAACCTACTGCATGCCCTTGGGATGTAGGAGGTTCAGTTTAGTTTGGCTTACTGTCACGTGTACTGAGGTACAGTGAAAAGCTTTTGTTGCATGCTAACCAGTCGGCGGAAAAACAATACATGATGATTACGATCCCTCCCACTCCCCAGTGCCATTGTGTGGCCATCTGAAGTGACCATTACTGAGCCAGAGACTCCTGTGTCCCCTCCCTGGGCCGATGGCTGGGGAGTTATCAGTGACGATGGCAGCTTCAGAAGTGAGTAATGATGCAACCCAGCTATCAGGCAGTCGTCACTGGGAGGATGATAACGCGGTCTGTCTACTTGAAAATTCGCCTCCCCCACTCTTTAGTGGAGGAACAGAATCATTTCCTGGTGTTCTGTCAAAACTCAACATTTACCACCATCCATTAAATTATAGTGAGTGGGATCTTTCCGTGTGTAAGGTCACAACATTCTTGCACCATGGCAATAACAATAATAATATGGAAGTGTCACAGACTTTATTTTGTTGAAAATGCTGACCAAATACCAAGTTCTTGCTTACAGAAAGATCCTGTAGAAGAATGTTTGAACATGGATGAAAGGTGATGAGAGGATCTAGTTACTAGTTCTGCCCCTCTCGGGTAAAGTCATCTGTCGCATCCTATTAAATTCAGGCAGAGCAGATTTGTAGCTGGTCATTCAAAGCCACGGAGTGTCGACATTTCTTCTCACAGGGAGTAGTGAATCCCAGGAATTCTCTACCTTAGAGAATTGTGGAGGCTACATCTGTAGGGGGCGCTGTTCTGGCAGTAGCCATGTCAGCAATGCGTCAGTTTTTTCAACTTTTTAAATTTTTTTAGTATGTTTTAAAATGTGTAATTAATGTTTCTTTGTGTGTTTTGTGTGGGGGGTGGTAAGGGGGAAACCGCTTCGGTCGCCTCCACCATGGAGAGGCGACTTTTTCCAGGTCGCCTCCCCCATGGCCTAACATCAAGGATCGGCGCGGCCTTTCCCGGAGACGTGCCCGGGGCTTCAGCGGGCGCAGTGTGGACTCTCGGCGTGGAGCGGGTGAACCCTCGTTGGGGCTCGCTAGAGGGGAGCACTCCGTTTCGCTGGCCCGGGGCAGCCGGCAGCCTGAAGTCGCAGCCTGAAGCCGCGGTCTGCAGAGCTCCAGCTGGTGCGGCGTCTACAGCCCAGGATCCCTCGTGTCAGGCCACACATGTGCGGGAAGAAGAAGCCATCATTGCCGGCCCGCGGTCAACTTCTACCGCGGGGCCGGCATGGACTTACCATCACCCCTGGAGGGGAGCTTCGACCTCCGGCCCTGCAGTCTACGGTGCTTCTGGCTGCGGCGGGGACTTTAAATCTTGACCGCCGGCCTGCGGCCCACAACAATCTAAAGCCGGTCTCCGGTGAGGAAGAGACGATCCTGGACTGACTCTGGACTCTGGTCCTGTCCACGGGGGGGAAATGGAGGAGGACTGGCCAAATTTTTGTGCCTTCCACCGCAGTGATGAATGCTGTGGTGGATGTTTGTGTTACTTTTTGTGTGTTCTTTATTATTGTATCGCTGCTGACAACCCAATCCTTGCCGGGTCACTGCTCATGCGGTCGGTGCAGATTTAATGTATTGTTTGTTTGAATTGCCCCTCGGGGATAAATAAAGTGCTTGATTGATTGATTGATTGATTGATTGATTAGAAGTATTTCAAGTCAAGAGTGTTTAATTGCCATGTGTACTGACAACATGCCTGCAAATGCAATACATACACATAACATATGATAACCACAATACTAGTGGAAAGACACCCATAGCGCAACCAAAAACAGTCCGTTGAAGTTCATAGTTGAGGTTAGTGTTATGTCGTGTTCAAATTGTTGTTGGAAGAAGCTATTCACAGAGTGATAACTTCAGGATTTTTGAAAAAGTGAGGAATGAAGATCTATGGGAACTGGCATATGGAGAACAAGCCTGGGGCAGATCAGCCTTGATCATATTGAAAGGTGGGGTGGGGGCAGCATCAGGCTTGAGCAGCCCGGTGGCCCATGCTTGCTTCTATATTATTGTGTTCTTCTATTACACAACCCACACAATCCATTTTGGAAGTAGAAGAGAAGTAGTTAAAAGAAACAAAAGGGATTCTGAGCTTCAAAAGAAGAATTACACGCATTGTGTATTAGCAAAGAAGTTCTGCAAAGCCTTTGTATAATACATTATCAGATGCAACATCAGATTTGGGGTGGTAGAGTTGTTGCCTTACAGCATTTACATCGTCAGAGACCCAGGTTCGATCCTGACTACAGGTGCTGTCTGTACGGAATTTGTACGTTCTCCCTGTGACCGCATGGGTTTTCTCCCTCCCCGAGACCCTTCTTCAGACATAGACCAGTTGGTATTAACCATAACAGGAAATCGAGAGCCAGAGGACACAGGTTTAAGAGGAGGGGGGGGGGGGGGGAAGAGAGATTTATGGGAACCTGGGGTAATTTTTTTTGCACAAAGGGTGGTGAATGTATGGAACAAGCTGCCGGAGGAGATAGTTGAGGCAGGTACTATCGCAACGCTTCAGAAACATTTAGACAGGTACATGGATAGGACAGGTTTAGAGCGATATGGGCCAAACTAGGCGTGGGACTAGTGTAGATGAGGCATGTTGGTCGGTGTAGGCAAATTGGGCCGAAGGGCCTGTTTCTATGCTGTATGACTCTATGTATGACCCCATAAGAACTAGAAGCAGTAGTCTGTACTTTCTTCTCTGCTTCAGGCCAGGGCAGGTTGTTTGGTATTCAAGAAGGTGTAGAATCATTGGCTGTATCAATCACCATGGTTACACACTGTAACAATACAACCTAGACTTGGTGGCAGGACACTGGAACAGCATGTTCCCTGACAGATGCTGGGTCTGTCAATTGTTAAAGGCAAAACCTGCTTAACACTTCTCCCTTAAAGCAAACAATGCACATCTAAAGAGATGCACGCGGCTTTATTTTAATTCACGGCACTTTTGCCAACAAAATAGTGAACCCGTTCTCAGCAAAAAGCAAACTGCTGGAAGAACTCAGTGGGTCGGGCAGCATCTGTGGAAGGAAATGGACAGCGATGGGTTGAGTTGGGACATTTCTTTAGACTCAAAAAGGACCTGAAACATAGCTTGTCCATTTCCCTCCAGATGCCGCCTGACATACTGAGTTCCTCCAGAAGCTTGTTTTTTGCACTAAATTACAGCAGTCTCATGTGAACCTATTTTCAGCTGGTGTGCAGGATGTCTTTACTGCCCAAAGCTGCCCTGCCAAGATTATATATCATTGCACAAACTCCCTGGCGGCACTTCTTTGGATATCTCTGGTTCACTTTGTCTTCTGTCTCGAGAGTATTTTGCTTGCCAGCACCGACGGATTAACGGTGATAGCAAGTGAACTGGAACACACAGAGGGGCTCTGGGCTCATCTATTTAATGTCATTATCAATCAGTCATAGAACACACACAGCAAGTATGATCAGCAAGTCGGTGATGAATAAACAGGTAAAGAGGGAGGAAGCAGAAGTTCGCCCACTGACAAGGAAGATGAACTTCGTCTGCGATAACTCGAGATGAAGAACAGGGAGTGAAAGGAAATAATGAAAGAGTGAGAGAGGTGGAAGAAAAATGAGTCCCAAATCATTTTGTATTACTGGAAGGTTAGCAGTTAATTTTTGGATAATTCTGTTAATATGACAAGCCTAAGATTATATAAACAAAATCTGCATTTACAAGATATTAGCTAAATGAGAGATGATCTCACTGAAATCCAGAGTTTTCAAGCTTGACAAGAATAAGGGGTAAGCCATTTAGAACAGAGACGAGGAAACACTTCTTGACACAGAGAGTTGTGAGTCTGTGGAATTCTCTGCCTCAGAGGGCGGTGGAGGCTGGTCCTCTGGATACTTTCAAAAGAGCTAGATAGGGCTCTTAAAAATAGTGGAGAGGGGATGTGGGGAGAAGGCAGGAACGGGGTACTGATTAGGGATGATCAGCCACGATCACATTGAATGGCGGTGCTGGCTCGAAGGGCCGAATGGCCTACTCCTGCACCTATTGTCTGTTGTCTACAAAAGGCTGCAGGGAGAATGTTTCCCCAGATGGAGAGAGACAGCAGTCGGAGTCAGGGAAGGGGTGGTCAGTTTAAGATTGAAGTGTGGATACATTTCTTCACGCGGGGGGGGGGGGGGGGGGGGGGGGAATGAGGGAATAGTAGTGCCAGGCTGGAAGATCAGCCTGCATTGAGGAATGGTGGGGCAGGATCAAAAGTCCAGATATCCTTTCTCATTTTCTCTTTGTGTGACTGAAACCTCTCCTCAATCTCCCATCTACTCATTCCTGCCGACCTACATCCACCTCATCTCCGTGCAAAATACAGTGCATTCCAGTGTAAGGAGTTCTCATACATATTGGCTGCCATTTCATTCTGTCCCGTGAAGATAGAAGGCAACATCTGCCAGAGATCATAATCTGCATCGTGGAATGGCTACAGCACTGAACGAGGCTATTCAGCCCATCATGCCCTTTCCAGCTCTCTACCAGAGAAACTTTCCAGCTCCACCCAGTGGCACTATCTCATAGCCCACATTTGTCCCCAGCACATATATTTATCCAATACCCTCTTGAAGGCCATAGTGGATTCTGCCTCCAGCACATCTGCAGACTGCATAATATATTTCTCCGCAATGGGACAGAGAGTAAGGTTGACATTTGTAGGCAAAAGTTCTTTGTGGAAGGGAGGCATAGCGGCACAGCTGGAAATGCTGCTGCCGCAAAATGCCAGAGACCCAGGTTCAGTCCTGACCTCGGATGCTGTCTGTGTGGAGCATCCACATTCTCCCATAGCTGCTCCGGTTTCCTCCCACTTGCCAATTGATGGGTTAATTGGCCACAGTAAGCTGCTCCTCGTGTGTGGCGAGTGGTAGAATCTGAAGGGTGTTGATGGGAATGTGGGGTGAACAAACTGCGATTAATGTAGGATTAGTGTACATAGGTGGCTGTTGGTTGGTGAGAACTCAGTGGGCCGGGGCCAGATTCCTTGTTGAATCCGTGACAATGTGTGAGCATTCAGGACCATCAATCACATAAACCCTTCTCTCTCGTTTCAGTTCTTGAGGGAGATGTGATCTGTGCGCTGTCCCATTTTCAAGGCATTTTGAAACCATGATTTCTTGGCCACCTCACCCTCAGTGAGGCACCAACAGGTGGGAGGGTCACACTCCATAAGCTCAGGACGCCCAGTCCCACTGCCCCATCACCGTGACGAGGGAACACACGGGAAGTCCCCTGATCCCCACTGCATCAACCACGACCCGATTCACAATCCCACCTACCTTTCCCAGTCGAAACATATGAATTTGTTCAAGCTTTCTGTTCTATACGGTCATAAATATTCTGTTTAAAACTGAACACAATTTACACATTTGGAGTATTAAACACAGCGCAAACTATTTGTAGTGCAAGGTAACTCTGAACTGATTGACTGTATTAGCAATGCATCATTAGCATTACATCAAATGACTTTCGCACTGCTGTGAGCAGCTACACTAGACTGACAGCATACCCATCATATCTGCATCCAAAATTAGCTCAATGAATGACAATATAAACCTTTTCACATGTGCCTTGCCAATTGATAGAGGTTTCATTAGAAATGATTAGATTGGAGCTTAACTCCTCTGGGAGCCTGCAGCTTTTCACGGATCTATTGGTCCGCTTTATTTTTATCTCCAGTTTTCCTTCATACGAGAGGATTATTGGGGCTTGGCCTGGGGACAGAACAGGGAACTTTGTTGTTACAGGCTGCTGGTGGTGATTAGGTAGAGGAGGTGCAGGAGAAACTAAACAGCAAGGATTAAAAGTGTCAACCAGGGCAGAAGATGTTGGATAATAGTGCAGATGTTAAAATGTGAAGCAGAAAACAATAACATCTGGGTAATACCGCAGATGCTGAAAATCTGATGTGAACGCAGGCAATGATGGCTAATACCACAGATGCTGAAAATCTGAAGCTTAAACAGAAAATACTGGTGTAATACCACAGGTGAAAATCTGAACAATTAAAAAATGCTAGGGTAATTATGCAGATGCTGAAAATCCTGTTTGAAAACAAAAATGCTGGGGTAATAGCATGCATGGTGAAAATCTGAAGCTAAAACAGGAAATGGAGTAATACTGCAGATGTTAGAAATCTGAAGCCAAAGCAAAGTGCTGAGGTAATACCGTAGATGCTAAAAATCTGAAGATAGTGGAAAATTTGACTACATTATGTTTGATTTCTTCATCCAAGTCACACTGACCAACATTTATCACCCAACCAGCATTACTGGAATGGATACACAAAAAATGCTGGAGCAACTCAGCAGGACAAGCAGCATCTCTGGAGAGAAGGAATGGATGACGTTTCGGGTCAAGACCCTCCTCGAATGGATTTCCTTCTCATTGCTGCTGAGGTGAGAAACTTCCAATGTCAACCATGATCACCTGCAATAGAACCAGAATCAAGAGAATCTTCTCTCTCCCCATCACCCATTACAGAGAGATGCAACACAGAAACAGACACGTTGGCACATCGTCTGTCAGACCACCCAGTTACATTAATCCTATGGTAAACCCATTATTTTTATTCTCCCCATACTCTCAACTACCCTTCCCAGATGTTACCACTCAGCTACATTCCAGGGGCCATTTACATTAGAAACATAGAAAACCTAGAACGATAGCTGCAGGAGTAGGCCATTCGGCTCTTTGAGCCAGCACCGCCATTCAATATGATCATGGCTGATCATCCAAAATCAGTACCCTGTTCCTGCTTTTCCCCCATATCCCTTGGTTCCATTAGCCCTAAGAGCTAAATCTAACTCTCTTGAAACCATCCAGTGAATTGGCCTCCACTGCCTTCTGCCTACATTGGCCACTTATCCCACTAATCCACATTTATTTGCGATCTGGGAAGAAACCGCAGCACCCGGATGAAACCCACAGGGTCACAGGGTGAAACGTGCAAACTCCACACAGATAGCACCGGAAATCTGAATCAAACCCTGGTCTTCAGCAAGAGCTCATACAGGGAAAAGAGAAAGAAGAAACTGCACAGAATTCACTGCTGGACGGATGTTTTCTGATGGTCCACTATAACAAAGTGAATGTTCTTCAGTGGTTACTGGTCCTTGACAACAATTACACGGAAACAGTTGATACCATTGATATCTTGCCCTGAAGGACCCGAAGCAAACTGGAAGCGATGAATGTTGAATGAACTAGAATACGGTGATGAGCTTCAAGAACCATAATGGCAGAACCAACACTCAGTCCTGAAAAAAAAATACTCGATTTACATGGCACTTTGCACAACTTCATGTTTTTTTTAAACCAACACAGCCAAAGGAATCGCTAAAATGTGATCAGTTGCACTGAAGGGATATACAAGCAGGAACACTGTGTATAGAAATACAGCAGTGACCAGGAAAAGGGTAAGAAGTTGTTGACAGGTCAAGTTAAAGGGCTGGCCTCTGTATGCAAGTCCCTTAAACACTTGAAGTTTTATATCGACAAAAGAGGGCTGCCTTAGGTCACAATAATGCTCTGCATACAGAAGGTGCACGTTACAATTGTATAGAACTGATAACACTGAATGTATAAGAAAGAACGGCAGATGCTGGTTAAAATCGAAGGTAGACCCGAAATGTCACCCATTCCTTCTCTCCAGAGATGCTGCCTGTCCCACTGAGTTACTCCAGCATTGTGTCTAACACTGAATGTATAAACTGAACAACATGATGAAATGTAAAGGAAGCTACTTGAAATAAAACTGTTGGAAGCAGAATACTTTATGACCAATTTGTTTGGCTTACTCCAGATTTGAAATATGGCCCAATGACCACTGCATTTTGTACTTTTCAATGAGGACACCTCTTATTCTTCTAAACTCAAGGCATCACAAGTTTGTCTCTCCTGTTAGACAAACTTGCCACCCCAGGAATCCAGCTGGTAAACCTTTGCTGCACTCCTGCCGTTGTATGTTTATTGCTGCTACAGCAGGAAGGTCAGGACTGTACCTAGTAGTGTCATTATTCTGCATGCGATCTCTCGAGGGGCCCTATATAATTGGAACAAAGCATCTTTACCTTTGAAATCCTCTTGCAATAAAGACCAACACATCACAATGGCCTGCTGTAATTGTGTGTTACATTTTCAGCTATTCACAAATGACAACACTCTCGGCCCTCTGAACACTAACACCTTTCATTCACTCACCATCCAACAAATAAAATGCCTCTTTACTTTGAGCCCAGCGCCGTACACGCTGTACAATCATCACTTAGCAGCAATCTCTGTCAATCCGCTCCTCCTAATGTCCATGAGCGGCACGCAGTTCTCCAACACTCACTTAACCACAGAAGAATATTCCAATATGCTCACTAATGCACTGACGTCCTGCAGCTGAACACAAAACAACCCAGCAGCATGAATATCAATCTCGAACTTCAAGTAATCCGGGCTTTCGCACTCTCTCCATCCCTCTCCCATCCTAGTTCTCTGACCAGTCTGACTGTCCCCCTGATTAAATTTTATCTTTGTCTGCTTCGTTCTTCGTTGTCATTTTCACCAAGCTAACAATGATCTGCTCTACATTTTCCTTGAGCTTCGTCCCCTTTGATGTCTCGATTTCACACCTTACCCTTCGTTATCTGTGTCACCCTCTCCCCTGACACTCAGTCTGGAGAAGGTCCACTCACGACCCGAAACGTCATTCATTCCTTCTACCCAGAGATGCTGCCTGTTCCGCTGAGTTACTCCAGCATTTTGTGCCTATCTTCACAATAAAAAAAAGAGGTGCAAGATTAGGCCACCAAGTCCTTATGCCTGCCTCACCATTCAATATGATCATGGTTGATCTACCCCAGGCCTCATCTGTAAAAGTTCTCCTCAACCTTCAATGTCCTGATCTTCCAAAAATTAGTTTTCATCCTGAGGTAGAGAATTTCAGAGATTTACCACCTTCTGCGAGAAGATGAAAAAGAGGTCCCAGTTACATCTGACAGAAGTGGATACCACCACACGGCAGGTTGGTAGTTCAAGGGCGATGGTGCGGTTGTTCCTGCAACAACCATCAGGCAGCTCGAGGCAGCTGTGCAACCATTATTGAAGATGCTGATCCACTTGCATCCCTTCTGCCTTCCTATATCCCACTGTCCGCAAAGCTGACAAGCTCTTCCAATTAACAAGGATGTTGGATATGTGGAAATACTCATCTCAAGTGGCCTCTTCCCTATCTGTGATCCCAAGCTCATTCCCATATCTGCTGGGGTCCAGCCACTGCCACATGAGATCAAAGGAGAAGGCACCACTGATGTTCCCAGCCTGCTTGCTCAGCAACAGTCACTGGGTACTGGAAGGATTGGGCACTTGGTGAGTCGGAGGGCATCAGTGCTCTGTTGCCAGTTGTCTGTTGAAGGGCAAGGCTTCATCTGTTCTTATCCAGAGGATGTTTTTAGGGCGACCAACAGACAAAGGATGGGGGCATACCCCATACGTCCACTAAAGCCCATGTGAAGAGCACTGAGGGCAGGGGATGGAACCTTTAACAAATGGCCATTGGGTAGTTCAACACTTGTGATCGCCATGACACATTTGGTAGGATATGGTAAGCACAGAAAAGCCTAGAAATTTACAGTCCATAGCACGTTAATTTGAAGTCGAGTCAGTAGTAAAGAAGGCAAATTCAATGCTAGCATTTATATCGTGGACTGGAATACAAAAGCAGAGATATAATGCTGAGGCTCTCCAAGATGCTGGCCAGGCTTCATTTGGAGTACCATGAGCAAATATGGGCCCCATATCTGAGGAAGGATATGCTGGCTTTTGAGAGGTTCAGGAGGAGGTTTACAAGAATGATTCCAGAAATGAGTGGGTTAGCATATGATGAGCACTTGACAGCACCTGGCCTCTACTCGCTGGAGTTTAGAAGGTTGAGGGGGACCTCGTTGAGACCTACAGAATAATGAAAGGCATAGATAGAGTGGATGTGAAAAGGATGTTTCCACAGTTGGGAGAGTCTCGAACCAGAGGTCATAGCCTCAGAATTAAAGGGTGCTCTTTCAGAGAGGAGTGAGGAGGAACTTCTTTAGTCACAGGATAGTTAATCTGTGGAACTCACTGCCACAGAGGACTAAGGAGGCCAAGTCAGTGGATATTTTTAAGGCATAGATGGACAAATTCTTGATTAGAATGGGTGTCAAGATTTACGGGGTGAAGGCAAGAAAATGGGATTAATAAACCAGATGTATTGAAACATTATAGTAGTCAGTGCTGACACAATGGTTTAGTTACTGGGCTAATAGCCTGGAGATAGACACAAAGTGTTGGAGTAATTCAGCAGGTCATGCAGTATCTCTGGAGATAAAGGATAGACACCTCGCATGGTTTGAAGTTTAGAGACCTCAATTCAAATCCTGTGAATTTTAAATTTAGTTAATAATTTTTAATTAAAATAAAAACACACTTAGCTCAGTGACGATGGCCACAAAAGGATCGGATTTCAATAAAACCCCTTTTTGCGCATTACTCCCTTCAGGCGATTGAAATCGACCATCCTAACATGTGATTCCACAACCGCTCCCCCTTCTAACCCCACTGTCCAGCACTGGATCCGTGGTACTGTAAGTTACTGCTCTTCCAGTATTACACCCAGATGCGATCACAACTTTCCTGCAATATGGTAACCAGAACTGTGCACCCCACAACCACAGCTATGAAGTTGACTCGGACTCTGAAACAGCTAAGCAAGTGACTTCGTTGGACTTGAACTGCTACACTGAAATGATGATCGGATAAAGCTGTCTAGATCACATGGCACTGCATTCAGACGCAGCAGAGGTGACCTTGTAAAATCCTCCCTTCATAAATCTGTGGATTGATATCTAAATTGGGAGTGCTGTCACACAACAATTTAATATAGTTGTCCTCACAGAATGGTACATTACAGGCGCGTTGCCACATTCCACCATTATAATCCCGAGACTAGGCCCACTACAGTTAGTAAGATAGCAGTGTACGTGTGCGAGGGACTCGCCCTGGGAGTCTTCAATATTAACTCCAGACCTCATGAATCTTCACGGCACCGGTCAAATGGTTCCTATCACCACCTCCCGTGTCATCCCTCAATGCCTCTCCGTGCTAGAGTAACACTGAAAGTAGCACAGAATTAACCCAAAATGGATGACTTCCATATCCATCATCCAAGGGTGGCATGGTAGCACAGTGGTAGACAGTCTCGAGGGCCACGACTGCCAGGCTGGGTCTGCAGCAGGTGGTGTGTGGACCAACATAGAGGTTTGCCTTTACTTGACCTTTTCTTTGCCAGTCTATCTGAGGAAACAACTACTGTTTTTACACCAACAATGACCTGCATTGTGTGACATGATAAATGTGTTCAGTGTGACAGTTCCCGCAGCTCAAAACTAGACATGCCCGAGGTACCGTGGACCACCAGCAAAGGCAGAAGTGTATGCTCCTTCACAAGCTATCCTCGTGGCCCAGTGCATCTCTCGATCTACTGTTACCCCCAAGGCAGGAGATCAGTCCCAGTTCAATGAGGTGCAGAAAGCCTGCTGGAAGCAACATCAGGCATTTCAGAAAATGATGAGATGCCAGCCGAGTGAAATTGTAACACAGGACCTCTTGTATGCTAGACAACTGAGAAACCCAGCAGGCAAAGGCCAAGCTAAGCGACTTCACTGCTAACGGATCGGACCGAAGCTCTGCAGTGCCACCACATTTAGTGGTGAATGGTGGTGGAACATTGACGAGCTAATGGAAGGTGAAGGTGCCATGAACATTCCCATCGCCGCTGATTGTAGCGCTCAGCATGTGAGTGCTTAAAGCCAGGCTGAAACATTTGCAGCCTTGTTCAGCCAGAAGTGTAGTGTGGATAATACATATTAGCCTCCTCCAGAGGAGCCAGTCTTCAGCCAATTCAATTTACTCCACCTGGTAGGAAGCAGCAGAAATCACTGGATACAGTACAGGCTGTCAGACCAGACAACATCCCAGCTATAGTACTGAAGATCTGCACTTCCAATCTGGCGACACCTCTAGCCAGGCGGTTCCACCATAATCAGAACATTGGGCAACCACAACATTCAGATCCCCTTCAAAGTCACACGTCATTCTGACTTGGAAACATATTGCAACCACTACTTCGTCCCTGGGTCTAAAGTACCTCCTCAATAGTGGCAGCAACTTCACCAAAAGGGCATTAGTAGTTTAAGGCAGCAGCTTTCTGCTCTTCTCAAGGGCAGCAAGGTATACATAACACACGCTGCTCGTGAGATGCCTGGAAGAGTTTAAGACAGAAGAGTGTTTTATTCTAGATTTGTTCATTTGGTTCTGTGGTGGTCATCAAACTCAAGACCAAGGAGTTCACATTATCCTATTACCCTTTTCTTTGGAGATGCAGCGCAGAAACAGGCCCTTCGGCCCACGCCGACCAGCAATCACGCCGTACACTAGCAACATCCCACACATGAGAGACAATTTAGAAGCCAATTAACCTACAAATCTGAATGACTTGAGTGTGGGAGGAAACCCGAGCACCTGGAGAAAACCTGCGTTGTCATAGGGAGAACGTCCAAACTTCATATAGACAGCTCCAGTCAAAGTCAATTTTATTCGTCACATGCACCCAAAGGTGCAGTGAAATGAATTTGCCAGCAGCGATACACTTAAAAAGAACACAAAATACACAATAAGATTTAACACAAACATCCACCACAGCATTCTTCACTGTGGTGGAAGGCAACAAAGTTCAGCCAGTCCTCTTCCTTTGTTCACCTGTGGTCAGGGCCATAAACCCTCCATAGTTGCCGCTACAGACAGCCCGATGTACAGGTCCTCTCGTCGGGATGATCCAAACTCTGACGTCGGGACGGTCATACACACTCCGCGGCTTGGAGGTCCCGAATCGGCACTTTCCTACCGGAGTCCGCGGCTTCAGGAAGTTAAAGGCCGCAGGCCGGCGGTCAGAGCTCTTCTCCGGCGATCCCCGGCAAGGGATCCAAGACTCCGGATGGTAAGTCCACGCCCCGCCCGCGGCTATAAGCTCCGCAGACCACAGCCCCATGATGCCAAAGTCACCAGGCCAGTGATCGGAGCATTCCTCTCTGGCGACCCCTGGCAAGGGTTCGCCCGCTCCACGATTCAAAAGTCCACGCTGCGCCTGTTGCTGATGCACCGGGCCCGACTCCGGGAAAGGCCGCTCCAATCCATGCTGTTAGGCCGCGAGGGAGGCGACATGGAAAAAGTCTCCTCTCCGTCGAGGAAGCGACCAAAAGCGGTTCCTCCCTTCTCTCCCCCCCCCCCCACCACCCACCCACCACCCCACCACACAAGACACATCAAGAGACACCTAAACTAACATTAGACACACAAAAAAGTCGAAATAATGAACACGCTGCTGGCAGGGCAGCCGACTCGCAGCGCCCCCACGACCAATAGTATGGATCAAACCCGGTCTCTTGTGCCGCAAGGCTGCAATTCTATTGTTGCACCACCTCAATTGTGGCCGTTTGTTTCCTGACAACCACAGGTGCGCAAAACAGGTCTGAGTTGCACAACATGTGCTGAATGTACTGTGAGAGGTGTGTGATTAGTGAGGGTGCCGGTACATGCAGGGACCACAACCAGGAATGCATGGTGAATGGGCAGACGGTGTCATCATGACACTCTGGGCTGAGTGTCCATGAATGAAGGAGTTCATTCCCAAACAATGAACATTTTGTATGTTCTCATCTGGTATGTATGCATGTTCCCAAAATACAGTAAAAACGGTACACGATAGCGTGACAATTCTAGGGCCGCCTTATGCACCATTTACCTGGGGTGTACAGTAGCAATTTCCGTTTGATTTTACAAAGTATTTCCCTTTATAAACTTTAATTTACTTTATACTGTGAACAGCACTGTGCTCCCACTTGCTGGGCCGGTCAGCCGCACCTGCGCAGTTGGGGGAGTGTTGCCTGTCCCGCCATCATTTCGATGTTGGGAAAAAATTGAGTGTAAGTGGGTACTGCTACCAACATAGAGGTAAATATGCAGGCTATGGGAACTGATATAGGCTACCTTTTATCATTTTTACTTCAAGAAAGCTGTACTTATATTTGTGTTGCCATTACATAGAAAGATTTAGCATATGCAGTAGAAAATTCTTAGACTCAATTATTCATGCTAATGTTTTTGTTCCAATTGAGCCGCTTTTGAAAAGTTGATGGATTTCAATTCGCTATTGAAACTCTTATTTCCTTTGGTTGTTAGTTGCAGAATAACCAAATCTTGGTTCCTGGTTCCTCTTACCCTGGTTATATTAAAATGGTCTGAACTTGCTTTACTGTTCAACATTATGTGTTCCTCTATCGTGGTGACGTCACAACAGGGACCCAACAGGTCCACGGGTAGTCTATTATTAACTAAAATCCTGTCCCCATTTCAGAGACCTAGCGATGTGGGCCACTGATGACAATGACTTCCTGCTGAGGCTCAAGGTCTCTCAACAGCCTGCACACAGCAATCATCCAGCATGAAGTTGGCTTGATGCCTGTATCTGAAGCGACGGCAGGGATTATTTGTACCTCACCGGTATCTCGCCAGACCCAAACCAATTACGAGCCTGCAGTCAACATATTATTAGACCAATTCCCAAGATTACTAATTCGGTAACATAACAGTCATGTACCACATCTAAATTGGATAGATATTCCTTCATTGTGGGTGGGTTTGAATCCTGGAGCTAAAGGAACATACAAGATCCTTGGTCCAAGAGAAGGCAACATTTCAAGAAAGAGTCCCACTATTCTCTTGCATGGACAGCTGGTGATGGCTTCTAAATGTTGGCTCTACCAGTGAACCCGACATTGCTGGAACAAATAGAAACATGAAGGGTCCTGACCCAAAACGGCACCTGTCCATTCCTTCCACAGAAGATGCCCGACCTGCTGAATTCCACAAGCATTGTGTTTTTTGCAGTTTTTTTTAAAACCTCAGTTACCCAACTATAAGACTCCATCCTATCCCCCTGGTTAAATCTCTCCCTACCCATGTTCAAGACACCTCACATGCTCTTCGTCTACTCCATGACTTCCATTTTCCAGGCCCCCATTCCCTCATCTTAACCATGGATGCCCAGTCACTCTACACCTCCATCCCCCACCAGGAGGGTCTTAAAGCCCTCCGTTTCTTCCTCAACCGCAGAACCAACCAATCCCCGTCTACCGATACTCTCCTCCACCTAGCAGAGCTGGTCCTTGCCCTTAACAACTTTTCGTTTGACTCCTCCCATTTCCTCCAAATACAAGGCGTAGCTATGGGCACGCACATGGGCCCCAGCTATGCCTGCCTCTTTGTAGGGTACGTTAATTGTACTTTTTCCCCAAGTTTTTTAGTTTTCTTTAAGTGTCTGTTTTTCTTTATTTTGCCTTTTGATGTGGGGGGATCAAGGAGAAATCACTTCCCGGTCCCTACCTGGTCGGTGAGGCAGCCTTCTCTCCGGCTGCCCAGTCGACCCGTCCTCGCGGCCTACCAGCGGGCGTGGAGCGGCGTTTCCTGGCGGGGACCGCACAGCACCCTCAGCTTCGGTGGCGGCACGGCGCTGGAGCGCTATTGCGCAGCGGAGCGGGCGATGCCTTGCCTGGGTCGCCGCGCTGGACCGACGCGCTGGAGCCCCGGTGAGCTGGACCGCCGAGCTCAACACCTCCGGGCTGCGGGACTGTGGAGCGACCATCCGCGGGCGGCGGCGCCGACTCCAACACCGGGAGCCTTGAGCTCCAATCGGCGCGGCCTTGTCGGCTTCAGGTGCTGCGGACGCCTGCGGGAAATCGGCCGTTCCAGCCGTAGTTGCGGCCTCCGGTGAGGCCGTTCCAGGTGGCCCAGCTGCTGGAGGACTCTCCCGACGCCGGGGCTATATCACCCGGCGAGAACGGCCAGGATCATCGGGCCTCCGTAGAGGCAATAGCGGGGGCTTCATTTGGCCTGACTTTTTTGGGTGAACTGGGGCTGGGGACTGGACATTGTGCCTTCCCCCACAGTGGAAATCACTGTGGGGGGGATGATTTTTGTATGTAATTGCTGTAATTGTATTTGTTAGTCTGTGTTCACGATGGCGGTCGGAGGGGAGAGTGGACACTGGCGCGGTTTCGTTGCCGCTGCTCTCTCCTCAAATTGTGCTTCTGATTTTCTTTTTTGTGTTTTTGGAAGGAATTCTGTCCCTGATTTGTGTATTGGTCCTTATAACTTATTTTTTTAAATTCTGATTATATGTTTCCTATAAATCTCTGTAAGGTGTCCTTGAGACCTCGGTATAAGGCGCCCGTAAATAAAATTCATTATTATTATTATTATTACGTCGAACAATCTTTGTTCTATGGCCCTATCCCCGAACTCTACCTCTGCTACATCGACGACTGCATTTGTGCTACCTCCTGCACCCACGCACAACTCATTGACTTCATCCGGCACTCAAATACACCTACACCATTTCCCTACCATTTCTAGACCTCACTATCTCCATTGCAGGTGATAGACTACTGACCGACATCCACTGTAAACCCACTGACTCCCATGGCTATCTGAACTACACTTCTTCCCACCCTGCTTCCTGTAAGGACTCCATCCCCTACTCCCAATTCTTCCGTCTATGCCGCATCTGCACCCAGGATGAGGTGTTCCACACCAGGGCATCGGAGATGTCCTCGTTCTTCAGGGAACGGGGGTTCCTCTCCTCTACTATAGATGAGGCTCTCATCAGGGTCTCTTCTATACCCCGCAACTCTGCTCTCACTCCCCATCCCCCCCACTCATAACAAGGGCAGAGTCCCCCTTGTCCTCACCTTCCACCCTACCAGCCGTCACATACAACAAATAACCCTCCGACATTTTCGCCACCTCCAATGGGATCCCACCACTGGCCACATCTTCCCATCTCCTCCCCTGACTGCTTTCCGCAGAGACCGCTCCCTCCGTAACTCCCTGGTCAATTCATCCCTTCCCACCCAAACCACCCCCTCTCCTGGCACTTTCTCTTGCAACTGCAGGAAATGCTACACTTGTCGCTTTACCTCCCCCCTTGACTCCATTCAAGGACCCAAGCAGTCTTTCCAGGTGCGGCAGAGGTTCACCTGCACCTCCTCCAACCTCATCTATTGCATCCGCTGCTCTAGATGTCAGCTGCTCTACATTAGTGAGACCAAGCGTAGGCCCAACACCTCTGCTCGGTTCGCAAAAAACCAACCTGATCTCCTGGAGGCTCAGCACTTCAATTTCAGATAGTCCCTACTTTCTCCTCCCCCTCCTAGCTCACTCAGACCAGTGTCTCGGCCTCTTCCTTTCTTCTTCACGCCCCCCCCCCCCCCCCACCCTCACATCAGTCTGAAGAAGGGTCTCGACCCGAAACGTTGCCTATTTCCTTCGCGCCATAAATGCTGCCTCACCCGCTGGGTTTCTCCAGCATTTTTGCCTACCTTCGATTTTCCAGCATCTGCAGTTCCTTCTTAAACAACTCAAAGGCTAATTACTTTGCCAACACGTGACTCGCTCCTTTCAAAAACATAGTTCTGACTTACTTCCTTAAGGCAATGAAAGCAGATGTTTTTAAGGCAGCATTTTTTCAAAATTAAGTTTTAATTTATTTTATATGATTTAAAACTGATTCAATGACTGATTTCGAGATGATTTTTGCAAGCATAAGAAAACCAGAATTTATTTTCCTTAAAACCTATTTCATCATACCTTTGCCTTGGAAAGTCACTTTCCCCAACCAGTTTCAAACAGGTTCACAACTGAGCACCAGACAAAATTATTGGTTTTGGTTGAATTTTTGTACACTGATGCAATTGTAACCATAATAATCATAATCATACTTTTTTTTGTTTTGCAACATACGAGGAATTTGATTTGCCATACAGTCATACCAACAAAACACACAAAATACATTTTAACCTGAACATCCACCACAGTGACTCCTCCACATTCATCACTGTGATGGAAGGCGAAAGAAAATCAATCTCTTCCCTTCTTTGTTCTCCTGCGGTCGGGTGTCTCGAGCCTTCCGTTGACGGGGCGACCTTGGCTACCGTAGCCGGCGACGTTTAGGCCCTCGCTTCGGGGCGTTCAAGCTCCTGCATCGGGGTGGGGGGGGGGGGGGAGAGAGAATCTCAGCTCCCCCGTGCCGGGCGATCTGATCCCAGGTCGGGTTGGTTGAAACCTTCTGCGTCGTTTGGGGCTCCCGACATCTGTCTCCACCCGACACTGCGACCTACTCAAAGGTGAAATCCGCAGGCTGCGGTTGGAGCGTCGATCCCAGGCAAGGGATCGGCTCCGATGGTAAGTCCACGTCCGCTGGTCGGTGCGGACTCGGTGGGCCGAAGGGCCTGTTTCCGTGCTGTATCTCTAAACTAAACCACTTAAAATCACAGCACCATTGTAATGCCAGGTGTCTTACGATGTGTGGGCCATACCTTGAGGAACGAACCATACTTCTTTGTATTCTTGTCTGTAAAGATATTAACGGTCAGTTCCTGCTGAATCTTTACTCAAATCGAAAACTCATTAGAAGCTCAAAGCATGATGACCAATGAGGAAACCCATTCAGTCCACCTTCATTTAACTATCCAGAGAGTTCCTAATGTCCCTGAGGAAGCATCGAATTGTTCATTAAATGAATTCTAGTATTCACAAACGTGCTGCATGAAAGACTTTTCTGATGCCAGTCCTCAAGTTAGCCTTCACAAGTTTGTTCCTACAAGGAGGATCTTTTTCCTAATAAATACCTTGCCCTTCCAGGTTGTCGTACTCATGGGTCTCCAGTCTTTCCTCCTAACTCTTACACCACACTGTGGTTCACCTTCTACCTCTTCTCTGTACAGCCTACAAACCTTGAAGGACTTTCCAGGTTCACTGCCGTACACAAAGGAATATTTCAGCAGGTTTGATCATTAGTTTCCCTGCTATTTCCGGCAGATTGATTTGCATTGGTTGAACCAAGTAGAGCTGGGCGACCGTTTCTCCCTACACTTGCGCTCGGTCCGCCAAGTGCTGCTGTATCTGCCAGTTGTCAACCATTTTAACTTCCCTTCCCATTCCCATATCAACCTTTCAGTCCTGAGACTCCTCCATTGCCAGACTGAAGCCAAATGCAAAATGGAGGAACAGCACCTCATATTCTACTTGGGTGGCTTACAACCCAACGGCATGAACATTGAATTCTCCTATTTTAGGTAAGTGACCAACAAACTTACCAGAGCTATTGAGGGAGCTGCTGATCAAAGGCTGCTATTGAGGGAGTGCAGCGTAGGTTCACAAGGTTAATTCCCGGGATGACGGAACTGTCATATGATGGAAGAATGGAGCGACTAGGCTTATATTCACTGGAATTTAGAAGGATAAGAGGGCATCTTATAGAAACATATAAAATTATTAAGAGATTGGACACGCAAGATGCAGGAAACATGTTCCCGATGTTGGGGGAAGCCTGCAGCCAGAGTTTAAGAATAAAGGGTAGGCCATTTAGAACCGAGATGAGGAAAAACATTTTCACACAGAGAATTGTGAATTTGTGTAATTCTCTGCCTCAGAAGGCAGTGGAGGCCGATTCACTGGATGTATTCAAAAGAGTTAGATAGAGCTCTTAGGGCTAGCGGAATCACGGGATATGGGGAGAAGGCAGGAACAGGGTACTGATTGTGGATCAGCCATGATCACATTAAATGTCAGCACTGGCTCAAAGGGCCGAATGGCCTACTCCTGCATCTATTGTCTATGTATCTATGTAAACCAAACCCCCCCCCCCCCCCCCACCCCTCTGTCTTCACATATCATAGATACATAGATACCTAGATACATAGAAAATAGGTGCAGGAGTAGGCCATTCGGCCCTTCGAGCCTGCACCACCATTCAATATGATCATGGCTGATCATCCAACTCAGTATCCCGTACCTGCCTTCTCTCCATACACCCTGATCCCTTTAGCCACAAGGGCCACATCTAACTCCCTCTTAAATATAGCCAATGAACTGGCCTCAACTACCCTCTGTGGCAGAGAGTTCCAGAGATTCACCACTCTCTGTGTGAAAAAGTTTTTTCTCATCTCGGTCTTAAAGGATTTCCCCCTTATCCTTAAGCTGTGACCCCTTGTCCTGGACTTCCCCAACATCGGGAACAATCTTCCTGCATCTAGCCTGTCCAACCCCATAAGAATTTTGTAAATTTCTATAAGATCCCCTCTCAATCTCCTAAATTCTAGCGAGTATAAGCCGAATCTATCCAGTCTTTCTTCATATGAAAGTCCTGACATCCCAGGAATCAGTCTGGTGAACTTTCTCTGCACTCCCTCTATGGCTATAATGTCCTTCCTCAGATTTGGAGACCAAAACTGTACGCAATACTCCAGGTGTGGTCTCACCAAGACCCTGTACAACTGCAGTAGAACCTCCCTGCTCCTATACTCAAATCCTTTTGCTATGAAAGCTAACATACCATTTGCTTTCTTCACTGCCTGCTGCACCTGCATGCCTACTTTCAATGACTGGTGTACCATGACACCCAGGTCTCGCTGCATCTCCCCTTTTCCTAATCGGCCACCATTTAGATAATAGTCTGCTTTCCTGTTTTTGCCACCAAAGTGGATAGCCTCACATTTATCCACATTATACTGCATCTGCCAAACATTTGCCCACTCACCCAGCCTATCCAAGTCACCTTGCAGTCTCCTAGCATCCTCCTCACAGCTAACACTGCCCCCCAGCTTAGTGTCATCTGCAAACTTGGAGATGTTGCCTTCAATTCCCTCATCCAGTTCATTAATATAAATTGTAAATAGCTGGGGTCCTAGCACTGAGCCTTGCGGTACCCCACTAGTCACTGCCTGCCATTGTGAAAAGGACCCGTTTACACCTACTTTTTGATTCCTGTTTGCCAGCCAGTTCTCTATCCACATCAATACTGAACCCCCAATACCATGTGCTTTAGGTTTGTATATTAATCTCTTATGTGGGACCTTGTCGAAAGCCTTCTGAAAGTCCAGATACAACACATCCACTGGTTCTCCCCTATCCACTCTACTAGTTACATCCTCGAAAAATTCTATAAGATTCGTCAGACATGATTTACCTTTCGTAAATCCATGCTGACTTTGTCCAATGATTTCACCACTTTCCAAATGTGCTACTATCCCATCTTTAATAACTGACTCTAGCAGTTTACCCACTACCGATGTTAGACTAACTGGTCTGTAATTCCCCGTTTTCTCTCTCCCTCCCTTCTTAAAAAGTGAGGTTACGTTTACTACCCTCCAATCCTCAGGAACTCCTCCAGAATCTAAAGAGCTTTGAAAAATTATCACTAATGCATCCACTATTTCTGGAGCTACTTCCTTAAGTACTCTGGGATGCAGCCGATCTGGCCCTGGTGATTTATCGGCCTTTAATCCATTCAATTTACCCAACACCACTTCCCGACTAACCTGGATTTCACTCAGTTCCTCCATCTCCTTTGACCCGCGGCCCCCTGCTATTTCCGGCAGATTATTTATGTCTTCCTTAGTGAAGACGGAACCAAAGTAGTTATTCAATTGGTCCGCCATATCCTTGTTCCCCATGATCAATTCACCTGTTTCTGACTGCAAGGGACCTACATTTGTTTTAACTAATGTCTTTCTCTTCACATATCTATAAAAACGTTTGCAGTCAGTTTTTATGTTCCCTGCCAGTTTCCTTTCATAATCTATTTTCCCTTTCCTAATTAAGCCCTTTGTCCTCCTCTGCTGGTCTCTGAATTTCTCCCAGTCCTCTGGTATGCTGCTTTTTCTGGCTAATTTGTACGCATCATCTTTTTCTTTGATACTATCCCTGATTTCCCTTGTTATCCACGGATGCACTACCTTCCCTGATTTATTCTTTTGCCAAACTGGGATGAACAATTTTTGTAGTTCATCCATGCAGTCTTTAAATGCCTTCCATTGCATATCCACCGTCAACCCTTTTAGAACTAATTGCCAGTCAATCTTGGCCAATTCACGTCTCATACCCTCAAAGTTACCTTTCTTTAAATTCAGAACCATTGTTTCTGAATTAACAATGTCACTCTCCATCCTAATGAAGAACTCAACCATATTATGGTCACTCTTGTCCAAGGGGGCACGCACAACAAGACTGCTAACTAACCCTTCCTCATTACTCAATACCCAGTCTAGAATAGCCTGCTCTCTCGTTGGTTCCTCTACATGTTGGTTTAGATAACTATCCCGCATACATTCCAAGAAATCCTCTTCCTCAGCACCCCTGCCAATTTGATTCACCCAATCTATATGTAGATTGAAGTCACCCATTATAACTGTTTTGCCTTTGTTGCACGCATTTCTAATTTCCTGTTTAATGCCATCCCCAACTTCACTACTACTGTTAGGTGGCCTGTACACAACACCCACCAGCGTTTTCTGCCCCTTAGTGTTTCGCAGCTCTACCCATACCGATTCCACATCCTCCAAGCTAATGTCCTTCCTTTCCACTACGTTAATCTCCTCTCTAACCAGCAACGCTACTCCACCACCTTTTCCTTTCTCTCTATCCCTCCTGAATATTGAATATCCCTGGATGTTCAGCTCCCAGCCTTGGTCACCCTGGAGCCATGTCTCCGTGATCCCAACAATATCATAATCATTAATAGCTATCTGCACGTTCAACTCATCCACCTTATTACGAATGCTCCTTGCATTGAGACACAAAGCCTTCAGGCTTGTTTTTACAACGCTCTTACCCCTTTTACAATTATGTTGAAAAGTGGCCCTTTTTGATTTTTGCCCTGGATTTGTCTGCCTGCCACTTTTACTTTTCACCTTGCTACCTATTGCTTCCGCCCGCATTTTACACCCCTCTGTTTCTCTGCTCACCCATTTAAGAACCCCACCACCTCTTATTCTCTGTTTATTATTGTTTTCTTCTTTCCCCCCTACATGTTGGGTCTGAGCAGAGATGAGTTGATATCACAACTCATCTCTCAGGCTTTCTTCTTCTTTTCATCTCTAGGCCTTTGTCCATCCTATCATTCAACCCCCCCCCCCCCACCCCCCAATACAGTATGTATCCACCAATCACTTGCAGGGCTTTGTCCCAGCCCCAACTCTCTTCCGGCTTTCTGCCCCTTACTACAATCAGTCTGAAGAAGGAACCCAACCCGAAATGTTGCCTATCCACGTTCTCCACAGATGGTGCCTAACACAGTTACTCTAGCACATTGTGCCTTTTTTTTGGTAAATCAGCATCTAAGTTCCTTGTGTCCAGACCTTGAGTCAGGTTTATGAAGATAAACAAAAGCCATAATTGTAATGAATGGCAGAGAATGCACATGGGCTTAACTGACCTACTACTTCAATGCCAAATGTTCTTACATTACTATGAAGGCGCTTAGTTCTCTTCAGGCATCAGGTGTTGCCTGTTATGACCAATCCTGATAGTTTAGAGATATAGTGCAATAACCGAGTCCACCCCGACCACGATCCCCGTACACTGGCACTATCCTTCACATTAGGGACAACTTACAATTTTTACCGAAGCGAATTAACGTACGTCTTTGGAGTGTGGGAGGAAACAAGAGAACCCAGGGAAAATCCACGCAGTCACGGGGAGAACGTACAAACTCCATAGAGACAGTACCCATAGTTAGGATTGTACCTGGGTATCTGGCACTGCAAGGCAGCAACTCTACTGCTACGCCACCGTGCTGCCCAAGATTTGGTTGGACAAGTGGCCAATGTTGATAGACATTGACTCATTAGTCCAGGTGAGACAATTCAACTCCTGCCTATCTGTCCTACCAATGTCGCGTAGCCACACAATAGTGACCCCACAACACTCAGGTGCGTTATTCACCCAATGGCTTTATTCAACAGTCTAGTGCATCTACAATAGGGCATCACAGCAGCCTGCGCTCAGTCAGTCCATCCAGCGAACTTCCAGCAAACACCATCTGCGAAGCTGCTCACATCTTCACCTTCCTGGCTCAACTTGGTGGCACGGTGGCAGAGCGGTGAAATTGCTGCCTTACAACGCCAGAGACCCGGGTTCGATCCCGGCTACAGGTGCTGTCCGTTTGCCGTTTGTATGTTCCCCACGTGACCGCGTGGGTTTTCTCCGGGATCTCTGGTTTCCTCCCACGCTCCAAAAATGTACAGGTTTGTAGGCTTGGTAAAATTGTAAACTGTCCCTAGGGCGTGTAGGATAGTGTTAGTGTTCTGGGATCATTGGTTGGCTCGGACTCGGTACTCCTTCCGCGCTGTACCTCTAAACTAAACTAAACTTCCTGTCCAGTGAAGTTCAGCCAACTCCGTTGCAAGCCTAACACGACGGTTAATTTCATTCAGGCATGTGATTGGTACAGCACATCTCTGATTTTATTTTCTTAAGTTTCCCAACATTTTTATAATGTTTCAAAAGGATTTCATTTTCACAGTTATTTTTTAAATATTTCAGTCCATTGAAGCCTTTTATTACTAGTCTTAGAATTTGCAGGGTAGGAGAGAGATTAAATTGAACAATTGGCTAACTAAAGTAACCTTTCACCCTTCACAACATGGACACAGACCTTATGACACGCAGCTTCACACTTTCGAGAAATGCTGCAAAAAAAAAAGCATAAAAGAAACAAAGCATTGTGCTGATCGTGTTCCGTGCAAATATGTCACATTACATGTGAGATACAGGCGGCACAGTGGCGCATCTAGTACAGCCACAGCCTCACGGAGCAAGAGACCCAGGTTCAATCATGAACCCGAATGCTGCCTGTGTGGAGTTTGCATGTTCTCTCTGTGACCACGTGGGTTTCCTCTGGGTGCTCCGATTTCCTCCCACGTTCCAGAGATGTGTGATAAATGAACTCATTAGGTGGGTGGCAAGAGAATTGGGGGAGTCAGTGGGCATGTGAGAGAGACACAAGGAGGGGGGAATTAGACTGAGGAGTTGAAACATAATCACTGAACACTCAGCAGATCAGGCAGCATCTATTTTAAGAGAAACAGAGGGAATTTTATAAATGGAAGACTCTTGTCAGAGATTAAAATGCCAGAAGGGACTTGGACTGAAAGATTAGTTCTGTTTCTCTTTTCATAGATGCTGTCTGCCCTGCCAAGTGTTTCCAACATTTTCTATTATTATTCTTTATTTCCAGCTTCTGCATGTTTGATTCATTGGGGACATTTTTCAGATGTCGGGGAAGCCATGAGGGTCTGAATACCCTTGTTCTATGTTGGAAGAAAATGTGAAAAATTAAAAAAAAAAAACGTGTACAAAATCATGAGAGGAATAGTTCGGGTAGATGCACAGAGTCTCTTGCCCAGAGTAGGGGAATAGACATAGGTTCAAGGTGAAGGGGAAAAGATTTAGTAGGAATCCGAGGGTAGTGGGTGAATGGAACAAGCTGCCAGAGGAGGTAGTTGAGGCTGGGACTATCCCATCCCAGGTACATGGATAGGACAGGTTTGGACGGGTGGGATTAGTGTAGCTGGGACATGTTGGCCGGTGTGGGCAAGTGGGCTGAAGGGCCTTTTTCCACACTGTATAACTCTATGTGTTCTGAAAGTATCAGCTTCTCCCACAACATTCATGCAGCCAGTGCACCGCTCCAAACGACCACACAACAGGCAATGCTAACACCGTGAGGAACATGCAAAGTGCCTGCAGTGGGAAACAGACAGGTTCAGTGAGTGGGCAAAGTTGGGAGGGGGTATAATGTGGGAACACGAGTCGTTACTCATATTACAGGAAAGAATGAAAAAGCAAATTATCTAAACCAGACTTCAAAATGTCATGACACAAAGATGTTGAGGCATCTCAGTCCCTGAAACACAAACGGCTGCCACACTTGTACAGCCAGTCATCAGGAAGGCTCATGGAATGTTGGAAGGGGGTATAGAACATAGAGACAGAGTTACACAGCACAGAAACAAGCCCTTTGACACAATTGTGGAATTCTCTGCCTCAGTGGGTGGTGGAGGGAGGTTCTCTGGATGCTTTTAAGAGAGAGCTAGATAGGGCTCGTAAAAATAGCGGAGTCAGGGGATTTGGGGAGAAGGCAGGAACGGGGTACAGATGGGGGATGATCAACCATGATCAGATTGAATGGCGGTGCTGGCTCGAAGGACCGAATGGCCTACTCCTGCACCTACGACCACATCCTTACCCAAACTCGATACCACAGCCACATCTGCTTCCTCGGGGCATGCCTGCGCCTCCATCTCATACCTCATGGCTTCCAGCTCCAGTTCCCTACCTCCCAGTTCGGACTATCGGTACCGACTGGCTATCTACCGGCATACCCAACAATTCTCCACCCGGGCACTGAGATCCACTTTGACTGCGATGCACCGACACCAGCAGGACCTCGCATTGACCCTCCCGGAACTTCGGGCCTCACTCACCCAGATCTGCAACGGACCTCAACTGTACTTTATCTGCCGGAAGATCCACCTCTTCAATAAAAGATTCCTGGCCCACCTTAACTCCACCAAGGACCTTAAATTAGCCCGCCTCCAGGCCGCTCCCGCCGCCAACACTCAGCGACTCGACCGCCTGCAGGCTCCGGGCCCCAACTCTGGCCTGCATCGCCTGCCCGAGTCCCGCGACACCATCTTGTCCACGAGGAGCGCCTCTAGTACTCACCAGGACGCCGCCTTCACTGACCTCCACATCGATGCTGCCGCCGACCTTCACCTGCCTACCGATGACGCCCAGCCTCGCCGCTTCTACGGTAACTCGGACTTCCTCCCCCTCGCCGATTCCTCCGAACCTCGCCGCCCCCCCGGGACCTCATAACATCATCGCCGCACCAGGCCCATCCGACATCGCCGCCGCACTGGGCCCGCCGAATATCACAGCCGCAACCGGTCCTCCTAACATCGCCGCCGGACCGGGCCCATCCAGCATCGCCGCCGGACCGGGCCCATCCAGCATCGCAGCCAGACCGGGCCCATCCAGCATCGCCGCCGGACCGGGCCTACTCTACACAGCCGCCGGACCGGGGCTCCCCGAACATGGCTGCCGCACCGCACCCTACTCACCTCGTTGCCTCACCGGGCTGGCCGAACTGCGCCACCCCACCGACCATCCGACCACCGGGACCTCCCACGCATCGCCCGCAGACCCCGATTCTACTGCCCACGGACTCCCACCATCGGGTCCGCCGACCCTTGCCACTGCACCTCCCTCCAGCCCCGCCGACCCCGACTCTACAGCCCGCGGACTCCCACTATCGGGTCCGCCGGCCTACGCCACCACACCGCCCTCTAGCCCCGCCGACCCCGACTCCACTGCCCGAGGACTCATACTGTCGGATCCACCGACCCTCACCACTGCACCTCCCTCCAGCAGCCCGCATCCGTCGCCTCACCTGCAGACTGGTCTCTGTACTGGGCCTGAAGCCTCCACGCTGCTCACTCCCACTCTCCTGGGTTTGATTCCACTGGGTCCTAGTGCTAGTCTACCTAATCCTGGTTACCTCAGTGGCAGTTCCACTGATTCTTCCCCATCCCTCTCCAACTATGGGACCCCTTCTCTTCCCCATCCACACTACAGCCCTCTCACCCCCCCACCCCCTGACCACCCACCACCCCCCCACCACACATCGCCTCGTCCCCATTCCACCCACCTGCCTTCCTTCGGCCCCAACCTCCATCCCTGCCGGGTGTTCACCATCCCTCCCCGACCTCCCCCTCTCCGACATCGAACGGTCTGTCCTCAGCAGAGGTCTTACCTTTGTCCCCCTCCGTCCCCACCTCAATGAGTTCCGCGCCCTCCATGACTTGGAACGCTTCTACCGTCGCCTCCGCCTCACAGCTCACTTCCATGGGAAGGAGTCCTCGCCCCCCACTGATGACCCCATTTCCCGTCTCCAACGCACCCCCTCCTCGTGGAACCCCCCTCGTAGCCTTCCGGCTTTAGAACTCTCAATCAAAAACTGCCGCCGTGACATCAACCGCATCAACTTCTCCACTCCCCTGTCTCACTCCAATCTCTCCCCCCCTGAACGCACCGCAACAACCTAGATTGGGTTATCAAACCCGCCGACAAGGGAGGTGCCGTGGTAGTCTGGCGCGTCGATCTCTACAAAGCTGAGGCCACGCACCAACTTTCGGACACCTCCTCCTACTTACCCCTGGACCATGACCCCACTGACGAGCACCAGGCCACCATCTCCAGCACCATCACCAACTTCATCCACTCCCACGCCCTGCCCGACCGAGCCTCCAACCTCATCGTTCCCCAGCCCCGCACGGCCCGATTTTACCTTCTCCCCAAAATCCACAAACCTGACTGTCCCGGTAGACCCATTGTCTCTGCCTGTTCATGCCCCACCGAACTCATCTCCACCTACCTCGACTCCATCCTATCCCCCTTGGTTAAATCCCTCCCTACCTATGTTCAAGACACCTCAGACACTCTCCGTCGTCTCTGCGCATTCCACTCTCTAGGCCCTCACCCCCTCATCTTCACCATGGACGTCCAGTCATTGTACACCTCCATCCCCCACCAGGATGGTCTCGAAAGCCCTCCGTTTTTTCCTCGACCGTAGAAGCAACCTATACCCGGCCACTGACACCCTCCTCCGCCTAGCGGAGCTGGTCCTTACACTTAATAACTTTTCATTTGACTCCTCCCATTTCCTCCAAATACAAGGCGTAGCTATGGGCACATGCATGGGCCCCAGCTACGCCTGCCTCTTTGTCGGGTACGTAGAACAATCCTTGTTCAATGCGTACCAGGGCCCCATCCCCGACCTCTACCTCCGCTACATCGATGACTGCTTTGGTGCCACCTCCTGCACCCACACACAACTGACTGACTTCATCCGCTTCACCACCAACTTCCATCCGGCACTCAAATATACCTGGACCATTGCCGACACTTCCCTACCATTCCTTGACCTCACTATCTCCATCGCAGGTGATAGACTTCTTACCGACATCCACTACAAACCTACCGACTCCCATGGCTATCTGGACTACACTTCTTCCCACCCTGCTTCCTGTAAGGACTCCATCCCCCACTCCCAATTCCTCTGTCTACGCCGCATCTGCTCCCAGGATGAGGCGTTCCACACCAGGGCATCCGAAATGTCCTCATTCTTCAGGGAACGGGGGTTCCCCTCCTCCACCATAGATGAGGCTCGCACCAGGGTCTCTGCCATACCCCGCAACACTGCTCTCTCTCCCCATCCCCAACAAGGGCAGAGTCCCCCTAGTCCTCACCTTTCACCCCACCAGCCGTTACATACAACAAGTGATCCTCCGTCAGTTTCGCCACCTCCAACATTACCCCACCACTCGCCACATCTTCCCATCTCCCCCATGTCTGCCTTCCGCAAAGACCGCTCCCTCGGTAACTCCCTTGTCAATTCTTCCCTTCCCTCCCGTACCACCCCCTCCCCGGGTACTTTCTCTTGCAACCGCAAGAGATGCAACACTTGTCCCTTCACCTCCCCCCTCGACTCCATTCAAGGACCCAAGCAGTCGTTCCAGGTGCGACAGAGGTTCACCTGCATCTCCTCCAACCTCATCTATTGCATCCGCTGCTCTAGATGCCAGCTGATCTACATCGGTGAGACCAAGCGGAGGCTTGGTGATCGTTTCGCCGAACACCTCCGGTCGGTCCGCAATAACCAACCTGACCTCCCGGTGGCTCAGCACTTCAACTCCCCCTCCCATTCCATATCTGACCTCTCTGTCCTGGGTCTCCTCCATGGCCACAGCGAGCAACACCGGAAATTGGAGGAAATGCACCTCATATTCCGCTTGGGCAGTCTACATCCTGGGGGCTTGAACATTGAATTCTCCCAATTCTGCTAGCCCTTGCTGTCCCCTCCCCTTCATCAGCCCTCTGGTTCCTCCTCAGCCTTTTTTCCTTTCTTCTCCCCACCCCCTATCAGTCTGAAGAAGGGTTTCGGCCCGAAACGTTGCCTATTTCCTTTGCTCCCTAGATGCTGCTGCACCCGCTGAGTTTCTCCAGCATTTTTGTGTACCTTCGATTTTCCAGCATCTGCAGTTCCTTCTTTAATACTCCTGCACCTATTGTCTATTATTGTCTATAACTCACCCGTGCCGACCAAGGTGCTTTCTGGAACAAACCCCATTTGTATAAGCTTGACATATCCTTCGAAGCCTTTTCTATCCATATAGCTGGTCCAAATGTCTTTTAAACATTGTAACTGAACCTGCCTTTACCACTTCCTCTGGCAGCTCATTACCCATCTCCTGTACATTTTCCCCCTTAAACCATTGCAGTCCAGCTATAGACCCCACTACAATAGGAAAAAGAACTATGAATATCTGCCCAACCTATGCCATCATAATTTTATGAACCTTTATAAGGTCACCCCTCAGTCGCTTTCGCTTCATGCTAAACTATCCTAAGCTATCCACCCTCCCCTTATAACAAGCCCACCAGTCCAGGCAACACCCTTGTGAATCATTTCCACATGCTCTTCGCTTAATATAAAAGTCAAGCAGTTCTGATTCAAAGTTACTCAGCACTGATGGAGCACTGCAGAGTGTCCTGGTCTCCATATTTATGAATCCCTTGTTCTGGGTCTACAGCTAACTGTAAAGAGGTGGGATTGGGCAGTGCTCAATATACTTCTTTTATGTCAATTGTCATCATTCCCTCAAGGGAAGAGATCTGAGGGGAAAATATTTTACACGGAGAGTAGTTGATATCTGGAACGTGCTATCAGAGTAGATGGTAGAATCAGATACATTCACTGACTTTAAGAGACATTTAGACAGATATTATTCAAGGTGTAGAAGCATACGTTCCTAAAGTGGACAAATGGGATGAGTGAAGATGGACAAAAAGGTTGGCATGGACAAGATGGGCCAAAGGGCCAGTTTCTGTGCTGTACAACTGAATGAGTCTGTGTCTCTCGCACAGAAACAAGCACTTCTACCCAACACATCCATTCCCAGTACTCACCAATTTTCCATAGCATTGGTTCACAGCATTCTACACCTTGGCAATTCAAATGTTCATCTTGATAATTCTTACATGAGGGTTATTGAAATTAAGCCCCCTTTACCAGATCCGCGTGACTGCTGTCACAGTGACAATATGACGAGGTCTAGGATTCAACTGGCACTTGACCTTAATAAAAACTGCTTCCCTCGCTGATCGTATACTTCAAAGAGCTCAGGAAAATCACTGGCATGAGAGGCTTTGAAATAGAAATAAAATCAATTTGAGAGCATCTGGGCTGCTTTGATAGAACTTTGTAGGAGGAATTAATCCTGTCTTCTTGTGGGACTATGGCTGGCTAACCTATTCACTGTACAAAGGCTGAAGAGGAAGGGTGTACTGGTGAGATTGATGGCAACAAATCAACCATCCTTTCCCCTACTGAAGGTGCCTGATCTGATAACGTCTTCCCCTTCCATAGTTCACACATTAGCACTATTCTCTCTTAACCACTAAGCACAAAATTAATGCCTGCAGGACTACAATTCTAACAGTATGACATGGAGGACCCATTGTCCATTCTTTGTTAAAGCAAAGCACGCAACCAGTTTATTATAGGGAATGAATCAGGAAAGCAAAAGCTGCAGATGATAGAACTGTTGTCTTGCAGCTCCAGTGACCGGGCTTGATCCTGACCACTGGCGCTGTCTGTGTGGAGTATGCATATCCCCCCCCTCCCCCAGTGTCTGCATAACCTTTCCACTGAGAGCTGCGGTTTCCTCCCACATCCCAAAGGTGTGTGAACTGGTAGGTTAAAACTGGCCTCTTGTAAATCGCCCCAGGTGTGTAGGTGGGTGGTAAAATCTGGGAGGACTTGATGAGAAAGGGATCCATGCAGGATTGGCGTGAATTGGGTGGTTGAGGGCTTTTTACGGATTGAATGGGGCATGGCGCTTGTTTCTGGCAGTGACTCTAAGATTTCTTACTATGTTACGCACATTTATTCCTTGTCAGTCTTGCGCTGTCTTCAGCCTGCCTGCTATCCTCTTGCTTTCGATCACATTGCTCCTCAGTCGATTGATGCAGCCCGCTTCTATCTGCGTCTATTTTACAAGATAGTGCTCTCCGTGCATATACGCACAGTTGCCTGACA
Organism: Malacoraja senta; assembly: GCA_038087875.1. NCBI lineage: Eukaryota > Metazoa > Chordata > Chondrichthyes > Rajiformes > Rajidae > Malacoraja > Malacoraja senta. The sequence continues at coordinate 177,939,482 of CM075978.1, forward strand.
GCAGCCAGGCGAGTACTTGCACGTGTACGACACAGCAAAGGCTAGATTGTGTATAAAATGTGTAACCACAGGGGCCAACTTCAACCTGAACAAGAGCAGGGGAACGGATCTGCATAGCCAAGGCGAGCCAAATAGCTTCTGTCCTCGCTGGAAGCGATTGTTTGCTTCTACGGGCTGGTGGTCTCATTCTGCTTTCTTAATAGTCTTGGAACGGTTTGAAATTAGGAGTTGACAATGTTCTTGGCCAGAGCTTTCAGCATAAGCATATGTTGAATTACCTCAACTGGCTTTCGTTAAATACAAAAGGGATCAGAAGCAGGACTTTGCAGGCAGATAGTCATGTGCATATCCTTCAAAACCCCACCACACCCACAACACAGACACAAGAGACTGCAGAAGCTGGAACCTTGAGCAAAAAACAAACTGCAAGGGGAACTCAAAGGGTTAGGCAGCATCTTCAGTCTTAAGAACGGTCCCGACTGAAGTGTCGTTTGTCAGTTTCCCTCCATGGATGCTGCCCGACCCACTAGTTCCTCCAGCAGCTTGTGTTTTTTTTTTTAACCACAACTACAAGGTTTGCTTATAACATTAATGGCAGTACATCTTGGAGAAAATTACAGCTCAGTCTGTGTTAAACCATTCTCATCACTTCAAACTGATCTTATGCCGATAACCGCGGAGGAGGAGGCTGTTCGGCGATCAATTCCATGCCGGCTAGCAAGGGGATAATCCCATCATTCCCACTCCCCCTCTCCCTCACACAAGCTCATCGTCTCCTCTTTCCCATAATCTACACTAGCAGCAATTTACAGGATCCAATTAACCAGCAGAAACTAGATAGGAAATCCACATAGTCGCAGGGAGAAGATGCGAACTCTACACAGACAGCATACAAGGTCAGGATCCAACGCAGGAACCCAGATATATGGGGCGGCATTGCTCACTGCTGCACCGTGTCACCCTCTCATCAAATTGTGACTTCTGCCTGATGTATAACATTCAATCTTGGTGTTGCGCAGCTTGAAATACCTTCCCTGGTAGTCGAAGGCAGAAGTTATTATTCCACTTCTTTGGACAAGACTTTCAGATCTTCATCCTTACAATATAATGAAACCTAATAAAACCTGAACTAAGTGTAGGTAACTTTAAAGGGTAAAATCACTCCTAATGGCCTTACAATGCTCCAGTAGTTAAGGCATTGCCATCTTCTTATAACATTTAACCTTTTTTTTTTAATTGAAAGGCTCGTACCCATGGCCCTAACCAAAATAAAATGTTTATCTGTAAAAAAAATATACATAGGAAAAGCACTATTTTTTAAACTCTTAATTGTGACCTGCAAAGTAAAACATACAAAGACCTACACCGTACAAAAACATACACCTTCTACAACTGCGTACCATTTAGTGCCAACAATTAATGGTAATTAAATTTAAGCAAACCGGGATCTGTACATTCTGAGCAGAGGGTTTGCAGTATCAGTCATAATATATAGGCTGTTCTTATTGTTTAATTTAAATCTATGCTACAACCAAATGCACATAGAAAGCAGTACCATTGACAACTGTATTATTCAGCATTCAAAGCATGAAGACACACCAATTGCGATTTCAATGCAGTCCTCAGACTGCTAATAAAACAAAAAACTATCCATTGAGCTGTTAACATCTGCTTCCTCTGTCCGTCAGGGGGGACAAGCTCACGCGGTTGCTGGATAGGACTGTGTCTGATGCCTGCTCACAGTCTCTGAGCACTGTTGTTACACTGACAACAGCTGAACCAGGGCTCGTTCAGCACAACGCAGCACACACACAGGGCAACATCCTGTTTGTTTTACTTGCAATTTTCAAATTCCTGTTGCGCTGACTTTACCGTGTTTACCAAAAACTGCGGCTGATGGGTGATTCAAAACTGGCTTGGCTCACACACACACACCAACTAACACCTTACCTCATCTTTCGAATGTCCATTAGGCTGTGTCGTGAAAATTGTCCCATGCGTTAGAAAGCATTGAACGGTGGCTGTGGGCCGGCAGCTGAAGTCTTGCAGAGGATTGGTCTCTAAATTGTTCGCAGGACTTCTACAATAGGTTAACTCTCTCACACACAGGCGCACACGCACACACTCACGGGCTCGGGTTCAAAAAATGCTGGCTGGCAGACAGAAGGATCTTGTGATGCAGGGTGCTTCATGGCAATTGGTGCTGTGGTATCAGGGGGAGGGAGGGAGGGAGGGACAGGAAGTGGGAAGTGGGAAGGACACGTGGGGGAGAGGGGCGGGGAAAGGAGCTAACACAGGAAATAGAAGCAGCACACAAAGTTATGGTGAGAAGGGAAATATTCAAAGGAGACCAGAGGGGCAGGTTTTTCACACCGCTGCTGGCGGGTATGTGGAACAAGAGCCAGAGTGTGGTGGTGGGGGTGGGGTGAATACAATCACAGCGTTTAAAAAAATATTTGGACATACACATGGATAGGAAAGGAATAATATAGGAATAGAGACCTGGGTTCGATCCTGACTGCGGGTGCTGTTGGTATTGGGTTTGTACCTTCTCCATGTGACTGTGTGGGTTTTCTCCGAGTGCTCCGGTTTCCTCCCACACTCCAAAGTCAAACAAGATCGTAGATTAATTGGCATCGGTAAAATTGTAAATTGTCCCAAGTGTGTAGGATAGTGTTAACGCTGGTCGGCGTGGGCACGGTCACGGGCCACAGTGCCTGCTCCCTCGCTGTATCTCTAATGTCTAAAGTAAAGTCTAAAAGGATATAGGTCAAACGCAGGAAAATGGTAGAATCAAGAGGCGTGGACGAGTTGGGCTGAACAGCCAGTTTTCCTGCTCTAAGTTCGACAGAAGAAATGCAGGTGGAGGAAAAATAGCCCCTTGTGTCTGCTCAACGAGATCAAAGCTGATCTTTTATCTCAGCACCAGTTTCCTGCACTAACCCCATATCCCCTCATACATAAAAAAAAATGAATGTAATTAACTACTGAGGCCCTTGGGAAGAGAATTCCAAAGATTCACTATCCTTGGGCTAAATAAATTCATTCTCACATCCTTACTGAATTGCTAACCCCTCACATTGAGACTGTCCCTTGTTCTGAAAACCCAGTCAGGTGAAAAATCTTCCTGCCTTGTGAATACTTTTACATGTTTCACTAAAATCACCTTTCATTGTTCTAAAATCAGGAGAGTAGAGGCTGTTTGCTTCTCTCTTCAATGGACAAACCCACCATCTCAGCAATTGAAACACAAGGGTCTGCATGTGCTCGAATCTCGAATACAACAAAAAGTGCAGATGAACTCAGCAGTTCAGCCTGTGGAGGGCATTTCAGTCTGAAGTAGGGTCCCCTCCCAAAATACCATGGGCCCATTTCTCTCCACAGATGCTTGACCCACTGAGTTCCTCCAGCAGTTTGTTTTTTATCCCAAGAATCAATCTATTTAACCTTTGTTGCATAACTTCAATCACAGATGCATCCTTAGTAAGAAGACCAGGCTTTACACAATACCCAAAGTGCCATTTCAATGGAGCCAAATATAATTGGAACAAGGTCACAGGACGGGGCAGAGGACCAGTGATTCTGATCCCATGCCAAGGCATTGGGTTTGAAAACACAGAGTTTACATGAAGTCCACAGACCCAATGCTTGCCACACCTTGAGGCATGAGATTTTGCCGAATAACACTTCTGTTCAATCCTTGCATTACCATTTCACACGTCTTTTACAACCAGCAGCTAGCGGCTTGAACATACTCCATAACGCACAGCCGATCTGCACCTCAATTCATTTAACTGGCCACTTTATGGGTTCAACTCAAAGGTCATGTTTACTGACCAGATTTAGAAAGTTCAGCATAAATCCTCCATTGGGAAACGGCTGTTCTGAGGATGTCAACTCTGGTGGCCTCAGGAGCACGTTGAGTAGAGGTTGGTAAAGAGGAATATGGGCGGCCACTGCCCTCATCAATCATGTAAAGAAGTGTTAAATGTGAGGTCAAGGCTATGTCCACATGCTTTCACCTCGTAACATTAGGGATATCTGCTCATGCCCCTCCAACTCACTAAATTTAATACCTTCGTATGTCCTAGTCAGCTCTGAGTACTTGGTATTCATCAATTCCTTGTGATGTCCTGATATTAACAATCTATATACACATATGTACACACCACACTCCCGAGACACACCTCCACAATCTCACACACAGCTCCACATACAATCACCCCCACACACTGCACTCACCTGACCCCTGCCTTTCCCCACGCAGAACATCCTGTCCATTGCGAGAGTCCTAATTTGAACTCATGGATTCTTTCTGTTCCATGGGCTGATTTAAATGTCCAGTTGTACAATGTGATGCAAACTAATCTGATCAGAAAATATGACAAAAGGTTGCCACAAGCCCACGTGTGCAAGGTGCAGAGTGTTAACCAACGAACTGCGTGCGGTCAGTTCCCATGGAAATCCATGCTCAACCCAAAGGGCCTGCATTCTCATGCACTGAAGGTCCTCCATTCTCATGGGGTGAAGCACCTCCACGCTCACACACCCAAGGACCTCTATGCACATGTACTGAAGGACTTCCATGATTGTGTAGTGAACAATCTTCATGCTCACACACTCAAGGGTTCGCCATGCTTACATACTGAATGATTTTTTTGCTCACATACTGAAGGGCCTTCAAGCACACGTACTGGAGGACCTCCCTGCTCAGATACTGAAGGGACTCGTTGCTCATGTACCAAAGGACCTCATGCTCATGTACTGAAGCACCTCATGCTTACATATTAAAGGACTTCATGTTCATGTATTGCATCTCCATGCTTACGTACTGAACGACATCCATGCTTATGTACTGAAGGGACTGGCTGCTGAAGAACTGAAGAAACTCTGGCTTCATCTATTCAAGATTCTCCATACTTAAATATTGAATAATCTCTTTTGCTCAGATACTGAAAGATCTTCATGCTCACAAATTGAAGGACCTCCATTGTGATGTATTTAAAGAGCTACATGCTCATGTATTGAAGGACCTCATGTTCACGTATTGAAGGAACTCGTGCTCATGTATTGAAGGATTTGGCTCAGTGCTGGCTCGAAGGGCTAAATGGCCTCCCCCTGCACCCATTTTCTATGTTTTCTATGATTTCCATGCTCACGTATTGAAGAATCTCATGTAGTGGCCTGCTAGTGATCAGGCTATTGATGACACGGTGAAGCTTTCATAGTGTGTCAAGACTGCAGACCGTTAGGTGGTGTGAGCGAGTGTTATAATACCTCATACTGCCCAATTACCTGATGACAAGCAGTTTTAGACACTTACAGTTTATGCATCATGGATGCCATGTAGGAGTTATCAGGGGAAATATAAACCCCTAAAAATTATATTGCACAGTACCCTGTTTAGTGTATTATATGATCAAATTTCCATGATAAATAAAGTGTCTAAGCTTGCTTCCGTTCTGGGTTCCTGCGCTGTGTATCGTGTGGAGCACCATGGCATATGGGGTATATATATGCATCCAATGACACCTCTGGAAGTTATTTCATCCATCCCTCTTATCATGGCTAGTGTTATCTGTAAGTCACTCCTGTGTTCAGAGAAGCTGTACCATAAAGCAAATAGGCTGAGATCGGTGATGGGACCTCTGGTAAAATATTTAACGTAACCTTGGCAAATGAAATCCTAGACTGGGCGTCGTGGTGTGCCAGATATCAGCAGTCCTTGATTTCTTCAATGCTTTAATTGCTCTTTCACGGAATTACAGAAAAGATACCACAGAGTGTAGAGCATTTGATCAAAATTATCTCCCCCTTCTAACCCCAAAGTCCAGCCCTGGGTCTGTTATACTGCAAGTTATTGTTCTTCCAGCGTTCCACCCAAGTTCAACCATAACCTTTCTGCTATATGTTAACCAGAACTGTGCACAGTTCTTATTGCAGCTCAACACAGAGTCGCAGTCATACAACACGGAAGCAGGCCTTTGGGCCCAACGTATCCATGCCAACTAAGGTGCCTACTTGAGCAAGTCCCATTTGTTTGCAACTGGCCATATCCTTCTAAACCAGCCTGACGTATGTGTGTTGGCCAAGTGTTCCAGTGCAGAGTGGAGAGCCAGTGAGATCGCATCCTCTGTTAACCTGTTGTGACGGTAATTTTGATCAACTTTTATCAACCTCCATAAGGTCACCCCTTAGCCTCCTTCACTCCAAGAAAACAGTTCCAGCCTCTCCCATCTCTCTTTTTAACTCAAGCTCTCCACAGTTCTGTCAACATCCTTGTGAAACTTTCCTGTACCCTCTTCAGATTATTCACATCCTTTCCACAGAATGGCAAGCAGATCACCAAGACTAGTCCACTGATGTGTTGTACATATATAGCATCTTCCAACCCTTATACCCAATGCCCCGACTGATGAAGACAAGCATGCTATGTGCCTTTTTCACCACTTTGTCTACCTGTACCGGGAAACCATGTACTCGTACTCTTAGGTCTCTCTGTTTTGCAACACTCGCTGGGGCTCTGCAATTCACTGGACATCCTGCTTTGGTTTAACTTATCAAAATATATTACTTCACATTTGTCTGAGTTAAATTCCATCTGCCATTTATTTGCCCACATTGTTCATTTTTCCAACTTGTGTTGCGTAGTGTTCTATCATGGCCTTCCTACTTTTATATTCTATGCCTCAGGAAAACATTCTGAATAACTCGTTTGTGAACACTGCAGGATGTGCTTCTTTTCTTCTCATGAGCAAGCAGCAAAGTTTGTAGGTTCATCCCGAAGGCTATAAACTCAGCAGCAGAAATGTGTGGGCGTGACCAGTGATGTCATTAGCTGTGCGACTGACATAGGGCAAAGGTCAGTGGTGCTGAGATGAATCTCACGTGGGTTAACCTTCCGGAAATGACTGACTACACATAGCAACAGGCAACTGGCAGAAATACCACATGTGCAAATGAGTCAGATTTCTGGGCACAAAGATCTTTAACAGATTTAACAAAATAAACATGTTCATAGCAGTAGTAAAACATACCAACAATCAGTCTTTCTGGTCTCAATGCTACAGTTTGCATTAATGCATGAATTAATCAAAAGCAAAAATCGGCAGATTGCAAAAGAGGAAAACATTTTGCTGGAAATACTCAGTAGGTCACGCAACATCGAACGTCATAGAGAGAGATGGTGCATGGAAAAGACCCTTCAGCCCACCACCGTCAATCTACCACCCATTTACGCTTATCCAGCATTGATTTAATTTAAAAATATTCTCACTTTTTCAGATTTCAATCCTAGCTTCCATCCAAAGTTCAAGCCTCAAAATGCACAACACTATGGATGTTGGACATCTGAAAAAATAGCAGTGGATGCTGGAAACACCCTGCAGGTCAGGCAGCATCTGTGGAGTTCACAATTCAGGTCATTGTCTTTTTGTTATTGAGTCCCACAGAAACAGGCCCATTGGTCCTCTGGGAATCCACACCAATCATCAGCAGTCCTCATATAGAATATACAACAGTACAACACAGGAAAAGGCCCTTTGGCCCACGATGTCTGTGCCAAACATGATACCACGTTAAATTAATCTCCCTGCATATCCATGTGCCTATATAAAAGCCCTTTTAATGGCACTATTATACCTCTCTCCAGCAACAGCCCTGGCAATGTGTTCCAGGCACCAACCGCTCTGTGTAAAAAACACTTACCTGTACATCTCTTTTAAACTATCTACCGTTCAGCTTAAAGCAACTATTTGATATTTCTGGGAAAAGACTCTGAGTATCTATCTTGTTTATGCCTCACTTAATTTTAACGACTTTTATCACCGCACACCTCAACCTTTAATGGTCCAGAAAAAACAATGCTTGTTTGTCCAACCTCACCGTATAGTTAATACTCTCTAACACAGGCAGCATTTGGCTAATGGTATTGGAGAGAAAAACTCATGGAATGAATGTACATAAATTTGAGAATGACTGTCATTTCTTTAGTGGATTGTTGTATAATACAACTGGACCCAAGCCCTTTGGTGACGTAAATCACTGTTGTATATTGGACTCCTGTTTCACACCAATGTGGTTAATCATAAACTTCTCACCAAAGTATTCTCGTTTGCCCCTCATCATGAAACAGCCACATATGGACTACAGACATCTAAGGTGCTGATCCACAACCATCTACTGAAGGTAATTAGGGACTGGCACAACGTTGCCCTTGCCCGGATTACTGCACCTGGAGGTTAATGGGATTCCCAGCACCTTCTGCCTTATTGGACTGTATCCCATCTGACAACGGAAAGCTGGACGCGCTGACTACATGTGTGCACACAGACCGGGAAAGGCTAATGCCTTCAATGGCAGAGCTGCTGCTGGACTTGAAATGTGTCCAGCCTGATATAAGCCGATGTACGGCCCTGCGCTGCCAGTTTCTCTTCTTATGCAAGCTACAGTGCTTCGCAGCTGTGCTCACTCAGTGAGCAAGGATTACACAAAGCAGAAACAGTTCAATCAACTCACATAGACATTTCCTCAGCTTGGATTCCCTCTGACTCTCCCATCTGCAGTCGGCATTCACTTCCATTTGACTGTGCTGATTATGTTCCATCTCATCCCCACTCTTCACTGCTAACAAGCTACTCACTGTGCTGTTAAATTTGTTAGCTCCTGTGTTGATTTTCATGCATCCTCTGTGATTCTGGAATGGCTTGATAACAATATGGAGGCCGCATTATCATGATGGGGTGAGGGGTGGGGGGGGGGGGGGTCACCTGCAATCTTTACAACATTTTCCTGCATTGCTCTCAGGAATCCTGACAGCTCAGGAGGATCCAGTGGTCAAACAATCTCTCCAATGAAGATCTGAGGCTCACAATCTGCAATTAGATGGCACCATCACAATGCAAATGGCTGGGTCTCAGCTGGTCGCTCGTTGGAAGTAGTAGTTCACGCCACTTGTTGGGCAGATGTTGTGTCTGGGAGGGAGAGACCAGGAAGAGATTCTGAGCTCTCAAAGGAGTAGAAAGGTCAGAGTGGGAACCACTCGGGAATGAGGAATCAGCTGGAGGAAGTGAATGGAAAGGGGAGGGTCAAGGGACTGCAGATGTTGATGTACCAAAAAAGACAAATTGCTGCAGTAACTCAGTAGGTCAGGCAATATCTCTGGAGAACATGGATTGGTGACATTCTGCGTCGTGATCCTTCTTCAGATTGAAGTGCTGCCAGCATTTTCTATTCTTGGTTCAGATTTCCAACATCTGCAATATTTCAATTTTCAAGATTGCAATTTTTCAATACCTGGCTCAGGTAAGAATAAAGACTAAACACCAATTTGGACAATTACCGCCAAGTCTTCCGAAAATGGAACATGTCAGCCAGCTGACACATACTGTTGATTCTCCATGCTTTTCCACAAACCAAGATTAGATAAAGTTAGATCATAGATTGAGGATAAAGGGAAGCGATTTCGAGGGGATCTGAGGGGAACCTTTTTTCATCCAGTCAATGGCGTGTCTCTGGAACACACTGCCTGAGAGAGCGGTGGAACAAGAGTCGCAGATAGCATTTAAGAAGTACCCTGAATAGCACTTGAATAGCCCAAACATAGAAAGGATACAGACCAAGGATTGCAAGATTGGGATTAATGAGTCCCGTTGGTCGGTATAGAAGATGATGGGCCGAACGGCCGGTTTCTATGCTGCCTGACTCTATGATACCAGTTACAATGATATTGCACATGTACACAATGAATTCAGAAACCCACCGGGGACATCTGTCCAGTTATCCTCAGTCACTCCAGCAGGGGGTGGGTGAGAGTTAGTTAAAAAAAGGTGCAATGGCATGAAAGAGATCTCCAATCACCCAGTGAGAACAAATGAGTTGTCCCCATAGGAACACAATGCACTTCTAAATGTTCACTTCTCAGGGGATTTCCACACAACCTTTGTATATTTAGTCTGCCACCTGTCCTGCTATCCCTTGGAGGCGAGCACACTATCTTTGTTATGTGGATGTTCTGGCAAAGTGAGAGTACATGTGGTTTTGAACTGACATCGTTTGGGGAGGCATTTGGGCTGATCCGTGGCACTCAGCAGGTCATTGTCCTGCTGGAATGCAGCCATGTTAAGGGCCTGTCCCACTTGGGCGACCTAATTGGCGAATATAGAAGAGTTTAAAAAAATGAAATGTTGAAGACCTCCTTCGACTATTTTGAAGACTAGCTACGACTAACTTCGGGAAAATTGGACACCGAATAGCGGAGAGTGTAGACGACCTCCTTCGATCTCCTTCGACCTCCCTTCGACCATGATGAAGACCATCTACGACTACCTTTAACTACCTTCGACTACCTACGAGTAACATGGCGACCTACTATGACCTACTACGACTAAACCTACGAGTAAAAAAAGTATCGATTTTTTTCATGGCGACTTTTTTTCTACTCGCGGGAATTTTTTATCATATTGAAAACAACACTAGCTGAGGCCTGGAATACGCGGAGACCATGAAGGAGAGCATGAAGGAGAGTTACGAAGACCTCCTACGACCTTGTGACGACCATGCTGCGAGTATGAGTCACGGGCAAACTCGCCAGAACTCGCCAATTAGGTCGCCCAAGTGGGACAGGCCCTTTATTGTTCATCACTTGTTCGTGGATGGACGATGACATCTAGTCTATAGTGTTGTGGTTTGTACAAAGATGGCTGCTCTGAGCTCCAATGTTCCTTCCACACAGGTGGCAGAGGTGTAAAGATGCTGTAGCAATGGTGCTTCCTGATTTTCAAGATTTTCTTTTGTTCTTTGCTTCCTTCATTCCAGCTCGCTCGCGTGAACGAAAACTACGGATGCGCCAAGCAGGGCAAACCAATGCCCACTGTCGCACGTCCAGGGAGAGATGCACAGGTCTGTACTGCCATGTATCGAAGAATAAGAGGTGCTTGTGGAAGAAGGGATTCCGTGTTTGATTCAGCAAATCAACTCATGAGAACACCCCTCCCTCAACAACCAACTGCCCACGTTCCTCCCTGGAGGAACAGTCACGTGTCCATAGAAAGGCAGGGGCTATTCCTAGCTAACATTACAGGGAGTTTAACCAGTTTGCCATTCATTGCTTTCCCTGTATAAAACTCCCCAGGATCTGTGTGTTTCTTGTCCATTGTGTCCATAAATCTCCAATTAAGATTAGAAAAATTAGTGGGAGTGGGCTATTTAACTGTCTAGTACGTCAGTTCAGAGACAAAGACCTGAATTCACCCAATATCTACAGGTCGTTTTGATTTGATGCAATAGTTGTGTTCCTAAAAAGGAACCTGCTGTTGGAGACAATTGTGTTATAAAGACAATTGTGACATTGGGAAAATGAGGGTTAGGGGCTGGAGAGTTTCAAACTTGCAATAACAAAATTATTTTTATTGCATGGTTTAAAAAAAAGGTCTTTTCAATAGCAATAATTTTGCATTTGTTATAGTTATACAGCATGGAAACAAGCCCTATGGCCCAGCTCATACATGCTGATCAAGATGCCTCATCTACGCTCGTCTGCATTTGGCCTATCACCCTCTAAACCTTTCTTATCCAAGTACCTGTCCATATGCGTTTATACTACCCCCTCTGGCAGCTCGTTCCATATTATACCCATCACCCTGTGAGTGAAAATGTTACCCCTCAGGTTCGTATTAAATCTTCACCCTCTCACCTTAAACATATATCCTCCTGTTTTTGATTCCCTGACCTTGGGTAAAAGATTCTGTGCAATCATCCTACCTATTCCGCTCATGATTTTATACACCTCTATGAGATCACCCCTCAACCTCCAAAGAATATAGTCCTAGCCTACCAAACCTCTCCATATAACTCAGCCCCTCAAGTCCAGGCAACATCCTCGTAAATCTCTGCACTATTTCCTATCGCAGGGTGATCAAAACTGAACACAGTACTCCAAGTGTGGCCTCACCAACATCCTGTGAAAGTGCAACATAATAACCCAACTTTTACACTCAATATACTGACCGATGAAGGCCAATGTACCAAATGTCTTCCTGACCACCCTATCTACCTGTGCCATCATTTTCAGGGAACTATGTACCTGTACTCCACTAGGGCCCTACCATTCACTGTGTAGTCCTGCCCTGGTTTGACTTCCCAAAATTCAACAGCTCGCACTCATCTACATTAAAGAGCCCACTTGCCCTGCTGATCAAGAGCTTGGGGCAGATGGGATTCAGGGCTTGAACCATCTTCACTATCTACGATACCACCCACGGTAGTGTCATCTGCAAACTTACTTCCATCATAAGGTCATAAGGAAGAGGAGTAGAATTAGGCCATTTGGCCCATCAAGTCTACTCCGCCACTCAATCATGGCTGATTTATCTCCCCTCCCAACCTAATCAAGAATATATCTATCTTTGCCGTAAAAATATCTATTTACGGCCTCCACAGCCTCTGTGGCAAAGAATTCCACAGATTCACCACCCTCTGACTAAAGAAGTGTCACCTCACCTCCTTCCTAAATTAAATGTCCTTTAATTCTGAGGCGATGACCTCTAGTCCGACTCTCTCACTAGTGGAAACATCCTCTCCACGTCCACTCTATCCAAGCCTTTCACTATTCTGTATGTTTCAATGAGGTCCCCCCTCTTCTTCTAAACTCCAGCGAGTACAGGCCCAGTGCTGACAAATGCTCATCATAGGTTAACCTATGTCAAAGAGAATTCTCTTGAACTTTTACAGGTGTACAGTAGAGAGCATATTGCATCATGGCCTGGTTCGGCAACTTGAATGCCCAAGAGCAGAAAAGACTGCAAAAAGCTGTGAACACTGCCCAGCCCATCACCGGCTTTGACCTCCCCACCATCCAAGGGATTTATCGGAGTCGCTGCCTCAAAAAGGCAGCCAGCATCATCAGAGATCCACACCATCCTGGCCACACACTTATTTCACCCCTGCCATTGGGAAGAAGGTACAGGAGCCTGAAAACTGTAACGTCCAGGTTCAGGAACAGCTTCTTCCCTACAGTCATCAGGCCATTAAACACTACAACCTCAAATAAGCTCTGAACTACAATAGACTATTATTATTATTATTATTATTGCACTACTATTGTTTGCTTTTTGAATATGTGTGTATGTTTATATATATATATCTATATATATGTGTATATATATGTGTATGTACTTGTGAGTATGTTTGCTTTCTGTACTACCAATTCGACTTTCAGATTAACTTTTTGGGAATCCTGCACCAGCACTCCAAAGTCCCTTTGCACCTCCAATTTCTGGATTCTCACCCCATTTAGAAAATAGTCTACGCCTTTATTCCTACATGCTGTATGTTCTCATCCAAATCATTGAAATAAAGCACAATCAGCAATGGGCCCAGCATTGATCCGTGAGGCACACCACTGGTCACAGGCCTCCAGTCTGAAAAACACCCAACCACCACCTCCGCTCCTTCCACGATACAAATTTTGTATCCAATCAGCGTGCTCCCCCAAGATCCCATGCAATCTAGCCTTCCACAGCAGCCTACCGTGCGGAACTTTATCAAAGACCTAGTTGAAATCCATATAGACGATGTCTATGGCCTTGCCTCTTCAAAAACTCAATCAAATTCATATGACACGATCTCTCACCATCCCTAAACAGCCCGTCTATCCAATTGCAGATATAACATATCCCTTAGAATCATTCTCAGTAACTTACCAAGCACAGATGATAAGCTCTATAGTTCCCCAGCTTTTTCTTGCAGCTCTTCTTAAATAGAGGCACAACATTAGCTACCCTCCAGTCTTCCGACACCTCAGCCATATCTAATGATGGTTCATATATCTCAGCCAGGGCTCCCGACAATTTCTTCTCTAGCTTCACACAGCGTCCTCGGATATATCTGATCTGGCAGGGAAGATTTATTTACCTTCATTTGCCGTAGGACATCCAGTACCTCTTCCACTCTATTATGGAATATTCTCCAGACATCTTGTTTAACAGCTCCCAGCCTTCATGTTTTTCTCCATGATATAAACAGAGGTGAAATACTCATTGAGGACCTAGTCCATCTCCTGTGGCTCCAACTTAGCTGACTACTTTGGTTTCTGAGGGGCTCTATTCTCTCTTTAATGACCCCCTTTCCCTTAATGTATATAAAACGTCTTTGGATTCTCCTTAATTTTATCTGCCCAAGGTATCTCTTGCTCCTTTTTTTCCCCTCATGATTTCCTTCCCAAGTATGCTCCTCAGTCCCCTAAACTCCTCCAGGTATACACTTGATCCCAGCTGCCTATACCTGGTGGATGCCTCCTTCTTCTCCCTGACCAGAGCCTCAATTTCTCTCGTCATCCACTGTTCCTTTACTTGCCTTTCACTTCAATAGGAATATGCACGCCTTGAACTCTGACCATCACTATTTTAAAAGCATCCCACTTTCCATATGTCCATTTGCCCGTAAGCAACCTGCTCCAATCAACTTTTGCAAGTTCCTGTTTAATACCATCAAATTTGGCCTTGTGCCGATTCAGAATAAACTTGTGGGCCTGCCCTGTCTTTATGCATAATTACTTTGAAGCGAATAGAACTGTGATCACTGGCTCCAAACGGCTTGCCCACCGACACACTCGTCACTTGTCCTTCTAAATGTCCAAAGAGTAGGTCAAGCTTTGCCCTCTCCCTTGTAGGGCTCTCTACATATTGCCTAAGGAAACGTTCCAGGAAAAAAAAATTGGACAAATTCCATCCCATCTAAGCCCTTGACACTATGGCAGTCCCAGTCTACATTGGGAAAGTTAACAACCCCTATTAGTCTTGCAGTTGTCTGCAATCTCCTGGCATATTTGTTCTTCTAATTCCCGTTGACTATTTAGGGGCCTCCAGTACTCTCCAAATAAGGTGATCAACCCCTTTTTCTCAACACCAAGTGGCCTCAAAAGGCTGGAGTAACTCAGCATCTTGGAGAAAAGGAACAGGTGGTGTTTCGGGTTGAGGCCCTTCTTCAGACTCGACCCGAAACCACCTATTCCTTTTCTCCAGAGATGCTGCCTGACCCGCTGAGTTATTCCAGCTTTTTTGGTCTACCTTCAGTTCAAACCAGCATCTGCAGTTCCTTCCTACACATTTGGCCTCACTGGATGTGGCAGAGAATGACTCATTCGGCACAAATCGGAAATCAGTCATGGTGTTTTGATGATACGCTGACCAGCTTGTGAATACTGGGTGACTATCCCAAATTCTGTCCGGGTGAGTCATGACCAGGCAGGCAGTGGTAAAGATTCAACAATGTACTTAAAGCCTCCTTGCAGAATCGCAATGGCTGGTGTTCCATCTCGCAAACTACTTCCTCCATCCCACCACAGCCCCGCCAGCCATCTCCTGCCCCACAGCCCCGCCAGCCATCTCCTGCCCCATCCGTGGAGAAATCTGTGGGCCACACATTAACCTCATCAGAAAAGCTGGGTGGAGAAAATGATTCTCAGTGCGGCGGGACTGCCTGACAACCCAAGACCTTGGCAAGAGGCCAAATGCAAATTGGAAGAACAACATTTCATATTCCATTTGGGTAACTTACAACCGAATGGTATGAACAGTGAATTTTCCAATTGCAGGTAATCTTCACTCCCTGTGTTCTTCTTGCACACACACATACACACTTGTCCATCCAGTTTTCTGCTCCCTTTGTTCACCTTTCGCATCCTCTCCTCCATCTGACTCCATCTGCCCATTATCCCCTCCCCATCAGTTCTAGTTGTCACCGACTAGCCTCAGTCTCCTCCTGTTATATCCTGGCATTCTTTCATCTTCCTTCTCAGTCCCGATGCAGGACTTTGGCCTCAAACATCACCAAACACCTTTTGTCTACACAAATGCTGCTCAGCCTGCTGGGTTCTCCCAGCGTTCTGTGTATTGTTCCTTGGTAATACACCGTCTGATCTGTAAGCTCGGGGTTACAAGAAAAAAATGCATAGAATCTGACTACCAAGACAAGCCCTTCAGCGACAGGACTGTCTCAGCTGAACTCATTTTGACAACATTGGTGACATTTACATAACCTTGGGCCTCATTAATGTACTTACTCATTTCAATCAGGACTCAAGGGAGCAGTGCAGATCACCATCGAGGCTCAGTAGTGCAGGAGGCAGATTAAGGAGTGCCGATATTGTGGCGCTGACCTTGAGTCTTGGAAGCTGCAGAACGGAGGTTAGCAGGGAGTGAAGCACAGTCTTGAGGTGCTGGAATGAATGAGCTGCCACTGATGGCTGTGACAGGCAGCAATCTCAGGGCAATGAAGAACAGGGATCAAGGCAAGCTTACGTGAATGTTGGAAGGGACGGGTCATAACATTTCAAAAGGCCATGCTCGCTGCAGTGAAATAGAGAAAGATTTCAAAATCCGCAAATAATTCTGCTGCACACAGGCAGACCACGGCCATCGGTATTTTTTAAATTACCAGTGTCCGCGCAGAGAAAGGAAGGTCTCAGCCCAATGATACACGCTGTGACCTTCCACGTCCTGAAGAACAATGTTAAGCACCGATGATAACCCCGTGGGTCCTCATCAATAATGGTGACCAAACATACCTAAGCAGTGCTGCCTGTGAAAGATGCTCGACGGATGTAACAGCTCTACAAGCTGCACCGCTGTTCTGGGTTTTGATTGGCCCCATAAGGTATGGAAGTCTACAGTGAATTGAACCCATCCCACGGGATAGACCAATTTTACACTTGGCCAGCTGGACGTTCTGTTGTACTTCTCTGCCGAGGTCAGGATGCTGCCACGGGAATCTGTTCCAACGAGAGAGGGGACGTTGCCCTTTTCACTTTTCACATTTCACTTGGCAGACGGCATTGCTGGAGGGCACGAATCTGGGCATTTTCTGCTTAAGATTCAATTAGAGAAGATTATTGTCATATACGCCAGGGTACAATGAAGTCCCTAGTTCACATGAAGCTCACAATAAACAGTGTAAGTTCAGTAATGATAAATACAACAATAATGTAATAATGAGCGTAAAACTGCAGAATGGTGCAAGATTGTAGTGCAATCTGAAGTAGTGTAAAATAAAATCATTCAATACAATTGCAGAATAGCTGAATGAAGAAGAGTTAAGAGTAAGAGCACATGACATTAACTCCAGGAATGGGATGTGAAGTAAATGATTGGTTTAGGAGTTAAATAGCAGTGGGGAAGTAGCTATTCTTTAGTCTGGACGTCAGTGTTTTCAAGCTGCTGTATCTTCTCCAAGAAGGTAGAAGAGAGAAAAAGGAATGGCCAGGATGGCAGGCTTCCTTGGCAATACTTCCAGCCTTCCTGAAGCAATGCACATAAAGATGCACTGGTTGTGAGGAAGTGACAAGCCTGTGGTGGATTGGACAGTGTTCACCATTCTCGGCAGGATCAGGTGGTGAAGAGCAGAGCAGTTGCCATGCCAGGCCAAGATGCATCTGGCATCCCTCTGCAGCACAAGTGTATCTGCTCCTGTACCACAGTGGGATTTTATATCCTGATTCCACAAACTCCTTGCACCTGAATCCAAAGCCCTTCTCACTTTGGACACTAGAGTCATAGAGTAACACAATGCAGAAACAGACCCTTCAGCCCAACTTGCCCACAACGACCAACCTGTCCTATCCACACTAGTCCCACAGTTTGGCCCATATCCCTCTAAACTTATTCTTTCAATGTACCTGCCTAAATCTTAAACGTTGCGCTTGTACCTGCATCAACTACCTCCTCCAGCAGTTCGTTCCCTACACACACAACCCATTGTGTAAAAAATTACCCCTCAGATTCCTATTAAATCTTTTCCCTCTCACTTTAAACCCATGTCCTATGGTTCTTGATTTCCCTACTCTGGGCAAGAGACTCTGTGCGTTTACCCGAGTTCTGCCTCTCATGATTTTGTACACTCTTATATGATCACCCCTCATTCTCCTGCGCTCCAAGGAATAGGGTCCTAACCTCCTCACCCCCGATAGCTCAGGCCGTCACATCCTGGCAACATCCCCATAAATCGGATGAACCATTAACACGATGTTCTGGGGAAGGAATATAACTGGACAGAACACCTAACATCAATCTTGAGAGCAATTTCAGACATGTCTTTCAGTCCGATTATCCATGCAAAGGTATCACATCCCTCTGCGGATTGGGGGCAACATTGGGAGAACTGTTACACAGGCTAATCACACGGCCGCCAGATCGAGTCATCCTCACAAAATCAGACTTTACAAAGTGTCTCATTTCTCCAACACAATCCCTGGGTATACCCTGTCCCACCAGCAGAGCAGAGGTGGTGGTACTGTGGGATAGAGGAAAGAGGGACTAGCTCTTGGAGTCCTAATCTTTGACTTCAGATCACATGAAGTCTCATGGCATCAAGTCTAATATGGGCAAGGAATCTTTCTTCGGATCACCACCCACCATTCACCCTCAGAATAAGTACTCGTCCATCTTGAATAACTCTTTGCAGAATCACACTGAGAGCAGGAAGGGCACTCTGGGCAGGGCTTTCAAGTTGCATCTACAGGAGTTTCCTGGTAATACCACCACTGACTGTCCTGGCCAGTCCTGAAGATCACAGCGGCCAGATTGGATCGATCTGTAGCAGGTGGTGAATGAACCAACAGGTGGAAGAAACCAACCGGAGCTTGTCCTCACTGATTTACAAACATCTTCCATGACAGCACTGCTCACGGAGACCACCACACAGTCCCATCTTGATACTGAGGCATCCATCCATCCTTTTGCTGCGTGGCACTCCAATTTGCAAGATGGGATAGACTGAGAACAGACCCGGCAGCTTACGTGGGCACCTTGAGGCACCGTGGAACATTTGCAGCAATACAAATAGACACCATGACAACCTGTAATCTCACGAGTTTACTCCACCATTGGTCTCAAGCCAGGAAATAAATCCTGGCTCAGAGCAGTGCAAAAGGGAAATTAACCTGGTGAAGCTGTAACATAGGACTATCTTTGGCACAGAGCATATGCTGAATATTGTGTGTAGTTCTGGTCATCCCATTACAGGAAGATTGTGTGGGTTGTGGAGAGGGAGCAGAAGAGGTTTACCAAGATGTTGCCTGCATTAGAGGGGATTAGCTAATGTTTGGACAAATTTAGATTGATTTCTCTGGAGTGTCGAAGGCTGAGCAGCAGCCAGATGGAATTATATAAAATTATGGGAGGCATAGTTAGAGTCGACAGTAAGAATCTTTTTCCTAAGGTGGAAATGTTAAGACCAGAGGAATATGCTAAGTCCTGAGGGAGAAAGTTTACTGGAAAAATTGCAGGGCAAGTCTTTTGCACAGAGAGTGGTTGGTGCCTGGAAGAGTTAAGGGCCTGTCCCACTAGGGCGTCATTTGCGCGTCACGCAGGTGGCGGGCGAAGATATTGTGAATCCAAAAATGCTGGGGCGCCGCGCGCGACCGCGCATTACTGCCTACGCCACCACGTCTCACCATGCACCATGCGCACGTAATGCATGCCATGCGCGCATCACGATGCGTGCGTGACGCGTAAATGATGTTGCGTCGTGCGTCGTGACGCGTAAATGATGTCGCGTAAATGATGTCGCGTAAATGACACGCAAATAACGCCCAAGTGGGACAGATCGCTTAGAGATGGAAGCAGGTATGTGAATGGAATTTAAGAGGCTATTAAGTAGGTACATGAATATGCAGTGAATGGAAGAATATGGAGCACGCTTAGGCATGAGATAAGTTAAACTTGTCATTATGTTTAGCATTGACATTGTGGGCTCAGGGCCTGATCCTGTCCTGTAGTGTTCTATATTCGCTGAATTACAAAAATAGCATGCAATAGACAGAGCGAAGTGATATCACAAGCAACAGATCAGTTATAGGAGACACAAGGAACTGCAGATGCTGGAATCTTGAGCAAAACACAACTTGAGCACTACACTGTTACAGCACTGGTATTCACCTGACAATGTGGAAAATTGCCCAGGTACATTCAGTTTTACAAAAACCAGGACAACTGGATCTGGCCAAGTATTGCCAGTGTGCACCATCTACAAAAGACACTTCACCTAGAATACTTCCCAGACCACCTATTCACCCAGGCTACTTCCGTAGCACCTGCCACACCTGTGAGTGCCATGAACCAGCTTAGGGAATGGAAATGCCTCTGCCTTAAGATTCCCTTCTAAGGTACACATCACCTTCACTTAGAAACATCATAAACATCATAATCGTTGGGTCTAAATCCTTCTCAACAGTAATTTGGGAACACCTTCACCAGAATGTTGGCAGTAAAGTTCACAAAATGGATGTTGCTATTCCCTTTCCATCCATTAGGGGTGGAAATTTTCCATTAGGGATGGGCAATAAATGTCAGTGTTGCCTGCAAGGCCCAGATCCTAAAACGTGTGAATACAAAAGTCAGAGTGACATCGGTAAGTGTTTGGGGATAGGTAGGAATGACAGTGATAGAGGCTGTAGCAGGTCCACATGAAGTTAATATAAGCATGAACACAAGTCATATGAATGGAAAGGTATATGGAGGGGTGCAGCCATAATAACTGCTGATGCACGATATCATTGTATCATGGATTTACTTGGCTAATTCTTGAATGAGAGACCTCTCCCATCAAGTATGGCAAATAAAAAAAGATCTACATTCTTGGGAGTTTAGAAGAATGAAGGTGATATTGAAACATATAAGGTCTGAAGGGGGCATGGTAAGTAGATGCAGAATGTTTTCACTTGTGGGAAAATCTCACATGAGGGAGCATAAATTACAAGGTAAGAGGGCAATTATATAAAACGGAGCTCTGCAAGAATTTCTTCTTGAAGGTAGTGAATCTCTGGAATTCTCTAAACCAGGGGGTTGTGGAGAGCAGATGACTGGTGGCATTTAAAGAGGTCAATACATTTTTGAAAGGTCAGGAATTGAAGGCTCTAGGCCCTAAAGCCTAGGGAACTTGGATAGAAGAGGAGTTGAGGCCTGGTGCAAATCACCAATGATCACATTGAAGTGTGTGGCAGATTTGAGAAGACGGGTGGTCAACTCCTATTTTCTTCTGCACTTGTGAGACAGCCCAATTTGTCCTGTGCTCCATTCCCTGCCCTATACTCACCCGGCTATGAACAATGACACAGGCACAAGAGACTGTAGATGTTGGAATCTGGAACATACAGTGGATTTGGTAGCATCCGTGGAGGCAAAGGGACAGTCATTGTTTTGATTCGAGACCTGAAAGGTCGATCATCCCCTTGTCCCCTCAGATACAGCCTAACCGCTGAGTTCCTCCAGTAGTTCTTTTTTGGCTGTGAATGATTCCCCATTGGACTAATCCTGCTTAAGTCGCCTTCGGTAAATGTTGGCGCAGGTGAGCTCATGAGCTGTAGAATCTGATGACCACCTCCAACATCACTACCTGGGTTTCAGATAACTGGCTTCAATCTGCTGGAGCTAACTGCAGACTTGCAAGTGTCCCATCAACCTTCCATCCTTGCACACCTCTTTCCCTCTGGCATCAACCTCAGAGGCACCATGTTCATCGGCGTGCATTCCCTTTTACTCAAACATATAGCTTTATGAAGGTTTAGGGAGTGAATTTAAGGGACAACTAGAGCAACCCGGGGTGAAGGCAGGTTCTGTGAAAGACTCACCTCCCACCTTTTAAAGTATGCAAATAAATTAAACAACTCCACAACATTTGAACCTGTTAATTCTTTCCTCCAAATTTGTTGCTGTTGCAAGCGTCTGCCTTGGCTATCAAACGGGAGCCGATCTTGGTATCAGAGGGTTACCCCTCCACCAGCACAATGCTTTAGTTTTCTGCTTTCTTGTATCTCGACATTTAATTCCAAATTGTAATTAAAATACTGGCAGACTTGTTGCTAAGCCTTTTCCCCCCATAATGAACACATTTTAATTATGTTCCCTGCGCTCTGTGTCATGGGCTATGGACCAATGCTCAGTGTTGTGCTGCTGGGTTCATGTAAGAGCTCAGTGTCCAGACATGAACCTGCTTGCTTCATTTAAATGGGAAAGCAGCATCCTCCGGTTAGTAGCTAATTAGAGATCCTCTTTAATGCTCAAAGTCACGTTCCGTATACCAAGCTGAACCAAATGCAAATATAGCTGAAGATTATCATAAATATTCCATTTTCAGCAGATAATTAAAATGGAATCGATCCCGCTTGTTCAGGCTTTGTCCTTGACCAATTCAGGCGTAATGCAACCCGATACCCATCAACAACAAATCTCGTGGCCAGGGGAACATTTGTCCCAGGCATTCACAATGTGTGATGTGGGGATTCAAGCTAACAACCAGAGAAAATCAGCTTAGTCAAGTAACTTGACGTTTCACACAGTCCCGGTCCAAATACTTACTAAGTAATTGTGGTGTTTACCAATTACAGAACAACATAGTGGGCAGTTCGTAAAGTTGCTGCCTTTCAGCTCCAGCAAACCAGGTTCAATCCTGACCTTGGGTGCTGTCTGTGTGGAGTTTGCATGTTCTCCCTTTGTCTGCATGGCTTTCTCACAGGTGCTTGCTTCTTCCCACATTCCAAAGACGTGTAGGGAAGTAAGTGTAAATTATGGTGTATGAATGAGTGGGAAGAGTTGATAATAATGTGGGGCGAATTAATATAGAATTTGTATAGGATTGGTGTTGATGGGTATTTCATGGTCGGCACAGACCAGATGGACTGAATGGCCTGTTTTAGTGCTGCACCTTTCTTTGACTATACCTTCTATACTCAATGCCTTAGTCAATGATGGCAAGCGTATCATCCATCTTCTTCGAGTTTCTTCAAATATGTACAGTGCCTTCCCCTCACCACAAGGCACCACACTCACCCACTACCACGACAACAACGGTAACACAACATCTGCCGAGTAGTTCGTCTGCACTTTTAGACTGATTTATTTTCAGATAATATTCATGTAGAGAAAGCTCACCACTCGGCAATAAATCATACCGGGGGCTTTGTGTCAGTGTTAATGGTGTGTAAATTTGATTTCCTGCCATCTCAGCTGTTCGAGAATCGATAAGTGTGAGATTAATGCTCTGTTACGCTTCCACTGGAACCTCATGTCAAGACAACTTTGAGTTTTGTTTTAAATCAAAGATATTACTGTCAGACTGTCAGTGTCGTGGCTTGTATCGGAGGGGAACTTTGTGTTGTCAGTTTTGCATTAGTCACCCTTGCACCTGTCTCCTGGGGAGCAGACACACCTGTCAGTTTTGAATGGCATTTAATACATTTTAATTTTCCAGCCCCACAATTCCTGATAGAACAAGATGGAGAGATGATCTCAGTCCGTCCCCTCAAACTATCATCAGCATCATTGCAACCGGGCAGAGCGAGACTGATGTCACTGCTTGATGAGATGTGGACCTTGCACCTGCATTTATCTAGCAGCTTTCACCGAAAAAAAATGTCCCACAGCACGTTGCAGTCTGTTGGGTTTAGTTTAGTTTAGAGATGCAGCACGGAAACAGACCCTTCGGCCCACCGAGTCCGCGCCGACCCGCGATCCCCATACACTAACACTATCCCACACACTAAGGATAATTTACAATTTTACCAAGCCAATTAGCCTACAAACCTGTACGTCTTTGGAGTGTGGGTGGAAACCGGAGCACCCAGGGGAAACCCACGCAGGTCATGGGGAGAACGCCCAAACTCCATACAGACAGCACCCAAGGCCAGGATCGAACCTGGCTCCCTGGCGCTCTAAGACTACGACTCTACCGCTGCATCAATGTGCCGCCCGTTCCCCCGTGTTGCGAGGGACAGTAGGACATTGACTTGGCATCTGAGACGGCTTCTCCAAAGGTGTAGCTATCCCCAGTACTGCATAATTCATCAGGATTATGGGCACAAGTCTTTGGGTTGGACATGAATCTACGACCTTTCCCCTAATTATTCTTAATGTGTATAAAAGTACAAGGATTTTATTCCAAGTTTGATTTTTTTAATCACAAATGCTTTTGCTGATCTTTTGGTCCAATGCCATCAAGCTACTTCCTCTGTCAACTATTTGATATTTATGATATAATTTAGAGGCCTTCCCCAGGGCTGTGAGACGGGGGTCAGCTTCAACTACCACAGGGTTTCTACTGTAGCTGGAGTATTTTTATAGTTCTCAGCTGAAATACACTCTCCAACTAATTTTCATTCTTAAGGGAATCCCTGACCCTGCCATCTTTTTCCCTGCAAATCTCTTGAATGTTCAACGTGAATGTTCCTATTAGCATGAACTCTGATCTCCACCTCCTCACTGCAATTGTCTCTGAGCCGAAAGGGAAGTTCATCCACGATCCTCACTCTGTGCTAGCTGCATCGTGACGCATCTCATGGTCGAATCTCCAAAGCTTCCAATAGACAATAGACAATAGGTGCAAGAGTAGGCCATTCGGCCCTTCGAGCCAGCACCGCCATTCAATGTGATCATGGCTGATCATCCCTAATCAGTATCCCATTCCTGCCTTCTCCCCATATCCCCTGACTCCGCTATCTTTAAGAGCCCTATCTAGCTCTCTCTTGAAAGTATCCAGAGAACCGGCCTCCACCACCCTTTGAGGCAGAGAATTCCACAGACTCACAACTCTCTGTGTGAAGAAATGTTTCCTCGTCTCCGTTCCAAATGGTTTACCCCTTATTCTTAAACTGTGGCGCCTGGTTCTGGACTCCCCCAACATTGGGAACATGTTTCCTGCCTCTAGCGTGTCCAAACCCTTAATAATCTTATATGTTTCAATAAAATTCCCTCTCATCCTTCTAAACTCCAAAGTATATAAGCTCAGCCGCTCCATTCTCTCAGCATATGATAGACCCGCCATCCCGGAAATTAACCTTGTAAACCTACGCTGCACTCCTTCAATAGCAAGAATGTCCTTCCTCAAATTAGGAGACCAAAACTGCACACAATACTCCAGATGTGGTCTCACTAGGGCCCTATACAACTGCAGAAGGACCTCTTTGCTCCTCTACTCAACTCTTGTTATGAAGGCCAATATGCCATTTGCTTTCTTCATTGCCTGCTGTACCTGCATGCTTACTTTCATTGACTGATGAACATGGACCCCCAGTTCCCATTGTACTTCCCCTTTTCACAACAACACCATTTAGATAATAATCTGCCCTCCTGTGTGGATAACCTCACATTTATCCACATTAAGCTGCGTCTGCCATGCATCTGCCCACTCACCCATCCTGTCCAACTCACCCTGCATTCTCATAGCATCCTCCTCACAGTTCACACTGCCACCCAGCTTTGCGTCATCTGCAAATTTGCTAATGTTACTTTGAATCCATTCATCTATATCATTTATGTATATTGTAAATAGCTGCGGTCCCAGTACTGAGCCTTGCGGTACCCTGCTAGTCACTACCTGCTATTCTGAAAGGGACCCGTTCAGCCCTACTCTTTGTTTCCTGTCTGCCAACCAATTTTCTATCCATGTCAGCAGTCTACCCCCAATAACATGTGCCCTAATTTTGCCCACTAATCTCCTATGTGGGACATCAAATGCTTTCTGAAAGTCCAGGTACACTACATCCACTGGCTCTCCCTTGTCCATTTTCCTAGTAACTTCCTCAAAAAATTCCAGAAGATGAGTCAAGCATGATTTCCGCTTCGTAAATCCATGCTGACTCGGACCGATCCTGTTACTGCTATACAAATGTGCGGCTATTTCATCTTTTATAATTGACGCCAACATCTTCCCCACCAACGATGTCAGGCTAACTGGTCTATAATTCCCTGTTTTCTCTCTCCCGCCTTTCTTAAAAAGTTAGATCACATTAGCTACCCTCCAATCCACAGGAACTGATCCTGAATTTATAGAACTGAAAAATTATCACCAATGCGTCCATGATTTCTAGGGCCACATCCTTAAGTACCCTGGGATGTAGACCATCAGGCCCTGGGGATTTATCAGCCTTCAATCCCATCAGTCTACCCAACACCATTTCCTGCCTAATGTGGATTTCCTTCAGTTCCTCCGTCACCCCAGATCCTCTGGCCACTAGTACTTCAG
Source organism: Malacoraja senta (assembly GCA_038087875.1). NCBI lineage: Eukaryota > Metazoa > Chordata > Chondrichthyes > Rajiformes > Rajidae > Malacoraja > Malacoraja senta. The sequence continues at coordinate 177,965,492 of CM075978.1, forward strand.
GAGGATTGTTTGTGTCCTCCTAGTGAAAGTACCTGTTCAAATCATCTGCCATTTCCTTGTTCCCCATAATAAATTCACCTTTTTCAGTCTTCAAGGGTCCAACTTTGGTCTTAACTAATTTTTTCCTCTTCACATACCTAAAGAAGCTTTTACTATCCTCCTTTATATTCTTGGCTAGCTTACCTTCGTACCTCAACTTTTCTCCCCGTATTGTCTTTTTAGTTATCTTCTCTTGCTCCTTAAACCTCTTGCTTCCCGCTCATCTTTGCTACATTGTACTTCCAGGTCGTATTCTCTACTCACCATTCAAGATGTAATTTTTATGGGAACAATTTCCACGTGACCAAGCCTTTACACCTTTATGTTTCTTGTCTCCAATTGCCTGCTTATTTTGGCTCATACGCCGAACGTCAGCTCATCACATCTTTTTCAACTTGCTGTTCCTTGTTTTATTCAATTCCTTTTTACCCTACTCCTCTCATCCATCTCCCTTGTCAACTGGACTTCTTTGATTTCGTCTCCCTTGATAATTTATGCACCCAAACTCTTTCCCAATTCACTCTTAACCTCCCTACTCTCATCCTGAACGCCGGCTTGCCTCTATCTTAGATAAGCTACCAGTTCCAATGTGCCTCTCTCAAAATTAGCTCATCATCTTCGTCCTCACAGCCTCCTCACCTGGTCCATCCTACACTCTCTGCCCTTCCCGCTGAGCACATCCCACCTACATTAAGTGATCACTGGTCTTCCCTGCATCACACCACTGTTTAACAAGACTGCTTTGTTTGACTGGATTGGTATCACGGCCTGGCTGAACCATAGGTGAGAGGTGATGGCCCATTTCCCACAATGAAGCCTCTTCACATGAACATGCCTTTCACCACCCTCTTCATCCAGACCGTCGGGCTTTCTGTGTAGTTCTTATCAAGTGACACCATGGTCTCTCCTCTGGTTCAAGCCTCTCACCGTGTTCCACTCCTCCCTCTCCTCATTTAAAATCAGTCTTCACCGTCAGTCCATTTCTCGCTGCCATATCTTCACTGTATTTAATCTTCACTCCATTCACCAACAGTTCATTTCGCACTGAGATATCATCAGCATGTTCCTCCCTCACCCTCTGGCCAAATTACATCTTATTTGTAGTGACCCCATTTCAATACATCAGGTTCTCTGTCTTTGAGCCCCACATTCACCCCTCAACCCTCCTACCGTATAATCTCCCCAGTCTACAGCCACCTATCATGGTCTCACGTTGCCTCACATGCAGGCAAGGCCATCTCTGATCAATTCCTTCTCATGCCCTTCCCTACATCAGGTTTAACCCATATAACTGCTGCTGGAATAAAACTCTCTCAGTTCACCTGCAAGAGATTGGTGGCGAATCTGTGGAATTCATTTTTGGGTATTGATCGGTTCTTGATTAGCAAGGGTATTAAAGGTTATGGGGCGATGGCAGGAGAATCGGGTTGAGAGGGAAAGATAGACCAGTCATGTTTGCATAGACTGATGGGCTGAAAATTGCTCCTATGTCTTATGAACTGGATGTTTTCAAGAGAGAGTTCGATTTAGCTCTTAGGGCTAATGGAATCAAGGGATATGGGCAAAGCAGGAACGGGGTACTGATTTTGGATGATCAGATGGCTCTAAGGACCGACTAGCCAACTCCTGCACCTATTTTCTATGTTTCTATGAACATATGAATTTATAATTGCAGCTTCCAGTCAACACGACCACACATTCCTATTGCAGGCGGCCAGTGTCCATGAAAACCACTATTCACTCTCTCCCTGGCCGCTCTGCACACTGGGAATTGTGGATGTATCAAGACATTTTGGATGGCTGGTTCTGCCCAGCTCCTCATTGACAGTTTCCCAGGAGCACCCTGGAATGCAAAAATAACCCCCAATGTTTTCACTCCCACGTATTGTCTCCTTAAATCTCTGCACCTTCATCTCCCACCGCAGGTCAGGGACAAAGATGTCTCATACTCTCGGGTGGTGTCCTACTCAAAGTTAGCGGCATCACTAATCGTCCTGCGATCCTGGTCAACCATCTCCCCATCTCCAACCTGCCTATTTCCTCCATGGTGCTGTGATATGTTTTCATCTCCCAAATCTATGCCCATCTTTCCCTAAACTGCATGCTTAAATCCCTCCCTCGCCTTAATATCGAAGTGAGGTTCTTGCGAGACTGTGACCGAGAAAAAAGTTAATTCTACTCATCCAAATGTACGAGTAACCTGAGAGGCAACTTTTTCACATGGAGCTTATATAGAACGCACTGCCAAAGGAAGCGGGTGAGGCAGTTATAATACTATTTAGAGGACATTTGGACAGATATGTGGATAGGAGACATTTAGAGGGATATGGGTCAAATGCAGGCTAATCTTGATCAGCATAGATGAGTTGGACCAAAGAGCCAGTTTCTGTGTTGTGTGACTTGATGACTCTATCCTGTTTAGTTTGTTTGCAGTCTGCAATTCCATTATGCATTAGGATGGCACAGTGTGCAGCTGATGGAGCTACTGATTCACAGCTCATGCGACCCAGATTTGATCCTGATCTCCGGTGCCGTTTTTCTGGAGTTTGCATGTTCTCCCTGTGACTGTGTGGACTTCCCTTGGGTGCTCAGTTTCTCCCATGTTCCAAAGATGTGCGGATTGATATATGAATTGGTCTACTGTAAATTGCACCCCGTGGAGGCAAATGTTAGAATCTGGGGAAAGCTGTTGAGAAGACGGGAAAAATGAAATGGCGTGTTCTATGGTCAGTGCAGACTCAGTGGGCAGAAGGGCCTGTTTTCATGCTGTATGATTCAATAAAACATACGTACCCACTTGTGTTGGGTGGCCACTACGAAGAGTTTGTAAGGCCCGCACCCCAAGGACAAAGATTAGCCCTGAGTTGAATTTGGGCCACTAATCTGTACCATTATTACACCTCCAGTGACTTTTTACAATGAGGCTCCTTTAATCTGCCACACTGGGGCCTTAGGTGGTGCCAGATGAGCTATATTTTTTACAGATATTACACTGTACTACTCTAAATGTTCCAGTGAGTTTAGTAAGTTTCAAGACCGCATGGGAAACAGAATCCGTGACGTTTCAAGGTTGCACAGGAACTGGATCCTGGTGTGCAGGAGGAATGTGGGAATCAGCACCAGGGGAGCCAGATACTGAATCATTGAGATTTCCGAATGGTTGGATGGCTGATTATCAGTGTTTTATGCATTTCCTTTCCAGATGTTCTCCTTCACTGTGTGCTTAGCGTGCAATAGGTTTTTTTCTTTCTGTTTCATGATTGTTCATGTTTTTATGTCCAACCATGGTCTGTCCTCACTGGTAGGTTTGCTCTTACTGTTCAGTTTCCCCAGGATTCTTCCACTGTCTCTACTCAAATTGTTTCCCACTGCTGTTCTATCTCTGTGTTTACAGATATATATATTTTCAGTGTCTGACTCCTGGCACTTTCTGACTGAGCGCAGCCTGCTCCATGCAGAGAAGAAAAACCTCCAGCTTTCCTTCCCCGTTGAAACATTTCAGAAGAACGACACAAATTAAATGTCAAAGGTTTCACTTTCTCCCCCAAATAAGAGAAAGCAGAATAAAGAATTATTGAGAGAAATACTAACATCCAATGATTTGAGCAGTGCACTGGGCCGCAGTCAAAATGTGTTACTTAGCAACCCCATTACCCAGTCAGTATGAGTTCCAGTTCAATGGATAGGCAGTTACTAAAATATTGCACCTTACAGCAAAACAAAGATTAGAAATTCATGAATGCTGGCTGCTTTGGGGTGTCATTCCTTGGCTCTGCAATCAAAGGATGCTAACTGCTACCTTGGATGGCATATTGTCCATCAACATCTTGGGCTAAGTGCAGGGAAAATGTCAGCATCAAGGCAACACTTTTCCATAAACTTCACACCCTCCCAGGCTCCACAATATACTCCCTCTTGCGCTCCACAATATACTCCCTCTTCCTCTCCCTTTTCCAGCTTCCCAACCTCACAATCTGCCTGCCAGGGAGTGAATGGGATCAGAAGTTTCAAATGCAGCAATTGCTGCTGATGTTGGAAATGTGAAATAGACACAGAAATCACCCGGCAAATCAAGCGGCATCCGTGGAAGGAGAAACGGTTAACGCTTCAGGTCCAGGATCCTTCATCAGAATTCTTCTTCTCGAGCCCACATCACAAGATTAGAAATGGTTCAGCCAGAGATGAACACACATCCCGGCATCTCCACACAATGGCGTCTCGCGCTTCTTGTGTGTAGTGGTGGAATGGTGGTGGAAACTAGGCCGCGACGTGAACGCTCTTTCCTTGACCCCTCATCAGAACTGGGAAAGAGAGACAAGTTGGTTTATAGTGGTGAAGATGATGGGACCACTTTTAATCCATGTTGGCATTGGAGTTGTTCTGAGGATGTGTTACAATGCTGTATCTGTGGCTAATCAGATGACATGTTACACAGAGGTCTAAAAGATCGCATAGAATCCCTTGGCTCACATCACTGGCTAGACTATCTGGTCATTATCACAGAGTCACAGAAGGATACAGATTGAAAACATGCCAACCAATAATCACCCGTTTACACCAATCCTTCATTAGTCTCATTTTATATTCTTCCTACATTCTCATCAAATCCCCCCCCTGCCCCCCCAGAATCTACCCCCAAATTTACAGCGGCCAATTACCCTACCAACACGCATGTCTTTGGGATCTGGTTGGAAACCAGAGCGCCAGGGGGAAACGCATGTTTGGTCACAGGGAAAATGTGCAAACTCCGCATAGACAGCACCCAAGCTCAGGATTGAATCTGGGTCCCGGTGCTGTGAGGCATAAGCTTTACTAGGTCCACCACCCTGCTGGCTTATTATTCCATAATCACATTACAACCTGTGGAATCTTTGCCAGAATATGGTCATGGAAATAACGCATTATGTGACAAACTGAAGTTGTACACACTGTTAAAAAATGCAACTGAATTTCACAATGAAACATCATTACCTTAACCTAACAAATGATGGCAATTGTGTAGTTACTTGTCAATATTACTGGGAATGCTACAGGGGCCGCGGAATGTTTTTGAAAGTGGGGGGGGCTGAGCGATCACTGATCACCGGCCTCGGGGGTACCCGGTGAGGGAGTGGAGCGACCGAGCGGGGGGGAGGGTGGCACAATTATTATTTGTTGTTGTTGCTCGACCTCCAAAAATTGGGGGATAATACAGGCCATCCCCCAACTCAAAAAGTGGGGGATATATTCCCCATCCCCCCCTCTCCCCTGTCCCACCCTCCCTCCCTTCCGCTCGGCGGCTAATCAGCACTTCATTCACTGCCCCATATCTTGACTGTGAACCGCGCTGTGATTGAGTGGCCGTTGAGTGGAGGGGAGGGAGGGTTTTTGGGGGAGAAGTCGGTTTCCACCACGGCTGGTCGTGGTTTTGCCGCGTTCACTGTGCGCTTGTTCTGAGATTCCGGATGTCGGAGGTCCTCAGAAGAAGAGAAAAATACGCCTGCGGGCTGGATAATTTTGGGTTATGAGGCATGTCTCGCCAAAAAAGGGGAGGGGCTGCAGAGGAAAATGAATGAAAGAAAGAGACAGAAGTATGGGTATGGGAGGTGACATTACAAAATCTGCAGATGATGATTTCCTGTGCAAACAGCAAGGGCGGTAGCAATGAAGTGGAAATGGACACGGACTGGCAAAATGGGCAGTAGGGTACATGGTATTTAAGACAGGAGAATTTGGCCTGGTGCATTTAGGGAGACAAGATAGGCCGAGCATCACAGCTCTAATGTGCAGCGCATAACTGGCGGACGCTGGGCGTGTACATGGACAAATGTTTGAAAGTGGCACGACATGTTGGGGGGGGGGGCTACTGGTTGGAAAAAAGCATGAGATTCATAGAGGCACAGACTGCAAACCTGCCCACAGCTCTGGCTAGGTTACAACTGAAGTATTGTATCCTGAACTGGTCACTACACTTTCGGAAGGATGTGAATGGGTCCATTGATGAGGGATTTCGGTTCCAGAGTTAGAGACTGTGAACTTTGCCCTTCGAGGAAAGGGAACTGAGCAGATTTGCTAACACAGGAACAAGCCGTGACACATTTAGATCAGGCAGACAGAGAGAAATGAATCAGTTTAAGGTGTGAGGATATGATTTAAGTATTCAGGAGATAATGTGCGTTTGTTTTGTACTTGTTGCCTGCAAAGGTGTAGCAACCAAACCAATCAGGGCTCTCTTAAGGGAAATGATCAGACACTTGAGAGGAAATTACTTGCAGCCCTGATGGGAAAAATTGGGGAAAGGAACCAAATTATGGTCCTCTTATCATGTATCTACACTGTGAATGGCTCGAGCGTGATCATGTATTGTCTTTCCGCTGACTGGTTAGCACGCAAGAAAAGCTTGTCACTGTACCTCGTTACACGTGATTATAAACTAAACGTAACCAAACAAATAACGAGGCAGCAGGGAATTGATGGGCTGACTGGCCTCCTCTGGATTAACTATCCTAGGAGAAGTGAAAAGACGGTGAATGCAAGGAAGGATTGAGAAGAGATGGATCTGGGGAATAAAAGGGACAAAAACGCAGCTAGGCGAAGTGCGGGAGATTGGAGAAGGAAAGGATTACGGAGGTGAAAGATGTGGTGGACAAGGGAGAACAAAAGAACAAAGCAGAGCGAGGATAGAGGGAGAGAGGAATTATTGGAATGCATTTCAACAGAGAGATAACCAGTTTCATTCAAAAGTCATGAATATTAAGGATGCAGATAGAAAGCAAACCAAAAATTAAGGGATTTAACTTGTGACCTCCTGGCATTTAATATTATATTTTCATGTGGAGAAGTAGATTGATTGACACCCTGCATGAACGCACCTGCAATTTTACCCCAGATCGTAAATGCATCTGTGTACGCTTCACCCAAAGGCAGCTTATTCTGGATAAGTAACTCCTTCGCAAGAGATAGAGGAAGAGACAGAAAGCGAGCGAGAAAAATGATCACTTACTAGCTATGGGCTCACGCATGTGGAGCAGAAAGCAGCTGTATTATGCTGTATACGACCAATTTTCCATTGATAGAACTGTATTATCTAGTGTGGCTTTGAAAATGTAATTTCCTTCCCTCCTCCTGGCCAGCCGTACAGTGAAGCTCCGAGTGTACAATGCGTTATTGAGACAGTTTGCCAATAAAACTCTGTCAGAGCTGCTCTGCCATTGAAGCTGCAATCTCCGAAATCTTCCATCACAGTGTCAGGGTTAGTAAAGGATTTCCACCAGATGGAGGAAAGCCTGGGTACTTACCTTTTGCAAATTATTGATCTGTTTCAGGTGCTTTTAATGGATCTGTCTCCGTTATTTATCTTCACCAGAGGCGAGTCAAACGCATCTGGGGAAGGTAGTGCAGTCCAGTGGTTTGAGAAGAGCGTTTCAGAGGGCAATTTATGGTGGAGGTGGCCGGGTGCTGGTTGTCCCATCAGAGAACTGACCCTTCAGCTTTATTCTCCAGCCAGAGCGGAGTCATTAGGATAGGGCAAGTTTGGAGGGATATGGACCAAGCGCAGGCAGGTGGGACTAGTGTAGCTGGGACATGTTGGCCAGTGTGGGCAAGTTGGGCCGAAGGGCCTGTTTCCACACTGTATCACTCTGTGACTCTATCCCTGGAACATTAGAAGTAGAAGCAGGAGTCAACTCCACGGGCCCTGCTCCCCATTCTGTCATTCAGTAAGATCTATTACCCCAATGCCATTCTCCTGCATTATTCCACATCCCTTGACTTCCTAAACATCTAAAGCTCTGACGATTTATATCCTAAATTGAGTATAGGATATTCAATCCCGTCTCTTTATAGGAAGGATGCAAGGATGTGAAGGCATTGGAAAAAAATTATGAGAATCTTCCTGCCATGATGGGTCAACAGCCACCAGGACCGTTAACAAAGGCAGGGATGGTATTCCTTTGCGAAAGCTGATGGGAAACTTCATAGAGATATGTAAAACAAAGAGAGGTCTAGTGGGAGGCTGTCCACATTAGTAGTGAGTGCCCTCTAATCTTTGACATTTCCACTCTGGGTAAAAGGTCCTGATGATCTACCCCTATCTTTTCCTCTCATCATTGTATATACTTCTATCAGATCTCTCCTCTATTATTGACATTCCAGAGAAAACAATCCATGTTTGTCCAACCTCACATCGGCAGCATCCTGGGAAATTTCTTCGGCACCCTCTCCATAGCTTCCACATCCTTCTTCCGACCTCCTCCTCCTCAATCCCAGTGCAGGCACCAGTCAGACCTTGTACTTCCTCCGTGAACTCAGTGTCAGTCCCTGGGAGTAAATTTTATTCCCGACTAAACATTGAGATGCCGGTTTGGTAGCAACCAAGGCCACGTGGGATTTTCAGTGGAAATCTGTGAGTGAGATGACAGTTGGTGCCCCCACAGTAAATGGCCATCTGTCCACCAGGGTTTTGGAGAAAAGTGGTCATTGCTCGTCTTGGGAGCCTGCTGTGTGCAGATTTGATGCTGCACTTTCTGCATTAAAAGGATGACTGCATATCAAAGCTGCTTCCCGGCTGTGGAAAGTGCTGAATACATGCACATTGTTCTGTTTGCATTGCAGAGAAACACTACCTTGACTAGAATAGGCGATTATGTCTTGGGGTTTACGCTTCACTCTAATCAGAACCAGGTTCCGTCACAGCTTGTAGTATGACACAGGTCAACCTCGACTGTCCCTTTGTCCCGTTGCAGTGCTTCCAAGTACCCTGGATCCTGCTGAATCCATGCAGGCAGCTAAGTACCATTTATTAGTCACGTTCCAAGGGGCTAATTTGCTTCCTGCCAGTTGATATGGGTTTGTTTCCACTGAAAATAGTGCATCAAGTTGAATGAAGCCTATTACTGCCCCAGGCCAGTGTTGAGCCAAATCAAGCATAAATATAAAGTCACACAGCATTGTCCAACACATCCATCCTGACCCAGATGCCCATTGACGCCAGCCCCCTTTGTCTGCGTTTCACCTATAAAACTTTCCTATCCATGTACCTGTCCAAACGTCTTATGGATGTTGTTTTTACCTGCCTCAACTACATCATCTGGCAACTTGTTCTCCGTGCCCACCACTCTTTGTATGGAAAAAGTTGCCCCTTAAGTTCCTGTTAAATACATCATAAACCAATGCCATCTAGGTCTAGATTCCCCACCCCTGGCGAAAAGACCCTGTGTCTTCATCTTTTCTTTATCCTTCATGAATTTATAAGATCACCTCTATAAGATCACCCTTCAGTCTCCTACATTCCAAGGAATAAATTCCCAGCCTGCCCAATCTCTCCATGCAACTTAGTCCATCGAATCCTGCTCTGGAACGTGCCTTACTATCAGCCTCAAACTACGATTATTCCAGTGGTTATCATTCTGCACCTTTGTGGTTTTCTGAGGAAGGTTTGTGAGTATGACAGTACAGAGGCCCAGAATGGTGGAGTACGCACTGTGGTTACGTTACTGACCTTAGCAAACCCAACTTCAAATCCCATTATAATAGCTGTTGAATTATTCAATTTGGTTGGCAATCTAGAATTTTATTTTAAAATCGCAGGATGGTAATAAAAATGCATCAGTAATGTGCTCCAGGGATGGAGATTTTCCATCCTTATCTGGTCTGTTCTATATGTGACTCCAGACCCAACCAAGTATGTCTTTTGACAACAGGCTCTTAATCAAGACACTTAACAACAGCTTCTGAAATAAAAGCCCACCAACAAAGTCCACTTTCTTGAAAAAATGTGACCAGGCTCTTAATCCAGAATTTGGAAAAGACAAATCCAGGGAAATATGTATCTTGTGTGTGGATGCAATTTGAAAAGAGCATTCAAAAGCTGGTGCAGGGAAGAGTTCCAGATCATTCTCGGTTCCTGGGAAGGGTTGAAATAACAGGGGCAGTAAACCACCCCCCTCCAGGACCCTGTTTCATCTCGTGTCCTTGCAGTGCGTGACCGTGTCTTCAATGGACATTCGAGGAGCTGCCCCCTTAAACATCAAGCGCTGGCTCGTCAATGCCCTTCAGGGGAGGGCATTTGCCATTGCAACCCTGTGCTGCCTCTGTATGGCTCCACCCTCACACTCTCACATGGACAAGAAATGGGCCGTGAATACCACACTGCCAAGAATGCTCACCACAACTCACTCAACCCCCAACCCCGCCAAGATTAAATGATGAAGCTCTGACACATGGTGTGGAAGAATTAGATTGGAATGATTACATGGGAGTGATGAATTCATGAAAGATGGATCCAACTGATGTAAGACAACCCCAAGAGATGGAACAGGATGTATAGTTCAATTTGTATAGGACCATAGTGAAGGATAGAAGGGTCATGGTACAGCTTGTGTGTTGTTATAGTGGGCGACTGGAGGGAATTCCATACGGAAGTGTAGGCTTTGGTTATTGTAGGTCTGTGGTGAAGGGTTGGAGAGGATTCTGTACGGTAGTTAGGATTCTTTATGGTGCATGTGGCCCAGTTTGTGTAGGGCTGTGGAGAAGGGTAGGGAGAGTTGTACAGAGTTTTGTGTGGCGCAGACATGTGTAAGTCTGTGGTGAAGGGTTGAGGAGGTTTCTGTGGGGCTTTGTATGGCCCAGTGTGTGAGAGCCATGACAAGGAATGGAGGAGAATTCTACAGGTTTGCAACAAGTTGTCTCTGGCAGGATTTGAACCTGTGTCCACAGCATTTAACCATAGCTGGTTAGCCCCTGAACCGGGCACTTAACCGCTACACCACCACCACATGGCCTGCAGCAGTGTGCAATGCCCAGCTTGAGTTGGGGTGTGGTGAGGATAGAGGGGGGTTTTATATGGTCCACTAGGACTGTGGTAAGCGGTTGGGGTATGGTTCTACAGAGTTGTGTCTGGTCTACTATGTCAGGCTGTGGCAAGGGGTGAGGGGACAGTTTGATAGGATTGTATATGTTCCTATGTGTGCAATGCTGCGGAGACAGATGGAAAAGTTTCAAAAACAGGTAAAGCAAGATGTGTCAATTGTTCTGAGGGACAAAGGGTTTGCAGTGATTGATTCAACCCCTGATATCTGCTGGCACTTCAGGCAATACATTTTCAGGACATGAGCAACAAACTCCATTTTTTAGAAGGAAATACTTGACCTGCGATGTATCTTTGGCAGTCAAAACATGCAAAGGCAGCCAGCGATTACTAGAAAGTTCATTCCAGGACAACATTTTGCAGACACTTATAAGTGGCACAAGCTATTTATTGAACGCATTCCAATTTTCCACACTGGCATTCTCACAATAATAGCATTGTTATGCTAAGTTTAGCTGTTGCAGCATTTCAATCCTCTGCTGGGTCTAGGAAGATATCTTATTATGACGATTTCCAATCCTACCTCCTCTAAATGTATCAAACCCTGAGAACATCGATTCAGACTGAACTGAGATGAAAGACTCCTTCATTGGCCAACACTGTGATGTGGCCAGCTGAGCTTCTGCCTCACAGCTCCAGCAGAACAGGATTGCTCCCGGCTGCCCTTCTGCTGCTGTCTGGGTGGAGTTTGCATGATCTCCCTGTGACCGAGTGCATTTCCTCCTGGTATCCGGCTTCCCCCCCACATGCCAAAGGTGTGCGGGTCGGCAGGTTAATTGGCCGCTGTAAGTTGTCCCAAGTGTGTAGATAGAATCTGGGAATTGGGGGTGGATTAATGAGATTGTGGGGAGATTAAAATAGCCTAGGGTAGGGTTAATATAAAATGTTTAAAGGTTGGCATGGTCTTGGTGGGCAAAAGGGTTTGTTTCCGTGCTGTGCGAGTGTATACTCTGTAAACCCCACCTATAAATAACGCATCAATTAAAGTATACCAGTGATCTAATTTCATTTCATTTGAGTTGAACGTTAAAACCTGCCGTTGTTTGGACTCAAAGGTTCATCTATAGTTGGTACAGCACTGTCTGCCTATCCCCCCCCCCCCCCCCCCACCCATTGGCTCAACTTGGCTGGGTTGATCATAACAAAACCGAACTTTGACTGGTGCGCTTAGTAGATTGCTAGCTTAGTCTTCAGCCTATCATCTGAGTTAGAGGGGCCGGCATCCTTTGCCTGAACTGTATTCATATTCCATCAGTTTCTCCTGATTCATTTTCCACGCTGCCTCACCTGACACAAGGCACCTGCAGGAGGCCTCGGGCCAGACCACAGCAATCATGGGGCAGTAACTGCTCACGGCAGCTTCCTGCTTTATGTAAACAACTGATAAAATAACCTTGTGTAGGAATGAACCGCAAATATTGGTTTAAATGGAAGATAGACACAAAATGCTGAAGGATCAGTCTGAAGAAGGGTCTCGACCCAAAACGTCACCATTCTTTTTCTCCAGAGATGCTGCCTGTCCCGCTGAGTTACTAAGGCATTTTGTGTCTATCTTTGACAAATGATCTTTCCTTTCTTGGTCTTTGCTTCCAAATGCCTCTCCATCCTTTGCCCTTCCAAATGCTGCAACCTCCAACAACCCTCCTACGCACTCTCAATGTTGGCCTCTAGGTGATTGCACCTTCCAGTGTCCGGGCCCCGAGCTCGCAATACCTCTCTACCTTTACAGAACACAAGAAATAGTGGCAGGAGGAGGTCACTCAGTCCTTCAAGCCTGCCTCGCTATTCAGAATGATCATGGCTGATCTGTGCAAGCCTCACCTTCCCTTCCGTGCCAGTTCCTCATAACCCTCGATTCCTTAATCAAGCCTCCACCACCCTCAGGGGCAGAGATTCCCGACATTTGCCACCCTCTGAGCGAAGAAATCTCTACACACCTCAGTCTTAAATGACCAGCACCCTATTTTGCAGCTTTGTTCGTGACTCTCCCACTGGTGAAAACATCTCAACATGTAGCCTGACAACCCACTCCCCCTAGCATTTTATATGTTTGAATGTCGACATCCTCATTCTTCCAATCTCCCAAGGAACACAAACCCAAAATTCAATCCTTATATCCTTCGATCACCCATGTTGCTCGGGTCACCCTGTCTCTGGGCCAGCTTCCCTGCATTAAAACTCTGATTTAAGTGCAAACTGCATCACGGCTTAATGAAGTTTCACTCGTAGGTCTGCTTTAAAAAAAAAAAGCTTTGAGAGATTAGTTACATTGAAATGCCTTAAAATATTCATACACTTGTTCCCAGCTATATTTCTGACTCATTCCAGCAAGATTGAAGGCCTGCTAATCTGTGTGTGAGATCAGTGAGCCAGCAGAGGAGCACAGCTGGAGGTGGCGATAAACACACAGCCACATTCGGTTCTCATTGGGAGTTTGCCCACAATGTGCACCGCCTGCAAAAATGAACGCAGAACCCAAAAACATGAATGGAGCAGGAGGTTTCTACGGTGGCCAATTGAAATGCTGCTATTTGCCAGTCATTACAAAGTTGTTTTTGAATTCCCCTCTCTGCAGTGAAGGTGGGCCGGCGATGTCAACTTCAAGAGGCCGCTGAGAATTATCCCCTCTGAAGATGATGAATGAGTCTCCAGAGAGGGATCATTTGGTTGAGTGTGATAAACAGTGACCTTTGATTCCCGGGACCTCAATACATATCTGGCAAACCTGTTCGGAAATGAGCAAAATATAAAGTGCTGGAAGAACTCAGCAGGTCAGGCACTTTATTTTTTGCTCAAGATTCCAGCATCTTCAATCTCTTCTGTCTCTATTAGGAAATGAGCTGTGAGCGAGTCCCAAAACTGACGGCCATTTATGAATGAAAGAGTCCAGTTATTGTAGTGTGATGCTGGGTAATTATCCCCTGCTCCAGCATGTCAGGGCAATGTGGCCCATTCACACAAAATGAAGCCCAGACAACACAGCAACAAAACAATTGATGAAGATATACACGAGGGAACATACGTTGTACTTTAATTAGATCTGAAGAACAATTGTAGGTTTTACACACACTTGTATCAATCAGGTAGCTGTGTACTCAAGTCCTGGGCTTACAAATATACTGCAATCGTATAGCATCTTGGTGGGATACCATTGTATTTTGTGTACATTTTTCTGTTAGATAACAGGATCTTCTAGCCATAAAGGATGTACTTGCCATAGAGGTAATGCAGTGTAGATTCACCTGACTCCGAGGATATATGGTTTGCCGCATGGGCAGTTAAGGGGCTGTCCCATTTGGGCGACGTAATCTGCGAGTTTAGAAGAGTGTCTTCGACCTTCAAACTCGCTGCATGGTCAACACGTGGTCCTAGGAGGTCCTATGAGGTCACTGGAACTCTCCTTCATGCTCAAGGGAAGTTCCCGAATACTCGCGGCCTCAGCTAGGTCGCGGAAAATATTTCAGCATGTTGAAAAATTTTCCGCGAGTAAAATTTGGTCGGCATGGTTCTTTTGAACTCGTAGTGCAGTGGAGTGGGGTCGCTATTTAGTTACAGGCAGTCGAGGGCAGCCGTATGCAATCTCCTTCGCTGACTAGGCATTTTGATTGGCTCAATGGAGTTTTCAGGACAAAGGAAAACCGACCGGAAGGTAAAATGCCCGCTAAACTTTATTATACTTCTTAAAAATGTCTCCACTCCTTCTCCCCCCTTTCTCTTCCATTCTCCCCCCCCCCACATCTCCCCCCTTTCTCCCCCCCTTCTCTCCCCTTCTTGCTCCTTCTCTCCCCTTCTTGCTCCTTCTCTCCCCCACCCCCCTATTAAAGGACTTACCGTTACTGTGCAGCCGTTTTACCTTCCTCTTCATCGCGGGTGTGAATTTCAGACAGCGCTCCCCCGCTTTCCCTGGCCCCTGCCTTTGTGATGTGCTTGTGTGTGTGTGCACGGTTGGCCGATCCAGCTCGCGGTTTCAACGTGGACAGTCGATCCAGCTCGAGGCTTTCCAGGCGAGTGACCTCGAGGTTCAAGGTCAAAGACACTCTTCTTAACTCGAGGATTAGGTCGCCCAAGTGGGACAGCCCCTTAAGTAGATTGGGCCTGAATCCTCTAGTTTAGAAAGTGAGAGATGGTTTCATGGAAATCTACAATTATTTTGCAGGTCTCCTCAGTCAAGTTGCAGGGAGAATGTTTCCCCTGGCTGCAGAATGTTAGAACCAGAGGTCATAATCTCAGGACCAGAGCAAGTTGTTAAAGTACAAGGTGACAAGAAACGCCTTGTTTCAGTTGGATTTCTCTACTCCGGAATGTTGTGGAGGTTCATTCAATGAATAGAGATCAATAGCCTTCGGAAAAGGAGGGGAGGGAAGGATAGGGATAGTGCACTAAATGGTTCTGAGCTCAAAGATCATGATAAAAGGCACATTTAGTTTGAAGGGCCAGGTGGGCCTAGTCCTGCTTCTGACTTTCAGTGCCCTTGATTCTCCCCTCAATGCGTGCTCCAACTGACTCTGCCAGTCCCTGTGATTAACAGCAGACCATTATTCATGTGTATCCCTGGCCAGCGAACACGTTAGACATGATACTGAAAATAAACCAGCACCAAATCTCTCAAAATCTTTCCGCAGATGGGGGTTCATGGATGGAGGGGGATCAGAAGATCAAAGTGTTGGTTTGTACTGACGCCTAATGACTAGTATGACTACATGACTAATATGTATGGCTGTCTAGAGCATGCACAGTCACACACACCCACACATTCATCAACTCATAATGAGCTTTATGTACGGTTGAATTTCAGAATGTCACCACACAGCCTGTCAACGGGATACTTTTAGAATGTGGTCCCTGTGTTGCAGTGTCAGTTAAACGACACACACACAGTTACATACTGTATGAATGATCAAATTGCTGTTCTTGACTGGGTGGTTCCCTAATTCAAACAAGTCATTGACACCGTTTTATTGTGATCCAACAATTTTATCATGACGAAGATAACAGTAAGAACATAATGTCCGCATCTTGGTTTGGTTTAGCTGCAGCGGTGGTTGGGAAATTAATGTCTAATCCTCAGAAACTCCAGGACAACCCTTCTGCAATGTCTGAATGTCAGAAAAACACTTGGACAATCCAATCTAACAGCATGGCTTTGCATGACATCCTAGTTTTCCACTGATCGGACTGTGAAACCATTGGATTATTGTAAACCAGATTCACAATCTGTCCTGCTAAAAAATTAAAACCTTTAAGAGATTTTTGCAACCTTGCAAGTGTCCGCAAACGTAGTCTTTGCTGCTGCCAAAAGCCCAGATCAACTTTTGCTTTGACCATTCATTCTGCAAGATCCAGCATCACTGGATCCAGCATTTATGGGCCTGGTGCTGTGCTTTCTTAGGGCACAGATGGTTGCAGAGTCACATAGTGATCTGGGTAAGACCACTAGGCTGCCTCTCCTGCAGGAAATCAGTGAGCCAGGTGGGTTTTTAGGACAAATCTGTAGTTTTGTGGTCACCGTGATTAGCGATTAGTTTTTCTTTCTGAAACTCAGATTGTTAATTGAAATTCCACTCCAATTCCCCAAATGGGGGTTTGTTGGTTGGTTTATTGATTTGTTGTTGTCCAGTGTACCAAGGTACAATAAAACACTTTGTTTGCGTGCTATGCTGTCAAGTCATGCCATACATCAAGTGCAATCAAGCCACAGGTTCTGCAAAGCTAAGAATACCGGAGTACAAAGTATAGTGTTAATGTGTTATTGTGTTACCATTACCAGAGTAGGGGCAGATTCAAAGGTAAATTGGGAGATTGGGACGGCACCCTAGGCCTATGTGAGGCCTGTTCAGTAGCCTGATAATAGCGGGAAGAAGCTGCTCCTGAATCAGGTGGTATGTGCTTTCAGGTTTTTGGTGGGATTTGAACTATGGCTTTGGATTGTTAGTTTTGGCCAGTGGATTACTGATCTGTTAACTGGACCACTGAGCCACTCGTGTGACCAAAATCCACCTCATCTTGTCTTGTTAACACCACCTCCTTACCAGAGAGGGCAGCATGTTCCGAGCAAATGTTCCTGCTTAATTAGAGAACTATTCTGGGGCACTGGATCTCTGAAAAAGATTATAAGGCAATGATGTAGAAACAAGGAAGTGCAGATTCCGGTTTACATAAAAGACACAAAGTGCTGGAGTGACTTAGTGGGTCAGGCAGTTTTTCTAGACAACATGAATAGGTGACGTTTTGAGTCAGGACCCTTCTGCAGACAACTGTGGTGGGGGGATGGGGGAGGAAAGCTGGAAGAGAGGTGAGACAGACACAAGCCTGGCAGGTAATAGGTGGACAGACACAAAAAGCTGGAGTAACTCAGCGGGACAGGCAGCCTCTCTGGAGAGAAGGAATGGGTGACATTTCAGTGTCTGTGTCTATCTTTGGTTTAAACCAGCATCTGCAGTTCCTTCTTATACATAGGTAATAGGTGGATACAGGTGAGGGGTGTTTATCTGATAGGCAGATGATTGAATGAAGGCCTGGGTGAAAAGACAGAAGGTGTGAAACAAAAGGATTGAAGTGTTTCGAATTGTGAAGCGGGAGGAAGGAATGTAGTTGGCGGGGGGGGGGGAGGGGAGGAATAGGTGTGTATCCACATGGGGCACATGGGGGAGAGGAAGGAGGAAGGAAAGGAGGGGTTGGGGGAGGGAAGGGGAGGGGTGACGTTTGAGTGACCTAAAATTGGAGAATTCAATGTTCAATGGGCTGTAAGCTACCCAAGCAACTGGAGCTGTTCCTCCAGTTTGCATGACCTCCTGTACATCGGTGAGATCAAGCGTAGACTCAGCGACCGTTTTGCTGGAGGACTGGAGGAACTGCACCACCCATCTGCTTTGGTGGCTACAACCCAACGGTATGGATATTGAATCCTCCAATTGTAGGTAAGTTAACCCCCTCCCTCTCCCTCATTCCCCAAACCCCACCCTTTCTTTCCACACTCTCCCTCTCTTACCTGCAGTCGCACCTATTTCTTTCCTCCCCTCCCCTTCCACCTATCTTCCTTTACAATTTGCAACTCAATCCTTTTTGTCTCACATCTTCTGTCTTTTCACCTCTGGCCTTTGTCCAACCATCTGCCTATCAAACCCCCACAGTGATGTACTGACTACAATAGACACAGAATGCTGGAGTAACTCAACGGGACAGACGATATCTCTGGAAAAAAGGAACGGGTGACATTTCGGGTCAGAACCCTTCTTCAGTCTGAACAAGGGTTCCAATCCGAAATGTGACCTGTTCCTTTTCTCCAGAGATGCTGCCTGATCAGCTAAGTTACTCCAGCATTCTTTTTTTAAATTTTTTTTAAACTTTTTTTATTTTTATTAGAAGTATTGTACAGTGCAGTGATCTCAAACAAACATAAAATTATACATTTCTTGTACCACTTCTTATTTTAAACTTTAATAAGAAAAAGGATAGAAAGAGTTAGCAGAGATAGTGAGTGAGTGAGTGAGTGAGTGAGTGAGTGAGAGAGTGAGTGAGTGAGTGAGTGAGTGAGTGAGAGAGTGAGTGAGTGAGTGAGTGAGTGAGAGAGTGAGTGAGTGAGTGAGTGAGTGAGTGAGTGAGTGAGTGAGTGAGTGAGTGAGTGAGAGAGTGGTCCAGGGAAACCCATAGGGACCTAAACCACAAGAAAGAGTTAAACAAAAATAAACAAAAGAAGGAAAAAAGAAAAAAAAGTAAGATAAGACAAGATAAAAGGGATGTACCTACTTCATATCTTTACTCACCCCTCACCAGGTCCCGAAACCATTTATTATCAACATTTTGTTACTCCAGCATTCTGTGGCTATCTTTGGTATAAACCAGCATCTGCAGTTCCTTCCTACCACTCCACCTATTACCTGCCAGGCTTTGTCCTGCCGCTCTTCTCTTCCAGGTTTCTGCCCCACCCCCTTACAATCAGTCTGAAGAAGGGTCTCGACCTGCAACGTCACTTATCCATCTTCTCCAGAGATGCTGCCCGACCTGCAGAGTTACTGCAGCTATTTGTGTCTTTTTTATGAGGCAAAGAATGTGATTCTCAAGCCAACAAAGTTCAAGTAAATCATCATTCTCGCCTGTAAGAATTACCCTCCAGCGAAAGCCTTAAACACAAACCAGAACAAAAAATCCCACTTAGACGCACAAGTTAGAAACTGAAGTGCTTGAAGAAATTAAAACAAGGAAACAATGTCCAGCATTTATTAATGCCACTATCCAAAATATTCTGTGGCTCTCCCCCCCTTCCCCCATATTGCTGTTAGGGCTAACGGAAACAGAGTCAGGGGATACGGGGAGAAGGCAGGAACGGGGTACTGATTGGGGATGCACATTGAATGGCGGTGCTGGCTCGAAGGGCCGAATGGCCTCCTCCTGCACCTATTGTCTATTGTCTAATAGTTAACTGCCACCATCCAAGTCCTTACTAATTCAGCACAGTTCACAGCTCCATTGTTATCATAGAGCACATAAACTTCATGGAGCGAATGTAATGACCAGATTCACTTTGTATTGTGGATCGTTCATACATCCTGAGGTCATGCAGGTTGCAAGATTAATTAGCCATTGTAACTTCCCCTAGTGTGTGGCTGAGTGGAAGAATTTGGTTTAAGGAATTTGGGGAGAATAAAGTGGGTTGAGTAGAAATACAGTAGATGCTTGTTGTTAAAGAAGGAACTGCAGATGCTGGAAAATCGAAGGTGCACAAAAATGCTGGAGAAACTCAGCGGGTGCAGCAGCATCTATGGAGCTAAGGAAATAGGTAACGTTTCGGGCCGAAACCCTTCTTCAGACTGATAGGGGGTGGGGAGAAGAAAGGAAAAAAGGAAAAAGGTTTTTCCTTTTTCCTTTTTTCCTTTCTTCTCCCCACCCCCTATCAGTCTGAAGAAGGGTTTCGGCCCGAAACGTTACCTATTTCCTTCGCTCCATAGATGCTGCTGCACCCGCTGAGTTTCTCCAGCATATTTGTGTACCTACAGTAGATGCTTGTTGGTTGGTGCGGACTCTATGGGCCCAAGAGTTTCTATGCTGTATGACTTCCTGTGATGTAGGTCTGCAGGGAGTGCATTCATCTTATATTTGGGCGCAAATACAAGGAGGCCACTGCACTGAAAGAATTATCTACCATCACTGCTTGTTGAAAAATGACTCGCAGTCGATTATCAGGAGGCACAGCCATAATGGAACATGGCTAAATCTATGCCATCAGCAACAGGGGGAGATTTTAATGGACACATTCATTGAAAAGGAACCATGTCTCGGGTCCACTTTATTCAGTGGGAAAGTCAACTCAGCCACGGAGGGATAACATCTCTGCTCATTTTTCACCATCAATAAAATGAGCCTTCACAGGGCGCTTTGCGAGGAGCACAGGTTACAATGCACCACTGCCGCACATAACTCCTTTTGATCCCTTGAGATAATCTACTCAGTTTTCTCTCCTACTCTCTACCACAGTGTGGAATTGCATAGAGCAGCGTAAAGCAACAACAATCCAGAAGCTTCATGGTTTTCATCACTGAAAATAGCTTTAGATTTTTTTAAATTCCAGATTCAATTAATTACTTAACATTCCCCATCAGCCATGGTGGGATTGAACTCCCCGACCTCTGATGGCTGGCTACCTTCAGCTGACATCCCTCAATCTGCATCCACTCCCAACCATTAGTTTAGTTTATTAATTTTATTGTCACATATACTGAGGTCCAGTGAAAAGCTTTTGTTGCGTGCTAACCAGTCAGTGGAACGACAATACATGATTACAATGGAGCCAACCGCAGTGTACAAACACATGATCAAGGGAATAACAATTAGTGTCAAGATAAAGTCCAAAATCCATTTAAAGATTGTCTGAGGGTCTCCAATTACATAGATAGTAGCTCAGGGCTGCTTTCTCGTTGTTGATAGAATGGTTCAGTTGCCTGATAACAGCTGGGAAGAAACTATCCCTGAATCTGGAGGTGTGCTGTGTGAACAGTAATGCCCAGACTTGCTCCACAAATGACCACGTTGTTCAGAATCAAATCAGCAGAGTACCCAAAATCACATGCTGTGGATCTGACTTTTGTGCCGTGTTGGTCATTTTTGAGATATGAATCGTGCTACCTGATCAAGGTTTGAAGGAACAAGTGACGTTGTGATATCGTCAAGTTGAGTTTATTGTCAAAACACAAATTGCTGGAGTAACTCAGCTGATCAGGCAGCATCTCTGGAGGACATGGGTAAGTGACAATTTGGGTCAGGACCATTCTTGGAGGCAGATGCGGCGGAGACAGAGAAATCGAGAGCAGGTGATGATGACTTTGCAAGAGATAGGGTGGGCGGAGGTGTAGTCATAAGATCATAAATGATAGGAGCAGAATTGGGCCATTCGGCCCCATCAAGTCTACGCCATTCAATCATGGCTGATCTCTCTCCCTCCTAACCCCATTCTCCTGCCTTCTCCCCAAAACTGACACCCATACTAATCAAGAATCTATCTCTGCCTTAAATATATCCACTGATGGGCCCCACAGCCTTCTGTGGCAAAGAATTCCACAGATTCACCACCCTAGTCCAGACAGCTGTGGGAGACAGTGGGTTTATAGTAGGTCAGTTGATAGTCTGTCCCCTGTGATTGAGACAGAGAGTTCAAGACATTTCTCTGTCTCCACTGCATCTGCTCCCAAGACATTCTAGGACATCCAGCATGTCCTCTTTCTATAGTAAATGTGGTAT
The DNA here is from genome assembly GCA_038087875.1 of Malacoraja senta. Lineage (NCBI taxonomy): Eukaryota > Metazoa > Chordata > Chondrichthyes > Rajiformes > Rajidae > Malacoraja > Malacoraja senta. Next base: position 177,987,108 of record CM075978.1, read on the forward strand.
CCCCACCTGCTGTTGTAGATGGGTCCCTCTTCCAGGTCTCTTCTGTGTGCCATTGATTTGTACTGCCCCACCCCCTACCCCTCAGAACAGAATAAAGGTCCTTATCTTTCACCCCACATCCAACACATCGTTATCTGACAGTTACGCCACTGTCAATGTGTTCTCACCATCAGTCACATCTTCCCATCTCACCCCTTTCCGTTCTCCAGAGAGACGACCCCCCTCTGCAACTCCTTGGTCATTCGTACCTTCCCACTAAAACCACCCCCTCCCCAGGTACTTTCCCCTACAACCGCAGGAGATGTAACACCTGTTCCTACACCTCCTACCTCACATCCATCCAAAGACCCCAACAGTCCTTCTAGGTGAGTCAGAGGCTCACGTGGTCCGCTTCTATCCTCTTCTAAACTATTCGGTGTTCCTAATGTGGCCTGCTTTACATCGGCAAGAACAAGCGTAGCCTATATGACGGTTTAACCAAACAGTTGTGCTCAGGATGCCAACCTGTTGGAACTCGTGGTTGCTAACCATTTTATCTTCCCTTCCAATCCCCAGACTGAACTCTCTATCCTGCGCCTCCTCCATTGCCAGATTGGGATCGCACGCAAACGAGAGGGACAGTACCTCATATTTTGCTTGTTTAGCTTGTGACCCAACAGCATGAATTCTCCAATTTTAGGTAACAAACCCCCACCCCCCAACTCTCTCAACCTGTTTTCAAAGGTTTCAAAGATCTTTTATTGTCACGTGTACCAATTAAGGTACAGTGATGTGAATTACCATACAGCCATACTAAAAAAAAAGCAACAAGACACACAACTGCATCAAAATTAACATAAACATCCACCCCGGTTGATTCCCCACATTCCTCATTGTGATGGAAGGCAATAAAGTCCAATCTTCCTCTTCAACTGACATCTCCCTGGGGCTATTGAAGCTCCCGCAGCCAGCGATTGAAGCTCCCGCGTCAGGGTAGTCAAAGCTCCCGCGTCAGGGCGGTCGAAGCTCCCGTGTCTGGACGGTCAAAGCTCCTGCAGCTTGGAGTTCCCGAAGTCGGTCTCTAAACAGAGACCGCGAGCTCTGCGATGTTAAATTCCGCAGGCTCCCTCGGTTGGAGCCCCAAAGTCGATCCCCGAGAAGGATCGCGAGCTCCGTGATGTTAAGTCCGCAGGCTCCAGCGGTGGAGCTCTCAAAGTCGGGCTCCAGCAAAGGCCGCCAACTCAACGATGTTAAGCCGCAGTGCGGACGGAGATACGATACGGAAAAAAATAGCAAATCCGTCGAGGTAAGAGATTAGAAAAAGTTTCCCACAACTCCCCCCCCAACCCCCACATAAAACAAGCTAACGAACACTAAAATTATTATTTTTGAATGTTGTCTGAGTCTATGTTTCTGTGATACTGCCACAATTATTGTACCTGTACCTCAGCATACTGTATACATATGACAATAAGAAACAAGGAACTTCAGATACTGAATCGAGAGCAAAGCACATAGTGCTGAAATAACACAGGGTGTCAGGCAGCATTTCTGGAGGAAATAGATGGTTGACATTTTGGGTTGGGACCCTTGATCAGACTGATTGTAGTGGGGGGAGAAAGCTGGAAATGAGGTGGAACAAAGCTTGGCTAGTGATGAGTCTAAGTGAAAAGGGTGATTAACCGATGGGTGGACAAAGGCTAGAGATGAAAAGGAGACAAAAGAATGTAGGATAAGAAGTGGAGAGGAGTGTGAAGCTAGGGGAAGGGGATGGGGGATAGTGGGAGAAATGGGTACTCACACGGGCGGAGCAAAGGGAAGAGATGGGGCAAAACATCCACTGGGTGGCGCCAGCAATGGCTGCCTCGCCAACAGTCTGTCTGTCCCTTCCTTCTTTCTTGTTTGTTTGTATGTGTTAAATGTATGATTATATACAAATTATTCATAAATGACACATAAATTCTGCAAGACATTTGTTCGCTGTCTCACGGCGCCAGAGACAATGGTTCAAGCTGACTGTGTGGAGTTTGCATGATCTTGGATGACTGTGTGGGTTTTCCCTCGGGTGCTCCGATTTCCTCCCACATCCCAAAGACATGCGGGTTGGTAGGTTAATTGGAGTGTGTAGGTGGGGGGTAGAATCTGGTGGGAAATTAAGTAAATGTGGGGAGAATAAAATAAAATGGCATTAATGTAGGATTAGTCTAAAAATGGGTGGCTGATGTTTGGTGAGAATTCATGGGCCGAAGAGCCTATTTCCATGCTACATCTCTCATGACTATGACATTCCTGGACAACCGGTACTTGCACCCTCTTGCTGCTCATCACATCTGATGTTGCGGGCTGTGCTAAGGATAATTAATGGCGCGACAGCAGGAATTATGCTCAATTCTATTCCTTGCTTGGGCCACTTGGCCCAAATGGCCTATACTGGCACTTATGATCCACACCAAACTTTCCCACCATACTTTACCGGCAGAACATTTGTTCCCAACTGCACGATGCTCTTGACATCTTTCCATTAAAGCAAGACCTCCCGTCATCTCCACCACTATAACAGCAACAAGGTCCAAATTCTCAGCATTCTCTGGATATTCTAATTTCCTTCATTAAATGGGAACTATCTTACCTTCATGGCCCTTTGTTAAGGTCTTCAAAGTTTCACACTCCACAGGTACGGCCTACCCAGCGTTCTCCACACACATCTCATCTCTGGGCCAACAGATTTTTCATTTGAGATATTATGATTCATGGACTAACCCTAATGTAATGTGGAGAAAATATTTAGCTTCTTATACATCGGGTGCTCCAATTTCCTCCCAGACTCAAAAGACGTACAGGTATGTAGGTTAAATGACTTCTGTAAAAAAATTGTAAATTGTCTGTAGTGTGCAGGATAGTGTTAATGTATAGGGTGATCGCTGGTCGGCATGGACTCGGTGGGCTGAAGGGCCTGCTTCCACGCTATATTAAAGTCTAAAAAGTCTAAAAATAACCAAAAGACGTCGCCTCCACAGCCGCCTGTGGCAATGAAGTCTAAAGATTCACCACATACCTCCCACATATCAAAGACATGCAATAAATTGTTCCTAGTGTGTAGGATATAACTGGTATATGGGTAAATGTGCGTCAGCTCGGATTTGCTGGGTCAATTTACAGAAACCACTTCACCCCAAAGATTTATAAGAAGAAAATTGCGACCTCCAAGGCTGCGTGGTGGGTCAAATTTGGATTTCATTATTCGGAAACCCACAATTAGAAGTGTCTTCAGGGACAGAATCCCTCCTCCCTTTCGTGTAAAGGCCATAAATTATTGGCCATAAACCAATGTGAAAGGACCTTTGCTTCTACCACTGTGCAGAACATCAAGCATGCAAACCACCTCCTCTGCCGCACACTGTCAGCTGGAATGTATTAATTAATTATTTTGCTTCTTCTCGCAAGCCTTTCTCTTAATTAATTGCACGATAATTGGAATTTTGAAAGCTTCACTTCACAATGATGCTTATAGATAATGACAAGGTATTGCAGAGTTTTGAGGGGGGGGGGGGGGGGACGTGTGTGAGGGTGGTTCGGCAATCAGTACAACAAGGTAAATCGCCCTTAAATAGGTTATTATTTCATGTGTTACAATTATATTAACTGGGATGGTTGCAAATAACATCTATTTGCTTTAGCAGTAACTGTACATTTTTGTCACCGTTAAGCAATGAAAGTCTAAGAGGAAATCCTTGACATGCTAATACCGTTGTCCTGTGTGCATTATCCTAATAATTTCCAAGCATGCTCAGTTTTCATGATGGATTTGAATAAAACTTACAGCACAAGAACAGGCCCCTCATTCCAAACAGCCAATGCAGTTGTTTGAACGACACTAGAATCTTCTCAGCCAAGCTACCCTCTTGCCTGGCACCCAAAGCCCTCCTACCCACATCTTCCTTCCAATGGTAGAACCACTTCATCATGCAGTGGATACGAGCAGTGAGGTTAGTGCTGCTGCCTTATTACAGCTCAATTGACCCGGGTTTGATCCTGTCATCAGGTGCTCTCTGTGTGGAGTTTGCATGTTCTCCCTGTGGCTGCGTGGGTTTCTGCTGAGTAGTCCAGTTCCCTCCATCATTGACACTACGCCCAAAAGAGAACACTAAATCCTACGAAATTTGGTATGTCCCCATTGACTCTTATCCATTTCCACATATAGCACCATAGAAGGCATGTTATCCAAATGCATCACGGCTTGATATGGCAACTGCTCTGGCCAAGACCACATGAAACTGCAGAGTTGTGGACACAGTCCAGTCCACTACTCAAACCAGCCTCTCCTCCATTAACTCCAGGGTTTGGCAACCTTGTTCAGCATAGGGGCCGGGACGCATGCCTGTGAGCGGATGGCGGGTCACATGTATCACGTGTACACATGGATCCCGCCCCCATCCCTCCCCGGATGGCAGGCATCAAATCACGTGTTCACAGAAGGTAGACAAAAATGCTGGAGAAACTCAGCGGGTGAGTCAGCCTCATGCAATCCTCACCCGCTGAGTTTTCTGGATGAATCCTCATCCAGCATTGTTTTGTCTACCTTCGATCTTTCCAGCATCTGCAGTTCTTTCTTAAACATGTTCACAGAAGGTGCGCGGCCGTGCCGGCGGCTTTGCGCAGGATGCGGTACAGCCAGAGCTCGGCCGCTGCTTGGGGCGCCTGGCCGCTGCTCGGGGCGCCTGGCCGCTGCTCGGGGCGCTCGGCCGCTGCTCGGGGCGCCCTGCCGCTGCTCGGGGTGCTCGGCCACTGCTCGGGGCGCCTGGCCGCTGCTCGGGGCACCTGGCCGCTGCTCGGGGCGCTCGGCCGCTGCTCGGGGCGCTCGGCCACTGCTCGGGGCGCTCGGCCACTGCTCGGGGCGCTCGACCGCTGCTCGGGGCGCCTGGCCGCTGCTCGGGGTGCTCGGCCACTGCTCGGGGCGCTCGCCCACTGCTCGGGGCGCCTGGCCGCTGCTCGGGGTGCTCGGCCACTGCTCGGGGCGCCTGGCCGCTGCTCGGGGTGCTCGGCCACTGCTCGGGGCGCCTGGCCGCTGCTCGGGGTGCTCGGCCACTGCTCGGGGCGCCTGGCCGCTGCTCGGGGCGCTCGGCCACTGCTCGGGGCGCCTGGCCGCTGCTCGGGGTGCTGCTTTCGGGGCTCCCGGCCGCTGCTCGGGGCGCTCGGCGAGCCGAATGATTACGGGGGAAAAAATCCTCCTGTGGGCCGGATGATTTGGGGTTACGGGCCGCAAGTTGCCGACGCCTGATTAACTCCATCTACTCTCCGAGTGTGTCTTGTCAAAGCAGTCAAAATAATCAAGGACCTCTCACACCCCAGTCATTCTCCCTTCGTCTCCCTCCCATCAGGCAAAAGAAACAAAAGCTGGAAATCACATACATCATATTCAAGAACGGCTTCTTCTCCACTATCATCAGACTCAAGAATGGACCTTGTGTAGGTTAATGTGAAATCATGATGTCCTGATGAGCTTCTTCTTCTTTTTGCGTATGGCGTGCACAGCCTAAAGCTGTCGGACAACTTGTTCTATTTGATCTTATTTGATTGTGCACGCCAGGTTGATTGCATTTGTCGAAACAGGGCGGACCACGTGAAGGTTGCAATCTCCCACCCCTGATGATCATGATGTACCTCATTATGACCTTTGCACTGTTTTTGTCTGCATTTTCTCTGTAGCGGCCACAATATATTCTGCACTGTGTTCATTTTCTCTTTTGCATTATCTGTTGTATTCATGTTCGGTATGATTTGCATGGATAGCACCTAAAACAAAGTTTCCCACTGTATTGCAGTACACCTGCCAATAATAACCCCATACCAACACATCCCAAAGACGTGCAGATTGGAAGGATAATTGGTTCCTGTGAACTGGCCTGAGGTGGTGGTAGAGGAACCAAGTGTGGTGGGGGTCATTGAGTGTGAGGGGAAAACTGGTGTGATTGCAGATGTGGCAGGTGTGGACGTGTTGGGCTGATGTACATCATTCGTTGCTGTATGGCCCTGCAACTCGAAATTTTAGAGGGAGTGAAGATTAAGCTGAAAATGTCAGACCCAAAAACCCTGAGCACATCTGCTGCTATCCAAAGATGTTGATTTCAGGAGCCGCTGCATTGCGATGGATTCAGTTACAATCTCCCTTCAGTCACCACAATAACTTCAATTGCTCCCAATCAGGAACTATTGCTGGTTATATTACACAATCAAACCAGTGCATTGGCTGACACACAAATCTCTGCCAGACTCTGTAAAAAGCAACGGACCCACAAGGCGCACTTCTGTAAAAGTTGATGACTACAATGCAGCTAGAAAGCTGCCTGGTGGGCTTTAGTTGGAGCTGCGGACTGCTGGATGGGGAGTTACAATACATGATCACTTCCTTTGGGATTCCCTCAATCCCATGTTCCCAGACATTTTACCAAGTCACACAAGAAGTAACCAAATGTGTAGGAAGGAATTGCAGATGCTGGATTAAACCAAAGATAGACATAAAAAGATGGGAGTAACTCAGCAGGACAGGCAGCAGCTCTGGAGAGAAGGGTCTCGACCCGAAACGTCCCCCATTCCTTCTTGCATATTTTTACACCCTTTTTCACTGTATCAATAATAAACATGTGACAATAATAAACCATTACCAACACCAATCTGCAGCACCATCAGCACTGCCTTTAACAATGGACTTTCCCATTGTTTGAACACAATTCCCCCCTGCCTTTCCTCAACACCACATCTCCACCTCAGTGCCTCTTCACACACTGACGGCTAACGTATTCCATTAAAGCTATGATAAGCTGCCACTTAACTCTGGCAAGGTAGTGCATGAGTGTGTCTGATTATATGCATGCCCAAACCTGTATTCCACTCAGGCATGACACTGAACAGCTCTGACATTCTGTAATTACACCGTGTGTCTGGGGAGCACATGGTAATAAAGACTAAACTTGCTTTCAGCACCAATGCGAGAAAACCAGCTACCCCGTATCTTGCAGTCCTTCCAACTGCAATCAAAAAATGCAATCATTGCCGATCTCAATGATTTGCTTTTTGGAAGTGAGATTCAATTAGTTGAAGAATGATATACTGACTTTCACCTTACAACTGGCAGCTACAGTACATTGACTCACTTCTGTTGCTGAGCTACTTTCCCACTATGAAGTCACCTTTACTGGGGACTGTGAAGTAAATGCCTTAATGTTGGTTTCTACAAAACTGAATGCAAGCCCGAAATGAACTGGGAAGGCAGGGTGACCTTGAATAAAGCATTACCAGCTTACTTGTTGGCCTTGTCATGGAAATGATTACATTTTAGGTCAGCAGTTGAATCCCATGTCATCTGGGGTGTGGTTGGGGGGGGGTGGTGTTTGTGGGAGGGTGGGGGGTGTGGAGTGTGGGGGGGGGTGGGGGTTGGGGGGTATGTTTGGGGGGGTGGGGGGGGGGGGTGGGGGAGGGGGAGGTGGGGGGGGGGGTGTGTTGGGGTGGGGGGGTGCTTGGGCGGACAGTTACTAGATAGGAAAAGTGTAGATGAATATGGGTCCAACTGTGGCAAATGGGACTAGCTTGGTTGGGTTAATTGCTCGGCATGGACAAGTAGTGTCAAAGGGTCTGTTTCAATGCTATATCTCTCTGATTCCATGGATTAACCAGGCTAATGCTTCCCTCTTCAGACTCCCACCTGCACCATCCAAGGACAATGCTGGTGACTCCTGTAAACAAAAACCTCTGAACCTTTCCGCTTCCCCATTACATTCAAATAATGGGATGGTTTTACATACTTACACTGAAGCAGCATTATTTTGTATTCCTGAAATGAATGCAGTAGGACTATGTACCTGCACACTATGTCTCTCTCTCTGTACGACACTCTCCATGGCCCTACCATTTAATGTGTAAGTCCTGCCCGGGATTCTCTTATAAAAATCCAATGTTTCACATTTATTTGAATTAAACTCCATTTTCCATTCCTCGGCCCATTGGCACAATTGATCAATATACCATTGTAATCTTACATCACATTTTTCATTGCCGTAATAATAAAATGTGTTAGAGTTAGCACGGATGTAGGCCGTTTGGCCCATTAAATCTGTACTGACCATTAACTACCCATTTCCAATAATCCCATGCATAATCTGAAATAAATGGATTCGTATGAAAGATCATAAACCTGAAATGTTAACTCTGGTTCTCTCTCCACAGATGGTGCCTGACTTGCTAAGTGCTTTCAGCATTTTTGATTTTATTATCACCTCCAGTCGCTTTTGCTACCCACTGTACTTAGATTGCTGTGTATGTAGGCTTTTGTGGGGTTTGACCTTTGCTTGATGGCGTAAGATGGATAATTACAAAGTGGCAGGTTACGTTATATCCCCCAGTCTCCCGCAGGTTTATATTTTTGTCAATGTAAATGAAAATCAGGTGTAAATGGAGGTATTGTCCCACTGCATCTTATAACACCGAACCAAGCCAGCATGTATCCCTAATCAGGGAGGGGTAAGCAACGGAAGAATGCAAATCCCACAGTCACAGTGAAAAGGAACTGTGGTCACCACCTGCTTTCATGTACACTTCATTAGGTCTGCCTTCAGTTTGGCTTCTCTTTGCAAATAATGAATGGGGCCAAAATGACTAGAATCTTAAGAGACCCTTATTGAAAATTATTTGTTTATGCCATATCTTGTTACTCTCCCTTTGTTACCACAAGCAGTGGGTTTTATGCTAATCTCCCAATCTGAATTTATCCCCAGTGCTTTTATAACAAGTGTTGCAATAATGGAGGGGAAGTAGATTGAACGCTTGTCAATTTAGGACACTCGAAGAGCAGACAAGAAAGAGGTTTGATGAGGGGAGGGCTGGCTTGCTCCTGCCATATAATCTCCACTAATGACGCTTATGTTTCAGGACTTTGCAACCTGATTTTCTGCAGGGAAGATGCAGGAAAGCAGTGATTCTCAACGATGCTGCGTTTTAACCAAATTCTTTTTTCCAAAAATGGGAACAAGATGAGAGGTGATATAAATGGTCATGATAGTTCTCTAAAGACCATGAAGACAAAGCAGATGACTACTTTGTCCCAGCAACCAATAATCAGCTCAAATCTACTTTAGAAGTCTATGGTCATTGTCACAGTGAACCGTGAGAAGTAAAACAGCGAGGGCACAGATACAACCAAGTTTATCCTAATTAGTACCATTGGGCAGTCACGGTGGCGCAGCGGTAGAGTTGCTGCCTTACAGCGATTGCAGCGCCGGAGACCCGGGTTTGATCCCGATTACGGGTGCTGTCTGTACGTTCTCCCCGTGACCTGCGTGGATTTTCTCCGAGATCTTCGGTTTCTTCCCACATTCTAAAGACGTACAGGTTTGTAGGTTAATTGGCTTGGTAAATGTAAAAATTGTCCCGAGTGGGTGTTAATGTGCAGGGATCGCTGGTCGGCGCGGACCCGGTGGGCCGAAGGGCCTGTTTCCGTGCTGCATCTCTAACCTAAACTAAACTAAATTGGATGTTTACTAAAGCGAAGAGGTTGGCATTCATTGGGTTCCAATCGAATCATGTTTGGCATTACAAGCTGTGATCTTAATCAGTGGGTCAATAACAGAGCAATCCCAGCGTAGACCAACACTAAACAAGGCTGGACAATGAAGAAAGTGGCGAGGAATCAAAGCCCTTGATTCCAAGGAGCTAACTAGGAAGTGGAAGATGCTTGCCAGACTTTATAAGAATGAAAGCTGACTTCATTGAAACATAACAGATTATGAATAGGCAGAGGCTACAAACCTGCTGAGCTGAGTAGCAGGGAATAGATGCAGAGTAAAGCATTTTGAACTGTGTTTAAGCCGACACCTCCAGTCAATGGGCGGTGAATACTAGGAATTCTCTTCCCAAGTGGATGCAGAGGCTCAGTCATTTAAACATGACACCAAAATCACTGAATCTGAAGGATCAGCACTGCTGGGGAAATTAGTTATCTTGTTTGAGTAAGACCCCCTGATGAGGGAAAGCACAGAGCATTCTTAATTTAGTGTTATACAGAGATGAGTGTAGTGGTTACAGATTGTGACTGCAATCATACTCACTTCGCTCACTATTCAGCTCACTGGGAAATAAAGATTCACGTCAGGTTTTGCCTCACACATGCTTGCTTTGTTGACCTTTGGAGCAACTGAAAAACTACATGCGCATTGAACATGAATATTTAGTTCAAGTCATGTGGAGCTCCTCGGTCACACATCGTACAAGCTGACTTAAAGCACTTTGAGCCAACTAGCATACCAATAAGCAGGTCAGATCTTACAAAAGAAAAACGGAGAGCATGGACATACTCACTAAGGACTTACGTAATTGTTTGAATTTAGATATTCCAGGACAGCCAGTCCAGACATTGTTCAAATTTGTTTGCACCAAATTAGTGAACGATAATAAGACTTTGCATGGTAAAATATATTAAGGTGGCACAGAGAGAAATCAATTCAACATTCTCTGCTTTGATGACTATCAAAACCTGTCAAAGACTATGAATGTTTCAGAATACATCTCATATGTATCTCAGTCCTTCTCAGACATTGCTCTCTATTCAGGTGTCCCTGCAGTAGGACTAAGTGTTGTGGAATTGCAATAAGTTTGCCCTCCAGTGCTGGGCATCTTAAAGACTTTAACCATGGGGAAGGTCAGGGAGTCCCTGGCAAATGGCTGCCAGCAGGTTTCGCTACTCATAAGATCAGAAGATCATGATAGGAGTAGAATTAGGTCATTTGGCCCATCAAGTCTACTCCACCATTCAATCATGGCTGATCTATCTCTCCCTCCTAACCCCATTCTCCTGCCTTCTCCCCATAACCTCTGACTCCTTGTTTGAACTTGGTGATGCCTACACAGAGAAATGGCAATAGTTCCAAAAAGTTCTTGTTCAACATTACTGGGCCCAACAAAACGTACAAAACAGATTTCATTTTTTAACACATGCACACTGTGATTTAGTCATTGTAAGAGGGAGTAATGCGAGTGCTGTCTGCTTTTATTTGTAGCTGTGAATTATGACAGAAGAATTTTGTATAGAGGCATAGAATATACATCACAGAAACCCTGAGAATGAATTCCCCCAAGACTCTACCATTCATCTACACGCTCGGGGAAGTTTACGTCAAGCAGTTAACCAAATGAGCACATCTTTGGGATGTGGGAGGAGACCAGAGCAACTAGAAGAAACCACAGTCACCGGGAGAATGTGCAAACTCCATGAAAACAGGCATCGGGAGACACAAGAGACTGCAGCTGTCGGAATATAGAGCAAAAAATACTCTGCCCGACAAACTCAGCGGATCGAGCAGCATCTGTGGAGGCAACGGAAGTCAATGTTTTGGGTGGAGACCCTGCACGAGGACTCAGACAGCACCACAGGTCAGGATCAAACCCAGTGATGCAAACCATTGGGGAATTCAATCAAATGGACTGCGGATTATTGGAATTTTTGGCTACGGGAAAAGTGTTCCCTTGCAAGAAGAAGTCTGTATTCATAAAATAATTCACAGTAATAGGTCAGCTTGTCCACACTGGTAGACACAAAATGCTGGAGTAACTCAGCGGGACAGGCAGCATCTCTGGATAGAAGAGATGGTTGACGTTTCGGGTCAAGACCCTTCTTCAGACTGCTCCTTGTCCACACTGGTGATTGACAAGTAACTGGATTTTAAGATGTCAGTAGAATCTGCAGGTTGCGCGTCTGAATGGTGGATGGGTGTGATTTTCTGGAGGTAATGGCACCTCTATTCTTCACAACTATGACCGTCTTACTCCAAACATTATCCCATGTTTGCATCTGCACAAAGACCCCCCACTTTGAGTTATGCAATTTGTTCTTTGGTCAGAAAAATGCCCGCCTTGAGATAATCCTTTGTGAGAAGTTTGCCAATTATGCTAGCTATGGGCTCAGTCACTTCTGCATGAAAAATGTCACAAAAAAGACTACAGGTATGGGATTTCTCTTTGACTCTACAGAGAGAATGGAGGCTTTCTTTGTTATGACTCCATCACGTAATGTCTTTGACAAAGTCACTGGAAGGATTCTCTACCCTGTAATTTTCTACCACAACCTTTAAATGGAATTCTTAGAAATAAAGTAAATTGCACCCATTTAGATAATTGTCTATAAAAGTCTTATATTTCTTGGTACCATTTAAGACTTCAGAATTTCATACAGTTATGAAGTTGTACAGCACAAAGCAGGGTCTTTGGTTCATCGCAACCATGCCAACCAGATTACCTATCTAGATTCATCCCAGAATACGAATGAGGCTCTGTCTGAAGAAGGGTCTCGACCCGAAACGTCACCTTCTATCGAGAGATGCTGCCTGTCCCGCTGAGTTACTCCAGCATATTGTGCCTACCTTCGGTGTAAACCAGCATCTCCAGTTCCTTCCTACACATATATTTATCCCACTTGCCTGCATTAATTCCATTTCACTCTCTGCCTTGCATGTTCAAATACCTATCCAGATGCTTCTTAAATGTTGTTACTATTCCTGCCTCTGCCACCCCCAAAATCTAGAAACAGATGTTGGTTCACAAAAGAGGATACAAGTACTGGCATAGTTCTGGCAGCTTCTCTCAACAACAAGAATAGATGACACTTTGGATCGGAGACCTTCTTCAAACAGATTGTGAGAGGGTAGGGTGGGGTGGGGTGGGGGGGGGGGAGGGAAGTGAGGAGGGGCAGCACAAACCCTGGCAGATAATAGGCCAGAACAGGTGAGGCAGGTTATTTTATGGGCAGATGGTTGGACAAAGGCTCAGTTTCTAGTTTGCTTGATTAAAAAAATTAAACTGATGTTTCAGATGCTACAAAATGTGTGACTGTGACTTTCCCACATTTTTATTCATTGGAACGTATACCCAATAAATTACACACCGTGATCAATTTTCCATTTTACTCCTGGGTGTAATGATCCATAGGTCAGCTGTGCCCTCCTGGACTTCTCTCTCACTGGTCCTTGGGCTTGAATACCACTTGATTTTCTTGACCTCTGCCCATCTCAGTTGCAGTTTCAATTTTAGTTTATTGTCACGTGTACCGAAGTACAGAGAAAAGCTTTGGTTGTGTGCGGACCACACAGAGGATAGACATTACATGATTACAATCGAGCCATTCAGTGTACAGATACATGATAATGGCATAATGTTTAGTGCAAGGTAAGGCTGGTAAAGTCCGATCAAAAACTATCCGAGGGTCCCTGATGAGGTAGATAGTAGTCCAGGACTGCTCTCTAGTAGGGTGGTTCAGCTGCTTGATAACTGTCCCAGAATCTGGAAGTGTGCGTTTTCACACTTCTACACCTATTTCCCGATGGGAGAGGGGAGAAGATGGAGTGGCCAGGTTGTGACTCGTCCTTGATTATGCTGCAGGCCTTGTCAAGGCAGCATGAGGTATAAATGGAATCAAGGGAAGAAGGTTGGTTTGTGTGGTGATCTGGTCTGCGTCCACAATTCGCTGCAATTCTCTCTGTCATTGTATCAGCTCCCAATGTAATGATGATTCAAGTTCAAGTCTTTATTCTTCCAAAACACATTAATTTATGAACCTTGACGGGAAGTCAGGGAATACTGTAACTGGCTAAGAGCTGCCAGCAGGTTTTACTAATCCTGTGATTGAACTCGGTGAGGCCGATACCAAGAAATGCCAACAGTTCCAAGAAGTTCCAGTACAACATCACTGGACCCAACAAAATGTGTAAAATTGATCTAATCTGCAGTTCCAAATTTAGAGATGTTAAAAATGTCTCTAAAATGTGCAGGTTGAGAGTTACTCAATGCAAATAAGGAGTAATGTGAGTGCGATCTGCTTTTATTTGTAATTTTGAATTATGATCCAAGGATTTTATTTATACTAGACCAAGGGGGACCCGTAGGGTCCCATCCCCTCAACGCATGGTTGCGTTGGGGGGGGGGCTTCCTGCGGCGTCACATGCACACTAACCACCCCCCAAACACACACACACAGGGGAGGGGGGGAGAGAGGGGGAGGAGAGGGGGGAGAGTGGGGGGGGGAGAGAGAGGGGGGAGAGGGGGGAGAGAGAGGGGCAGAGAGGAGGGAGAGCGGGGGGAGAGAGAGGGGGTTGGGGGGTAAAGAGGGGGAGAGAGGGGTGGAGAGGGGGGAGAGAGGGGAGGGGGGAGAGAGAGGGGGGAGTGAGAAGGGGACGAGAGAGGGGGAGGGAGAGAGGGGGAGGGAGAGGGGGGAGAGGAGGAGGGAGAGGAGGAGGAGGGGGGAGTGGAGGGGGGAGAGGAGGGGGGAGGAGGGGGGGGAGGGAGGAGGGGAGCGGGGCGGGTGGCCCCAGGCGGCAGCAGCCGGTGGCACCGGGCAGCAGCAGCGGGCGGCCGGGTGACATCACTCGCAGCGCGTGGAACACAGCGTGAGACCTATTGTGATGTCATCAGGTCATCAGCCAAAACCGCTTGGTTATATTTTCAAAGTTATTTCAGATTCTTGAACATTTTGATTAATAACTCGAGAAATAATGCATGACATTTTCAGATAAGGCGTTTTTGACTTCATGGCATAAATCTCTATCGTAACGTAAAAATTTCACCGTTAGTGCGTCGTTTTTTTCGAGAAGAACTACAAATAAACAAACAAATAAATACACACACACACATCCAAGATCAGAGTTTTATAGTTATACTAGACCAAGTGCAGACCCGTTGGGTCTGTTCCCCCAACGCGCGTTTGCGTGGGGGGGGGGGTGCGGGGCGGCATGTGGCGTCACACACACTAACCACCCCCACACTAACTACCCCATTGATATTTTACTAATATTATTAATTAGATCCTTTTACCCCATAACCGCCCTAGCCACTGACGCATAGCCCCCAACTTGCAGGCGTGTCTAGAGAGGGAGAAGGGGGTACAGAGTGAGGGCAGAGAGAGAATGGGGAGACAGTGAGAGAGGCAGAGACAGAAGGGCAAGAGACAGGGGGAGAGGGGGGGTGGAGGAGAGGAGGAGGAGAGGGAGGGTGGGGGAGGAGGGGAGAGAGAGATGGGAGGAGAGAGAGGGGGAGAGGGGGGCTGAGAGGGGGGGAAGGGAAGGGGCAGAGATGGGGTGAGAAGGCAGGGGCACAGGTGGGGGGGAGGGAGGGGGAGAGGTGGGGGGAAGGGAGGGGGAGAGGTGGGGGGAAGGGAGGGGGAGAGGTGGGGGGAAGGGAGGGGGAGGGGTGGAGGGAAGGGGGGAGGGGACGGGTGGAGGGGAGGGGGTGGAGGGGAGGATGTAGGAGGGGGGAAGGGGGTTTAGGGGAGGGCATGGGGGTTAGGGGAGAGGAAGGGGTAGAGAGAGAGGGGGGAGCGAGAGGGAGGGGGAGGGGGAGAGAGAGGGAAGAGAGGGAGGGGGGAGAGAGTGGGGGGTGAGGGAGAGAGGGGGAGGGAGAGAGAGGGGGAGAGAGAGAGTGGGAGAGAGAGGGGGAGGGAGAGAGGGGGAGAGAGAAGGGAGGGGAGAGGGGGAGAGAGAGAGGGGGGAGGGAGAGAGAGAGAGAAAGAGAGGGGGGAGGGAGAGAGAGAGAGAGAGAGAGAGAGAGAGAGAGGGAGGGGGAGAGAGAGAGATGGGGAGAGAGAGAGGTGGAGAGGGGGAGAGGGGGGGTGTTTGGAGTGAGCGGGCGGGCGGGCCTGGGAGTGGAGCTGTGGGCTTCTGACTCTCTGGGGCGCGCAGGCGGGCGGGGCTTCGCGAGCTGCGCCAGCTGTGAGTTCAGCGGAACTTACGCCTTATCGCTTCTCCCGATCGGCAGAGCATTTTGAGAACCGGGCAGGCGAGTCGAGCTGCGGGTGGCGCGGCGCGAGCGTAGTTGGAGGGAGGGGGGGGTTGGAGCGGGCGGGCGGGCGAGTCGAGCTGCGGGTGGTACGGCGCGAGCGTAGTTGGAGGGAGGGGGCGGTTGGAGCGGGCGGGCGAGTCGAGCTGCGGGTGGCGCGGCGCGAGCGTAGTTGGAGGGAGGGGGCGGGAGAGCCAGGCTGCCAAATGAAGAGAGAGAGAGAAGCCGCTTCGATTGGTCGGCATGTATGCATTGTGACGTCGCAGCTGGTGAGTTCCGTTTAGATTTTAAAATGAGTGGGGGAGGGGGGGAAGGATTTTATTTTAAAATGTGTACATAAAAATGTCTAACGGTAATGAGGAGTGGATTTGCGAATGTAAAAGCGAAATCGCTAGCGAAGGAAAAAATCGCGGAGTTTTCGCGTGTGGTTTTGGCTGACCAAAGAATCAAAGGCCAAAAAATCTAATCTGAAAAAAAAATCTGAAAATGGAACGTGACATACACCCACAAACACACACACACACACAGTTTTAATATATTGATGGATAAATATATAGTCATAGAATATACAGCACAAAAACTCTAACTATCAACTTCCCCCAGATTCGACCTCTCATCTACACACTTGGGGAAATGACCAGTGACCAGTTAACCTACTGACCCGTACGTCTTTGGGATGTGGGAAGAAACCAGAGCACCTGGAGGAAACTCGTTCATAGGGTGAACACACAAACTCTACGCAGACAGCACTAGAGATTCAAGAGGCAGCAAATGCTGGAATCTGGGGAAAAAATAAACTGATGGATGAACTCAGCAGGTTGAACAGTATCGGTAGAGTCAAACGGATGGTCGATGTTTTAGGTGGAGACCCTGCTCCAGGACTCAGACAACACCATAGGTCAGGATCAAACCCAGTGATGCCAAACCATTGAGAAATTCAACCAAATGGATAGTGGATTGTTGTAATTTAGTATACGGAAAAACTGTGCATTTGAAAGAGGAGGAACCCTGCATCGATAAAATAATTCACTGTTAAAAGGACAGCTTGTCCACATTGGTGATTGAAGGGTAACTGTCTCTTACGGTGTCAGTAGAATCCACAGGTTGCTAATCGAAATGGTGGATGGGTGGGATTTTCCAGAGGTAATGGCACCTCTATTCTTCACAATTATGACAGTCTTGCTGCATACATCATCCCCTTTTCATCTGCACAAAGATCCCACTTAGAGTTATGTGACTTTATTCAGACAGAATGGCTGCCTTGAGATAATCTTTTGTGAGGGGTTTGCCAATTATGCTAGTTATGCTCAATGACTTCTGCGTGAAAATAAGTCAGGAAAAAACAAGACTAAAGGGATGGCATTTCTCTTTGACTCAAAAGTGTGAATGGAGGCTTTCTTTGTTACGGCTCCATCACGCAATGTCTTTGACAAAAGCCTCAAAGGGACGGATTATCTACCCTGTAATTTTCAACCACAACTTTTGAATGAAATTCTTGGAAATAAGACAAATTGCATCCGAGTAGATAATTGGCTGATGACCTATGCTTTCATGGTACCATTTAGAATGAACGGGGAAGAATTAGTAGGCCTGTGAAAAGGAATAAGTTATAGAATGGTAAGTTGGGGAATGGGTTTGTTCTGTTGACCAGCATGACCTGATGGGCCAAACAGCCTCTTTATATGCCATAAGGAAATATGAAATACAAGAAGTAACGTTGACCTCTAGCCGTCTTCTCTTTTGTTGTTGATCTCCCTTACACTCACCTGTCTGAAACCACATCACCTTTCCCAGCCGGTGACCACAGCTAATCTATCTCCCTCGCCACGAAGACTGATTTCCTCAAGAGACAATCAAAAGCGTCTACTTTCAGACCTTCAAGGTTAATTGCTCTTGATCTCTCAGGGTTATCATCACCTCTATGATGAGATGTGAAAGCAAGGCAGAGTGGGACCTGGTAATAAAGAACTTCGGTCACAAACTTCCAGATGCCCAAACTAATGATCCAGTGAAATCATCTCCGATCCAACCACAGCAGCTGGGGACTTCAAATTCAGTACATTAAATACTGAATGTATTGGAATAAAAGCCTAGAATCATTAATGTTGACCATGAAATTATGGGATTGTCATAAAAACCCCATCTGGTTTACTAATGTCCTTTCACGGTAAAAAATCTGCAGTCCTTATGTTGTCTGTTCTTTATGTGACTCGGGAGAGATGTGGTGAATGTGGCTGCCTTCTAAAAAACTCGAACAAGCCAGTTAGTTGTACCTATGCGCAGCAACAAAATTCAGAGGAATGAAAGTAGAGTGGCCACTCAGATTTCTGTATGGATGTATCAAGTCCACACACAATCTGAGGAGTCCTGCAAACTAACTCAAAACTATCAAGCGGCCTTTGGGCGAGTATTGGGCGAGTCGTTCCCCAGAAAGCTCAAGCAGGAGATTAACATTCACACACTTTTATGTTATCATTCTAGCCATATCCGAGTACATCTGGTCCTGCTAGTAGGATGGACCCACCAGGGCTGATGGGCTCCCAGTTGGTACACCAGGTAGTTTAGTTTAGCTTAGAGATACAGCGCAGATACTGGCCTGCCGACCAGCGATCCCCACTCACTAAGGGTCAAATTACTACACGAGGGCCAATTTACAATTTACAATTTTACCAAGTCAATTAACCTACAAACCTGTACGTCTTTGGAATGTGGGAGGAAACCGGGATTCCTGGAGAAAACCCACGCAGATCATGGGGAGAACGTACAAACGCCACACAGACAGCACCTGTTGGCAGGATCGAACCCTGGTGTCTGCTGCTTTAAGGCAGCAACTCTACCGCTACGTCACCCTGCCGCCCGATGGACCCACCTACTTCTTCCTCAACTCTCCTGACCTCAGTGTTGTCTGTGTAGAGTTTGTATGTGACCAGAGTTATAACCTCATATCCCTCGCTGCTATTGCCACCAAGAAATCATCCACGGAAATGTATAAGAGAAGAGGACAGGGCTGGGGTCTTTTGAAATCAAGCTGAAGGTTCAAGGCTCAACATGATGGTGGTGAATAGAAGTTTGCGAGGCATAGATTGGGTAGGTAGCCCGAGTCTCTTTCCCATGGTAGGGGTGTCTACAACTGAGAGGGCATAGGTTCAAGGTAAGAAGGAGGAGGTTTAAAGGAGTAAATATTTCACACTAAGAGTAGTCAGAAACTAAAACATGTTGGAGGAGTGTGTAGGAAGGAGCTGCAGATGCTGGTTTAAACCGAAGATAGACACAAAATGTTGGAGTAACTCAGTGGGACAGGCACCCTTCTTCTTTGAAGCAGGGTCTTGACCCGAAACATCATCCATTCCTTCACTCCAGATATGTTGCCTGTCCTGCTGAGTAACTCCAGCATTTTGTCTCTATCTTCAACTAAAATATGTTGATATCTTGTATATATCTGTCTTGTCTTATTTGTATGTTTTTTGTTCTTAAGTTGTTGGGGGGTTTTCTTGCTATTTTCTTGCTTTATTTCATTTCACTTGCAGAATTCTTAGTGTGATTTATGTATAATTTTTGCTTTCCCGTGTTTGTCTGTGTCTAAGTGCCTCTGATGCTAGATTTTCTTTATACTTGTACTTGTACATATGTACTTGTGCGTATGCAATACACTTGACGAACTCAGCTGCAAGAGGTGGTGGAGGCAGGAACAGTGAAAACATTTAAGAGACATTTTGACAACGTTTTTGAATTAACTGGGCTGAGAGGGATGTGAAGATAGGTAGAGTTGGTGTGGAGAGGCATAAAGGTCAGTTTAGTCACCAAAGGGCCTATTCCTATGCTGTACAACATGAGCACGGATGGTGGGGGGGGGGGGGGGGGGGGGGGGGGGGGAGCACAGATACTGCTCGATTCACTGAGTGTCAGCAGCTTTTGTTTTGCTCCAGACCAGCAGTTCTTGTTTCTCCAATTTCAGTTATGTGTTTCTTGCAAACAGTGAGTTAGGTAAGAGATGGTGTGACATGTCTGTTGATTTCAACGGTGGGTTTGGAGAAGGAGCCAGTAGAGTGAGCCATGTGAAACGCTGAAGGTCATCTCCCTGATTGAAGAAAATGACCCAGAGAGGGAAATCACTCTCAGCTCCAAGCTCTCACATGATAAGCCATTTCATGTTCTGAAATACAAAAGAAGAGTCTTTCTCAAACTTTTCAAGTCTTGCGCAGGATTGGATTTTGTAGAGAGCTGACAGCTGTTGAGAGGAGAGGGTGATGCTTCTGTGAGTTTAATTGGGTGGCGACTGCGGTGTATGTTCTACCTGAGCTAAGGAACATAAGTTGATCGACTTTCATTTACAAGGGCTTTACACGATTTCAGTATATCCCAGGTGGATGTTACTGGCAAAGCCACACTGGTTGTCTGCGGAAGTGGTGGGGAGTACCTTCCTCAGTCATCCCAGTCTATGTGGTGAAAGCACTCTCATGGCACTGCTGTGCCGGGAGTTGCACGGACGCTTACAGGTCAGCATGGGTTTGTGAATGGTGTTAGTGGTGATCCTGTGTGCCTGCTGCCTTTCTTCATTCAGGGAGTAAAGGCGGTATGGGAGGTGCTGTACAGGAAGCCTTGCAGTGGTTCCTGTAACAGTGAGCCAGTGCATATTAAGCTGGAGGAGGACTGCTTCATCTCACGTTTTATTCAGCAAGTTAGAATGCATTAGGATTAGGGTACCGTGCATATGACAATCAAACCCTCTTGACTCTTGAACGACCTGAGTATTCTTGGAACTAAGCTCAAGTAGGCAAGAGGAGAATATTCCATAGTGCTTACATAAGGAGGTGGCTCACTCACCACAGGATGCCCACCTGCTCTTGCATCTATAGTATTAATGGAGTTGGTTGATGTTCAGGGGATATCAATGGTGAGCCTCTGCTGACAATCACCCACCTGGAACCCAATGTTTGGCAGGGCAAAGTGATGGTGTAGCTGATGGAGCCCTACCTCAGATTTAGCGACCTGGGCTCAATCCCGATCTCAGCCATTTCTGTGTGGAGTTTGCATGTTCTCTCTGATCCCACCGTCCATTTCCTCTAGATTGTCCTCTAGATCAGGATGTCCTCAGGAGAAGGCCAATGCTGATTATCCATTTGCCACCTGGTTAGAAATAATTGCAAAGACTTCCACCTTTAAACATTTGGCTATTTGATCTGAGAGGGTGATGAATCTTCAGACTTCTCTAACCTGGAGTGAATCACTGAGTTCAATTAAAATAGACCCTTCTTCAGACCCTTCCTTCCTACTCATTCACAATAGAGTTTTCTGTATATTGCAGGAATCAAAAGATCCAGGAATAGGGATAGGACAGGAAAATGGTGCTGGGGCAGATGACTGGGTGTGGTTTTGATAACAGAGCAGGCTTGAGGGACCAGATTCCCCGTACTTGCTCCTATTTCTTATGTTCTTTTAAGGAACAGAAACAAGATCTAAGCAGGTCATTTGGCCATTCAATAAAATCCTTTTTTTTTTTTACCTCAAACACCACACACGCATGCAGTCTGCAGAGTCAAAGAAAATTCAGCCCATAGTCTCGTGACCTTGGGAAATATTAAAGCTGAATACTCTGAAACCACTTCTGCCATCCCTTTCCTTTGTGGCTGTTTCACGGGCCTATCTAAAACCTATTAAAAGGAGATAACATGCATTGTCCTTGCACTTGGATGCCTTTCAGTTTCTTGCACATCCTTTTTAAAAGTTATTTAAATTTTACTGCAGTAATCTATTTACTGAAAGCTGGAATTTCAATTCAGGCAAAAAGCGCACTGGCTTCTTTGTCACATAGTGCTGAGCCGGCGGTTGGAAAATTGAAATTGAAAAGTTACAGACAGCCTCACAATTTGCAATAAGGAAACTTATTAGAGGCTGCTACTTCAACGCCGCAGTCCGCAAATTGCACATTTGGTGGCGGTGGGGAGGGAGGGGGGGAGGGGTGAGCTTCGATTTAATTTTATTCAAAGGCAAGCACATTTTCCCTAGCTATTATAGTTATTACCAGTAAATTTGCTCTGCACCAGGAGTACTTGGGACCAGCAAACTGCAAGCAGAATGGAAACTAATCATGCTGACTAAAACACGTTTTGGGTCCCTGTAGGGGATGCACTGCATATTGTTCACTTTTCCAAAAAGGTTAGTGATTTTACAGAAACTGGTTAACATAGAAATATGCTCGTTGACAAATTAGTTGTTCCAGTCCTCTGTGTGTGAAGTATCAGAGGAATAATCCTCACAGGGTCAGCTTGCGTTTGGGTAGTTAACCGAGGCTCAGCTTATAACGATCCCATCTTTTACTCAGAAGCTTGAACCTGACTCCAGAGTCCGGGGGATTTAATCTCGGAACATCGAGGGAATGCCAGACTGCTAAATCTGTGGATAAGGTATTAACCTTCGGTTAACCGCGTTTCTCTTTCCAGATGCTGCCAGACCCCTGAGTGTTTTTTTATTTATATTAAAGCAGAGCACAGCCTAGCCAATCAGGTGGAAAAGATTCCAGGACAATTAACTGGAAAAACAACATGGGTGTTCTTGGCCATTATTTATTGTTCGACTAACTAAAGTAGAATAGAGCAGAAGAGATCATGAATTATCTCCTTTCCTTTCCCTCCACGTTTTCCATGTGATGTGTGGTTTTCTTCTGGGTTTCCTCCCACATCCCAAGGATCTGTAGGTTTCCAGGTTAATTGACCATTACAACTTGCCCTGCTCCTAGTGGATAGATGATTGATAGAATCTGTGGCGAGTTGATGAGAGTTTAGTCAGAATAAAATGCGATCAGCGCAAGATTACTGTAAATGGGTGTCTTATGGTCAGCATAGACTAGGTGGACTGAAAGGCCTGAATCCATGCTGTATGGTTCTCTGTTGATGACAATTATATGTAACAGTAGTTGCAATAACCTAGAGCTAAGGTAGGGCACATAATGAAAGGGGAAGAGGCAGGAAGACAGGTTAATAAAAACTGACATACTTGATGGAGAAAAGATTGAAATGGACAGAAAATATGAGGGATCTGAAATTAACTCGCAAGATGGTGTGGCAGAACAGTTGTTGCAACAATGCGAGTAACTCCTTCTGATCTTGGTATCGTGCGTTGGGTTATCTAGTGTAGCTACAGACTGAGAAAATCACTCTACTCAGATTAAGGAGGACATAAAAACCTCTCCTCACACTGTTGTTTTCCTTGTATCTTCCCAGTGGAGAATACTAACATTTCACACATTCAGTGTATCCCTTTACTGAAATGCCAGAGTCTAGTGTTGTTGCCAATATTTCCGAAGGTTCTGTATTACATGTGATTAACTTGCACATCGCAACAACACAATCAAAGTTGAAATAGAAGCTCAGTTATCGTGCATGATGAGTGTTGGTATCAGCCGTGCCCTTTTAACTGGCACTCCCCCTCCCTTGGTACCACCTCTCCCTTGGCATAGGCTCTCCATTAGTCTGGCCCTGTCTTGGTAGCATCTTTCCTTCAAAGCTGCCCCTCCTTTGGCACTACCCTTCTAACGATACTGCCAATCCCTCAGCTCGGCCCTAACCTTCACACTGCCTCTCTCTTGGCTTTGCTTCTCCATTGGCAGTGTCCCTTCCCCCTGGGCCCCCTTTGTGAATCCAGCCTCCCCCTTGGCAATTCCCCTCTCTCACCTGCCACTTACGCTGAAATGCCAGTTAATAGATTGTGCTGCATTTTACAATTCTACACAACAACTTTCATAGTTTTAGTAATGTTCCCTCTGTTCTATAGAAAAGTATTAGGGAAAAGACCAGCCCACACAAACCTTTAAGGCAGTTTTCACACTAATTTGTCTCCCCACTGATCTATATTTGATACTGAGATTGTCGACCCTTACAAAAGCCAAGCTTACTTCTCCTCACCCCACTTTGGGGGAAGGGAGTGCCAGTTCACCAGTGTCCACTGTCCCCATATCATCTGCCAGTGTTCTGACTCTTTACAATGATGTTCCTTGTTCAGGATTCTCCCGATGGAGGAAAGAGTTACCTGACCTACTTTATCAACTCCTTGAAACATTTGAAGGGCATCAATTAGATCACCCCCACGATCTTCCAAAGGAACAAATTAAAAGCAAATCCATGCAAACCAACCCTCTCACCCCCACTCTAACTCTGCTGAATGTCCCAGCCTACTCTGACAGCCTGGTTCTGACTTGGCACCGATCCATGCTTTAATTCCATCTTCCAGGTCATCTCTGAAGGAGACTGCAGATCATTCATCAATGCCTGGAGCGGACAGATTGGGAGGGTGGCCAAAGTCAGACCTGCTTCTTTGGGCTCCATTCTGTTCTCTGAGCCCCTTAGTCCACTCCCATCGCAGTAACTCATCCTTGGTGTCTAACCAAGCTGTTTTGAGAATGGTCAATCAGTTGCCACTGGTGAGACAAGGGATATTCAAAGAGCTGTAATGGGAGTTGAACTGCAGGACAATATCCTCTGATGAACTGCATTCAAAATCATCTTTCCTTCTCAACAACATCAAACTCAGCGAACTGGGTCTTTGCTCATCCCTCTGGAATTGGATCCACAACTTCATTGTCGACGGACCACCATCAGAACAAATTGGCCACAAATTGGGTGGCACAGTGGCTGCTTTAGTAACTCAACGTTGAATGAGGAAAGGCTGCAAAAAGTGGTGGACATTGCCTGGTCCATCATGTATATTGACCACTCCACCACTGATGAGATAGAGAGTCATAGAGTGTGTAAACAGACCCTTTGGCCCAACTTGCCCAAACTGCCAACATGTCCCAGCTACACTAGTCCCACCTGCCTGCGTTTGGTCCATATCCCTCCAAACCTGTCCTATCTATGTAGCTGTCCAACTGTTTCTGAAATGTTAGGGTAGTCCCAGCCTCAACTACCTCCTCCAGCAGCTTGTTCCATACACCCACCACCCTTTGTGTGAAAAAGGTTACCCCTCATATCCTATTAAAATCCTTTCCCCTTTATCTTAAACATGTGTTGTCTGGTCCTTGATTCATCTCCTCTGTGCATCTACCCAATCTATTCATCTCATGGATCCATGGAGAGCTCTGCCTCAAAAAGGCAACTATTATGTTCTGATTACCGAATATTACAGATTATTAATTTGTTATATTCTTGATTATTGTACATATATACTTGTTGTGAAAGGGCATGTAAAGCTGCAGCAAGTAAGAATTGAATTGTTCCAATGCAAGTACATAGAACAATTAAATACTCTTGTCCCAACAAGGGACTCAAGGATGATTAGTATTTTAAATCACATCATTAGATTATTGAAAATCACAAAGGCAGAACATTTTCCGTGGGACCCTTAAAAAAAATTGCATTTCATCCTTATTCAACATGGCAATTAAAATTGTGATTAACATTTATTAATTGCAAGATTAATTGCAATTTCTTTTTATAATAGCTTGGCAGCTGCAAAGTTTTATATGTATGATTAATGCACATAATTCGTACTCATTAGCACCAATACTCAGATATTTAGGTTATTTGTCCTGCAGAATGTGAGGGGTGATCTACAGTTATGGTGGACAAAAATGCAGGAGAAACTCAGCGGGTGAGGCAGCATCTACAGTTATGGCAACTCTGCCAAATGTCCCATTCTGTTTGTTTCCATGCCCATAGCCATAGTCTAGGCTAGTGGCAGCACTCCTTACACTAGACAGAAGAACATTGACTTTGTGCAGTGATATCAAGCGAAGTAATCTTGATATGCAGTAAATTAGATTCCTAACTCTTACTGGGGATAGTCAATCATGTATGCCAAGGGCAGAAACTCATCTCTTCACGCAAAGCACATTTTATTCGATTGGAATACATAATACTTCTTCCAATATTAGAAAACAGAACTTTCTGGATTGCTAGAATTGGTACACAATTAACAACTGATGTGCACAGTGTTTGTGAATGTACTGTGTTTTACAGGATGAAAGTTTAATATGGACAATTATGGATTTAGTGCAGGATTGGCGAAAATGGGTGCTTGATGATCAGCATGACAGGGTGGGCTGAAGGGACTGTGTCAAAGTCTTATGACTCTGATAATAGTCTTTTCCTATTGTAATAATATGGGTTGGTGGTTAGAGTCATAGGGTCTTACAGCGTGGAAACAGGCCCATCAGCCCAACTTGCCCACAGCAAACATGTTCCATCTACACTACCCCCACCTGCCTGCGTTTGGTCCATATCCCTCTAAATCTGTCCTATCCATGTACCTGTCTAAATGTTTCTTAACATTTTATCTTAAAATGGTGCACAAAGGGGTGAGTGGGCACTGCTGTTGTAAAGTAATTTCTTCTTTTGTAGTTTAAGATTTAAATGAATGCTTCTGTCTCATTTGGCATCTAGGAGGTTTGACCTCCAACTACCCTTGGAATTAGTCAAATGAAGTATATGGTTTCCCTCAATCTGCTATAGAAATAAACCAAGCCAGACGTAACCAAGGCACACTTCATGTGCCAACGTTGTCACAGCTCTCCCAAAGCCTAACCCTGAAATCCACAGAATAATATTGTACAGCCTGGGGTAGTACCACAATGGCATACAGCTGCAATGGATTAGATGAATCTCAACACTGTCTCTGGCCCATCACAAATATCATGCATGGAAATATCTTGCTGAAAATCTGATACTGCCTTCCTCAAATGATGAATCAGTTCGTCTCTGTGTTGAACAGCACTTGGAAGAAACAGCAAGGACACCAAATATCCTCTGGGTGGGGAATGTCCATCACCACGAGTGAATTGGTAGCAGTGCCAGAGACTGAGCTGGCCGAGTCCTAAAGGACACAACTGACCCTGGTCCTGTTTCCATATTCTATAACTCTACAACAAACTCAGGAAATGCATATTTATTGTGAACTAAGAGCTATGCGTTGGGGGAGGGGGGGGGGTGGCGGAACAGGGCTGACTTCACAATGAAACAGCGCACTGACTGATTATCTCACCCTGCCTCTGGTCCAATCTATGTTAATTTTTTTTTTCTAGGCCGCGCACCCCCCTGGGGGCCCCAGATTAACTCACCCTGCCTCTGGTCCAATCTATGTTATATTTTTTTTTCTAGGCCTAATAATTTTTTACAGTTCATTCACATGATCTTACATGTGTGTAAAGAACATTTATGCAGCATTATATCCTAACCTATATTTTACACTTATTTAGCATATTGTTTTGGGCTCTTACAATATCACCTTCTTCAGGCTTTGGGATATTTTACTGTGTTGAAGGAGCTGTATAAATCCAAGTGTGTTAGCTGAAGGCTGTGTTCTTTAATATTCACAGCATGCCCTGCAGTTTCCATTACTTAATCCACAGCTTTGCGGTTTTGTAGAGTCTGTTTACTTTGATTCAATCTCTGATTTCACTACTATCAAAACTCACAGTTGAGGTAGTAATGCATCTTTAAGCATGGAAGATGTGTTTCCTCTATCTCAGTGTGTGTGTGTTTACATTGATCTTATAGGATAGCAGTGTTAAGTACTGTGTCTGCTTTTCAGAAAATGTCGAAGGCATTCGGTCCTGCAGCAGCAGCTTAAGAGTCAAGAGTTAACATTTTTTTGTGTTGTTTTGTAAACAAACTTCTATCTATGAAATACAATGAGAGCTGAAGATAATACCAACTGGTGAAAGAAGGCTAGGTTAGTGTTCGTTGAAGGACAGTGTTGACTCTTGCTTGGTGGTGAGTCTGTAACAGCAAAACTGTCGACACCACCATAGAAGGCCGGATATCAAATAATGATGAGACTACGTACAGGAAGGAGATTGAGAACCTTGTAACCTGGTGTCAAAAGAGAACACCATTTCTCTCAATGTCAGCAAGACCAAGGAGATAGTGATAGACTTCAGGAAGCAAAGTGGTACATTGACGGAGCTGAAGTAGAGATGGTTGAAAGCTTCAAGTTCCTAGGAGTAAATATCACCAGAAACTTGTCCTGGACTATTTGTTAGTGCTGCTGCCTGACAGCTCCACAGATAGAAATACAGAGCTATACAGCACTGAAACAGGCCCTTTGATTAAGATGGCGGACTGCAGGAGTGGGGCGCCGTTGTGTATGGCTGCTCTGCCTGCAGTCTGCCCTTTCACCCTTTTTTATTTTTATTTTTAGTCCTGTTAAAAAACAAATATTAGTTGGGGGTCTTCTTTTATGTGGTGGGTGGGGGGGAGGGGAAGGGCAAAACTTTATTTCCTAGTCCCTACCTGGTCGGAGAGGCGGCTTCCCTCCGAGCTGCTACTTCTCCCCTTCCTCGCGGCCTACCATCGGACTGCAGCGGCGTTTCCTGTTGGGACCGGCCGGGACTGCAGCTTCGGTGGCGGCACAGCGCTGGGTCACCATCATGGAGCGGGCGATGCCCTACCCGGGTCGCTGTGCGGTAAGCTCCGGAGTGCTGTGACCGCCGACTCTAACATCTGAGGAGCTGTGGCTGCGGGCGGGCGGGCGGGCAGCCGCGGGCGGGCGGGCAGCCGCGGGCGGGCGGCGCTGGATTTAATACACTGCCGAGCCTGGGATCCGAGATCGTCAGAGTCGGAGCTCCAACCAGCGCGGCCTGAGGACTTTGGTTGCCGCGGTCCCCGTGGAGGGAGCGGCCGCTCCAGACATTCCAAGCCGCTGAGGAGTGTTCACCCGACGCCGGAGTTCCGTCTTCCCGGCAAGAGGGCCTGAAAACATCGGACTGGCTGCGGAGGCCACAAATGGGCCCCGACCTCGGGTGTTCACAGAGGAAGAGGACTGAACTGTCTGGTGTCTTTCCCCACAGTGGAACATTTTGATTCTGTTGTGGGGGGACGTTCATGTTGAATTCTATAATGTGTTGTGTCATTTGTCTTTTTTTTTTATTTCTATGGATATACGGAAACTTAATTATTTCTTCTATGTAAAGCACTTTGGTTTCAACGCGAGTTGATTTAAACGTGCTATATAAATAAAATGTACTTACTTACTTACTTACTTACTTAGGACTAACTCGTCCATGCCGAGCAAGCTGTCTAACGAAGCTTGATCCTGACCCCGGGTGCCACCTGTATGGCGTTTACATACTCACCCTGTATGCGGGTACTCTGGTTCCCTTCTACATCCCAATTCTATAACATCAACCACAACAGTATACTGGGGTATACTGGACCCCTTTTGTTATTCTTCCCACATTCCCATCCCCAAGCCCACAGATTCTACCACTCATCTGCACACTAGGGGCAATTTGCAGAGGCCAATTAACCTACAAACTTGCATGTCTTTGGGATGTGGGTGGAAACCGAAACACCAGGTGGAAACCCATCCTCTGGTTACAGGGCAAACATGCAAAGTCCATACAAACAGCACCCGAGGTCAGGATTTAATCTGGGTCTCTATCACTGTAAGGCAGCAGTATACTTGTGTCAAGGGGTACTTGATGGTGGGTATTGACGAGATAAGTTGACGGGGCTGTTGCCATGTTGTATGCTCTATGATGATCTTTTTAGCGGCTCAAATGGCAACAGGAGCGGAGGCTTCACCAGCGGGGTCACTAATGAGGAGCATCCCACCTCAGTTTGAAACCAGCTCGGTAACATCTTCTGCCCTCCAGGTGTCCTCGAGTCTGAGTTGTACAGCACAGAAACAGACCCTTTGGCCCAACACATCCATGCCTATCTATGCCAACTTCAGTTGTCCATATTATACCCACCATCAGCTCATCTTGTGCATGCTGACCATCACGTACCGATTGATACTAGTAAAGCTCCAGTCTTACAGTGCTAGAGACCCAGGCTCAATCCTGACCTCAGGTGCTGTCCTCTACTCTATTCCAATCCAAATGCCTTTTGAATGCCTCTACCACTGCCTCTGGCATCTTGTTCCAACTAACCTCTAACCGCTGTGTGAATAACCTACCCGCAGATCACCAATAACTGTGGAGAAGGCAATTTTTTTTCAATTATTAAATGTCTAAACACTAAATCAGTTTTGATTCCTTTCTGCTCAGCTTGCTTATGGTTCTAGCTGAAATTGTGGAGCAATGACTACTAAACAATGATGGTCTGTGACAGTGAGTCCTGGTGCAGTATGAAGGAGGAGGTACTGTACCTAGATGCCGACAATTGCAGACTGGTTCCTGAAAGGGCTTCAGCGATCTTGTCATTTCAACCATGCCCATTCATTTCGCTCTCTCCACCTTCTCTGCCTCATCAACTCCTCCAAGCCAGTCTCCTGATTGTTATCAATGGTCATTACTTAAATGCGACAGACAAGACAGAATTAAATACAAAATGTCCATCATAATACTTTACCACCATTTTGTTCTTTCACAGCAGCCTTTAAAACCCTAGATCATTTCGAAGAGAGATATTTTCTCCACGGAACATTACTTTTTGCACAATTCCTTTCTTCTAATTAAATTATGGAATTACCTGCCAAATCTACCAGTTTTTAATCATCAAACTAGGAAATGTGTCGAGTCGCTCCAAGCTGCACTATTCTACATATAAAGCAGCATTACTCCATTTACCACCTGCTGGTTCAGTTGATTGAAAGAAGGAACTTGCATTTACAAAGTGCTGTATTGTGCCTACAGGACGTTAAACATCATTTAGACGTTGCTAAACCACATTTTGAAGTTGTAGAGTCTCACATCACGGAAACAGGCTTGTTGGCCCGCCGCTTCTGCATCAATCCTTTTACACTAATCCTACCTTATTCTCCCTCTGTTCTCACAACAAATTTCTGCCACCCATCTACATCAGGGGAAATATACAGTGGCATCAAACCTACTAATCCACATACATGCCTTTAGGGTGTGGGAGGAAACTGGAGAGGATGTATAAAATCACAAGTAGATTTTAACATCAAAGTTCAGTTTCAGTTATAGTTTTAGTTTATTGTCACATGTACCGAGGTACAGTGAAAAGCATTTGTTGCATGCTAACCAGTCAGCCGAAAGACAATGCATGATTACAATCGAAACAAGCACAGTGTACAGATATATGATAAGGGAATAACATTCAGTGCAAGATGAAGCCAGTAAAGTCCGATCAAAGATAGTCCGAGGGTCACCAATTAGGTAGATTAGGTGAATAGCTCAGGACTGCTCTCTAGTTGCAATAGGATGGTTCCGTTGCCTGATAACAGCTGGGAAGGAACTATCCCTGGATCTGGTGGTGTGCGTTTTCAAACTTCAATACCTTTTGCCCAATGGGAGAAGGGAGAAACGGGAGTGGCCAGGGTGCATATCATCCTTGATTATGCTGCTGGCCTTTCCGAGAGCGTGAGGTATAAATGGAGGCAATGGAAGGGAGGTTAGTTTGTGTGATGGTCTGGGCTGCGTCCACAATTCGCTGCAATTTCTTGCAGTCTTGGATGGAGCAGTTCCCAAACCAAGCTGTTATGAATCCTGATGAAATGCTTTATACGGCCCATATCTGTAGAGGTTGGTGAGGGTTGTTGGGGATATGCCAAACTTCCTAAGCCTTCTACGGAAGTAGAGGTCCAAGAAAACTGGTCCACGATGGGCCAAATGGTATGCTTCTATGCTCTGAGGCATTGTGAAGCATCCTTTGGACATTTAAAGGAAGGAACCAATTCTTTTTGGTCCTCGAAAATCAAAAAGAAACACAGTGACAGAGTCATAGAGCTATATACGCGGAAACAGGCCCTTCAGCCCAACTAATCTGTGCAAACCAAGTTGGCATACTGGGCTAGTTCCGTTTCCCCGAATTAGTCCCAGATCCATTTAAACCCTTCCTATCCAAACGTCTGTTCAAATGTCTTTTAAAAGTTGTAATTGTATCCCTTTAAACACTTCCTCTAATAGCTCACTCCAGAAATGGACTACCCTCCGAGTGAAAAAGTTGCCCTGATGTGCTTCTTAAATCACTCACCCAAAGCCTATTCTCTTAAGTTTTAGAATCCTCTCTCCTCTGAAAAATGAAAACTGCTGAAAATCTGAAATAGAACATAAAAAATACAGCCTTCGGCCCAATGTCTGTGCTGGACATGCTGCCGAGTTAAACTAATCTCTGTCTGCATGTGATCCATATCCCTCTATTCCTTGCATTTCTATGCACTCAACTAAAAGTCTCAAATAAAAACAGAAAATATTGGAAACACTCTGCAGGTCAGGCAGCACCAGTGGAAGAAGAAACAGACTCAATGTTTTGGGTTGAAGGCACTCCGTCCTGAAACGTTAACTGTATCTCTCTCCAGGGATGCTGCCTGACATGACCTTTCCATTTTCAATCTTTCTCTTCTTGTTTTCAGTCAGTCCTGTCTTTTTCACACAAAGGGTGGTGGGTGAATGGAGCAAGCTGCCAGAGGAGGTTGTTGAAGCTGGGACTAACCCGACGTTTAAGAAACAGTTAGACAGGTACATGGATAGGACAAGTTTGGAGATGTATGGACCAAACGCAGGCAGGTGGGACTAGTGTAGCTGGGACAAGTTGGCTGGTGTGGGCATGTTGGGCCGAAGGGCCTGTTTCCACTCTGTATCACTCTATGACTCTAATAGCTGTTTGGTTTGTGTTGTTTCTCCAGCTATCCTTATCCTGTGAGCTCCTTGCATGCTGTTCTATTTTTCCCAAACCAAACTCTAACTTTTGACATGTCCTCCAGCATCTTAACAGTGAATCTCGTTCCCGTATTGATCCCGGTAAAAAATCCCGTTACCCCGGGAATGATATCGGTTAACTTTTTGCCTTTTTACACGGTGCCTGCTGATCCTGAGGACACTTTTATCTTGAACATTCCCATTAAAAAGCATCGCATTAATCCTTTGGAGGAGTTGGAGCAGCCTCCTCTATTTAATCTCTTAATGTTTTTCCAGGCATCAGCTTTCTAAAAGTTATCGAGACGGCGGACTAGTCTGTAGAATTCTTGCTGCTTCATCGCAACAATGCCACAACGGAGGCAGAGTACCAGCTTCTTAAATGGATCATTTAGCATTATTAAGTCAAGATGTGCACTTTTGTGCCTTGCTGGAGCACTGGCCATAAAGCAGTCTGGCGTTACACTTAACAACTCTCATTTAACCACTCAGGCATTTTCAATTCCTATTTGTCTGATCTTGCTCTTACTAAAATAACCTTTCTGTTTTCACACCTCTCTGTGGCTTCACAAAGCCGACTCTAGGAACTTATTCCTTGGAGTGCAGGAGTATGAGGAGCGATCTTGTAGAGATGTATGAGATCATGAGGGGAATAGATAGGGTAAATGCACAGAGGTAAGGGCATCAAGAATCAGAGACATAGGTTTAAGGTGAGAGGGGAAAGATTTAATAGGAACCCGAGGGGCATTGTTCTCACACAGATGGTGGTGGGTATATGGAACAGGCAGCCAGAAGAGGTAGTTGAAACAGGTACTATAACAATATTTAAAATATATTTGAACGGGTACATGGATAGGAAAGGTTTAGAGGGATATGGGCCAAATGTGGGTGGAAGGGACTATTGTAGATGGGGCATCTTGGTCGGCGTGGACAAGTTGGGCTGAAGGGCCAGTTTCTATGCTGTATGACTCCATGATTCGTTCTGGGAAATTTGTTAACTTTTTGCGGACAGCAACAGGCAGCAACCACACAATCGGAGACAGCATTAAGGTTTTACATTGAACTGTTCAGTTACTTTGTCCTTGGTAACACTGCACTGGCCCTAATCCAGAAGTTACTGATCTGATGGTTTACACATAGTTCATCACAGAACACCATGATAATACATCATCCAAACCGTCCTCCTCTTTAATTAACACCCAGCTTGCATCCAGATGATGAGTGACTCTGCTTGCCTCATCTCTGAGTCTGTTATACATGGAGGCTACTGATTAGTTATTAGATTCATTATTGTTGTATCGTGCAGCTCCTGAAACCTCACTCATATTTTTGCAATTCCTATTATCTCAAGTCCATCCCTGCCTGTGTAAAGTGGCTAGTGAACACTGGCTTGTGTGTCCCAATGTCCCTGCCTGCATTCACTGGCTAGTGCCCAGTGTCTCTGGCTATATCTATGAACAGCATACCCAGTGCCCTTGCCTGTGTCCAGTTCATATTGGCTAGCCTGTCCAGTGCCCCCTGCCCTGTGTCCAATAGCTGGTGAACACTGACTTTAGTGTCCAATGTCCCTACCTATGTTCAGCAATCAGTAAACACTGGCTAGCATTTCCAGTGCCACCTCTTTTGTTCAATGGCCAGTGAGCACTGGCCAGTGCCCGGTGTTCCTGCTTATGTCCAGTAGTCAGTGAACTGATCACTGGTGAACATGTCGAACAGCAGCACTTTGAATGCGACCCCTGAGATTAGACCTGTGTTGGTAAAGATGCAATTGGCTTCAATGCTGCCACTGAGCTCAAGGACAATATCATAGGACACAGATGCTTGTTGAACAGCCTACTAACTCCTCAACAGCACAAATATCACCTCAGTTCAGACTTCAGGAAAGCTATTTGAGAAGGAGTTGGACTGTCTTAGACAATAGACAATAGACAATAGGTGCAGGAGTAGGCCCTTCGAGCCAGCACTGCCATTCAATGTGATCATAGCTGATCATCCCCAATCAGTACCCCATTCCTGCCTTCTCCCCATATCCCCTGACTCCGCTATTTTTAAGAGCCTTATCTAGCTCTCTCTTGAAAGCATCCAGAGAACCTGCCTCTAGCTCTCTCTTGAAAGCATCCAGAGAACCTGAGGCAGAGAATTCCAAAGACTCACCATTCTCTGTGAGAAAAAGTGTTTCCTCTTTTAACATAACTAACCAGTGAGAAACTATGCAACCACCATTATTTTAGTTCAGTGGGTCAGGCAGCATCTCTGGGGAACATGGATAGGTGGTGTTTCGGATCCCGACCAAAACGTCACCTATTCATGTTCTGCAGAAATGCTCCCTGACCCACTGAGTTACTCCAAGACTTTGTGTCTTCTCTGTTAATCGCCATCTGCAGTTCCTCCTTTCACCATTAGTTTAACAGCTTCAACTGATTTTCTCATGATCCACTTGGTTCTATTTGAAACCCAATAAAAAGGAGAGGGAGCAAGAAGTAGAGGGAGAGGGAGAGGGAGAGGGAGAGGGAGGGGGGGAGGGAGAGGGAGAGGGAGAGGGGGAGGGGGAGGGGGAGGGGAGGGAGAGGGAGAGTAAATGTAGTGGGGGTTAGACATTCATCACCTGCTACGCGCTCTTAAAGAGTGATATCTCTGTGCGTGATCATCGTACTCCTTAAATCAAGGAGAGCAAGGAGTGTGAAAGGGAAGGTGTGAAGATTGTCACACGCTGCACCTGGTGCATGTAACCCAGCATGAATGTCTACTGTCAAATCTTTATAGGTTAATGCTCATTTCAGAACCATGAGAGAATGTTAAAATGAAGCATTCTCAGTGATTTATATCAGCTCGAAAAAAAGGTGCACTACGTTGGAAATCCAAAATCAAATTAAAACATTCAGAAAAATTCTGGCCGGTTGAGCAGCGTCTATGGAGAAAGAGTCATTGTTTTAGGTCTGTGATCCTTTGATTGAACTGAGAAAGGGAGTGAAACAAGGAAAAACAAGCACCTAGGCTATGCTGTTCTTTCTCTCTGATGGAGGGTCTTCCGCCTGAAGTGGTGATTGCTTCACTCTCCGTAGATGCCGCCTGACCTGCTGAGTGTACCCAGTATTTTCTGTTTTTTGTTTTGTTTGGTTATCTAAAGCAACTGGGGCACAGATGGAAGGAAATGATATTAAAGTCACACTGAGGTATTTTTATATCTCATTTATAGCACATTCAGGTCTGGATCCAATTCCCCAGGAAGCCTACATTAGCCTGATGAGGACAGGACAGATTCACCAGGGAGATACTGGGGCTTAATGCGCTGAATAAAGAAGGCAGCTTGCAAAGGCAGGGCTCATTTTCCCTTGAGTTTAAAATGATAAAAGGGACAGAGACTCTGATCTTTTTCAGCAGAGGAATTCTTAATATGATGGAACAACCCAGAACAAATTAGAAGCACTTTGAAGAGAAAATGATTCCTTTTCTGTAATAAAATAAGAGGCATGCTTGCAATCAAATAACTTAAGGAGCCACGGATTGAGCTATTAGATATAATAATGAGTAACAACAGGCTGATTCAAGGTGCTACTACACAGTGCTGTGGGGCAGTGAGTAGCTGCCCCTAGCAATACCACTCCCTCTCCAACGCCCCTACCTTGCAGTCATCCCTGGCCTTTGCTTGCTGTGCTGAACCTGACTCCTCTGTATTGAGAGATCTGCGGACCCTACATGACAGGGTTGAGAGATTTGGCAGACTATCGCTTAAATGGAATGAGACTGAAAATGAATGAAGTACAGAGGGATCTAGATGTCCTTGTGCATGAAAAACATAGGTTTAGCAGACAGTTGCAGCAAGTACACAAAAGGCTCAATGGGATCTATTGCAAAAGGGTTGGAGTTGTGAAATACTGTAAGGTTCCCTTACCTAAGAAATAATATAATAGTATTGAAGGCAGTCCACAGGAGATCAACCAGGCTAATTCCACGCTTGAGAGGAATATCATATCAAGTGAAGCTAAACAGACTGGCGGGTCTGTATTCTTTAGAGTTCACAAGAATGAGGGGTGGTCTTATTGAGGCACAAGATGATAAAGGGGCATGACAGGGTAGATGTGGAGATATTTTCACTAGTAGGAGCATCTTGAATGAGGGGATATGGTCGCAAGACAAGAGGCCTGTCATTTATAACCGAGGTAGCTCAAATTTGTTTTCTTGCAGAGGATGGTGAATCTCTAGAATTCTTTATCCCATGGAATTGTGAGGTTCGATCAGTAGAAGTATATAAATTAAAGGTGGATGATTTTTCTCAAAGATTGGAGGATTAAAGGCTATGGGAAACTGGCACAGATGAGGAGTTGAAGCCATGGGTAGATCGCCCATGGTTATATTGAATGTCAGGGCAGGCTGAAGGTGCCAAGTGCCTAGCCCTGCATCTATCTTCTTGTGTTCTTGTACCCCAAGAACAGAGAAAAGCAACAAACTCCATGCACTCATTGCTAGTACTGTGCTTAAGGAATCGGTGTACAATGCAACTCAGGATGCAAGCCCACCCCATTAAATCTTGAGAGGTTCAATGTTCACTTAATGTTCACTTGAGTGGCCTTTTGAACAACTTCTGCTTGGCATGCCAACATTTCCTGATGACAGTGGCTCTTTCCAGGTTCCACATCTGTAGCCTCAAGCCAATCGTGTTAAATGGTGTACGAGTTCTGTGAAGAAGCTGAGCAGTGTGTTGCATTTTATTTTTTTGACAAAGGAAGCTGTGAAATGAGCCTAGCTAAGCTAAAGCAACAAAATGCTTCAGCGTGACCCAACATCATTGATAAATATATCTGCCAGGTCTCCTGCCATTGACATACTGGCGGACCCTACTTTGTGTGTCAGTATCAACAAGGGAAAGGTCGATTAGAGCCTTAATAGTTTTTTGTTTGGTCGCTCAGTGCTGAAGGCAGCATTTTGTATCTCTCCCCA
Source organism: Malacoraja senta (assembly GCA_038087875.1). Taxonomy (NCBI): domain Eukaryota; kingdom Metazoa; phylum Chordata; class Chondrichthyes; order Rajiformes; family Rajidae; genus Malacoraja; species Malacoraja senta. The sequence goes on from CM075978.1 coordinate 178,024,369, forward strand.
AGTTGTAGATTTACTGCCTCCACCATGAAGACAAGCAAGACAATAACTCAATCAATGAAGAGTAAATCATTTCTTCCTGCTTTTATCTCTGTAGAAAATTTCAAAATAAAATACTTCAAGGGATTGTAAAAGAAAAAAACGAGGCTGAGTTTCTGTCACCTTTGCAGAACATCTGATATGGTTGAACTTGTGAATGCCCATACAACTCTCGATGGTTTTCGATATTCTATACACTGCATATGCTTTGAATGTGGTAATGGCAATGTAGGGGAATTGAGCATCTGGAATGAATTGGACTTTTAGATCCCCACTGAAGGTCTATAAACTCTTTGGACCTTTCTTCTCATGGACGTATCTTGAAATAAAGGGTATATTTGCAGAATAGGTTGATTTCATTCAAAATGAGGAGGGAGTCATTTTCTCAAAAGGGATGTCATTGCTTGTAATTCCCAGCCTCGGAGAGTTGTGGTGGCAGTATCACTGAAGGCAGAGACTGCTGCACATTTGAACAACAAGAGTCATGGGGTACGGATGTAGGGGGCAAGTGGTGGATCTGCCATGATCTTGGTGTATGGTGGTGTAGATTTGAGGAGCTGACTGGGCTGTTTCCTATAGAATCACTGATATATACAACGCAGTTAATAGGCACCCGCCCATTGAGCCTGCACCTACTATCAATCACCCATTTACACTAATCCTACATTCATTCCATTTAATAATTCAACCCACATTCTCATCACCTCTCCCTGTTTCTACCAAAAACAGGGCAGTTTACAGTGGCTGATTAACTTACCAACCCGCATGTCTTTAGGATGCGGGAAGAAACTGCACCCGGATGTAATCTAGACAGACACAGGGAGGATATGCAAGCTCCGCAAAAACAACATCTGAGGTGAGGATTGAACCCAGGTCTCTGAGACAGTGGTTCTACCAGCTGCATCAATGTGTCTCCCTTTTTTGATTTAACAATAGGAAGCCAGCCAAAAGCTTAGCTTTTTGCTGCCTACACCGCCCTTCCTCAATGCAACGAGAAATAAAGTGTCAGGTTTTGGCAGAGAGCTTGATGGATCATTGATGAATTGATGGGGTCTTGTGGTGCAGGGGATGTGCTTATTTGTCAGTTATAGGTTGCATGGAGTACCGGGATTTTATATTATTATTCAGGTCACTCCTGCCAGAAGAATCACATGGGGATAGACACAAAATGCTGGAGTAACTCAGCGGGACAGGCAGCATCTCTGGAGAGAAGGAATGGGTGACGTTTCGGTTTGAGACCCCTTCTGCAGACTGAGAGTCGGGGGAGAGGGAAACTGGAGATATGGAAGGGTACAGAGAGATTGTAAGGTGTGAAAATGACAGATCAAGGCAGACGATGATCAAGGAAATGTGGAATGGTTCATTGTTGGCTGAGGGGAAAGTGACAATGAGGCACACAAACAGTAAAATTAATCAGGAGGACAGTGAAACGTGTTGGAGAACTAGGATGGGGGAGGGACGGAAAGAGAGGGAAAGCAAGGGTTAGTTGAAGTGAGAGAAATCGAGAAATCACATGGATCGTGGTTCCCCATTTTTTCCTCAAACAGTTGTGTTTATCAGTTGGAAGAGTTTCATATAAAGCTTAAGGCTGTGTGACTGACAAGCCACACCCTTCCAATAAGGCAATAATCGGGCTATTTGCTTTCTGACTGGTGTAGGAATGGAATCCTCCATGGGAACGGACATGTTTGAGAGTGCCACCAGCTTGAGAGTGGCACAGCTCGAATAGGCTCACAGCTCTGGTGACCCAGGCTAGATCCTGACCTCTGCTGATGCCGATGTGGAGTTGGAACGTTCTCTCTGTGGCCGCATGGGTTCCTTCCCACATTCCAAAGATGAACAGGGGTAATTGGCTACTGTATATTGCCCCTCACGTGCAGATGAGTGGGAGAATCTGGGGAGAGATGATAGGAGTTTGAAGAAAATGGTGGTTGATATTTGGTGTGGACTCAATGAGTCGAAGAGTCTATTTCTGTAATGTTTCTCTCCATAATCTTGTTAGGGGCTCCACGCAATGCTCGATGGGATACCAATGTTTACTTCTCCTCTCCTGAGTACAGGAGCGGGACACTCTACTTTCCAGGAAGCAAGACTGGACTCAACGCATAGCAACGGAGTCTCACACACACACACACACATACACTGGTTTCAGGTTCCAGGATTCCCTTCACGCCCAGAATGGATTGTCTGGTGGCATAGCAGGTAGTGCCTGCCATGGCCCAGCTCCGGCCTTCAATCCTAACCTCTGGTGCTCTCTATGTGAAGTTTGAATGCACTCCCTGTCACTGGGTGCACTGGTTTCCTCCCTAATCCCAAAGACTTTTTGTTTGATAGGTTAGTTGGCCCAGTGTAGGTGGGTGGCTGTAGTTGATGAGAGAGAGAGAGAGAGGGAGAGGGAGGGGGAGAGGGAGAGGGAGAGGGAGAGAGAGGGAGAGAGAAGGGAAGAGGGGGAGAGGGGGAGAGGGGGAGAGGGGGAGAGGGGGAGAGGGGGAGAGGGAGGGGGAGAGGGAGGGGGAGAGGGAGGGAGGGGGAGGGGCAGAGGCAGAGGGAGAGAGGCAGAGGTAGAGGGAGAGGGAGAGGGAGAGGGAGAGGGAGAGGGAGAGGGAGAGAGACAACAAGGAAATAAGTGGGGGAAAATGGAAATGACACAGATGGGCTGAATGGTATCCTTCTACGTCGTAAGTAAATGCAATCTGACAGATCCAAAGCTCTTAGCAATTAAACATTAATCTCTTGATTTGCCACAGAAAAAACAAAAGCATAGTAAAAAAACCCCATATATTACGCCTTCTTTTTATTTTCTAGCATTGGCATTGGGGGAACACTTGACTGAATGGTGGGTGGCAGGGGAGAGAGGTCGTGTGCTGAAATCTCCAGGAAAATGTCGAACCGCAGCGTGCAAGCCTACAGTGAAGCAACACGCGTCCCTTGCCGTCTTTGAACAAGGTTTTAATCATTCAGGTGAGCAGCGACATCTGCACAGGTGCTGATAATTAAGTGATAACGATCTCATTCCTCAAAAGTGAATCCTTCTCCTCCCTGACCTTCCCTTCTTGCTACAGGCCCCAGGCAACACAACGTTTTCTCGCACAATATTTTCGGCATGGACAGAATTATTCTCAATTTCCTCCAGCTCCATATCTACTTTCTTTCTTTCTCTCCCCGCTAACCTCCAGGCAGCCAAAATGAAATTGCGTTTCATTTTGAACACCCTGAAGGATTTTGATTAGCTCTGCTTTCACTGATATTAAGAGAATAACTGAAGTTACGAGTCCCCAGGAGTAAACACATTCCTTCAACATGCTGATAAGAACAGAGCTACAGCAAGCGAGGGAGAGGGAGAATGCTCTTATGTGGGAATACCAATCCCTACAATAAAGCCACAAGAGATTTGTAAAACATTATCAGAAAAGAGCACTATCCCTTCCTATCAAACTTGTGAGAAATGTAATGAATTCAAACCCAGTGCAGTCCTGGGATTAAAGACACAGAAATTGGTTTTTAAAAAGATTACAAAAAAATAAAAATCAATGGATGAGAGATTTTCAAATATTTCATTGTGCTTTGTAATTCCAAGCCTACAGAAGTTTGAATGAGAGAGCCCAGTTTGAGTTTTTTTTTAAAAGAGAACAAACTACTGAAGGTACTCAGCAAGTCAAGCAGCATCTCAGGAGGCAATGGGACGGTTAACAATTTCGGGTCCACAGTTGGGATGCAGGTTATTGACCACCCCTCTTGCCTCCTCTGAGGCAGTCGGACCCAATGAGTTCTTCCAGCAGTAGGTCTTTTGCTCCAGATTCCTGCATCGGCAGTGTCTTGTGACTTCATGCATGGCTTAATTGAGCTCAAGGGCCTGGGGTGAGCTACAGATGACTCCTACCTCTTCCCAGATGAGCTGACATTAGGTTGGGACAAGTGGGTTGTGGTACTAAATTTGCTGTGTGAATCTCTTGTCTATCACCACCATAGCCTCCAAGTGAAGAGTGGGGAATCAGTGGTTCAAAGACGATGGAGCTCAACTGTGTTGTCCTCAAGTGAGTTTTCCATCTTTCCAGGCTTCCTTGAATTCGCCTGAATTCTCAGGTTATTTGGCAGTACAATGCTGCGAATGTTCGAGTGGACGATTAGTAATTTGTAATAACAGATTCCTTGAACAAATAATTATTTAGATCAATGAGAGATGGGTAAAAGTGCAAGAATCACAGGTTAAGGTAGATAAGAGTTTGTAAAGTTGCCAACTGATGTGAGAAGGCGTGACATTGCGAGCTCTAGGTGTATCAACAGGGAGAGTGTGGGTGCCAAGGATGGTCGGAGGCCAAATGTTATATCACTATAATGCCCAGCCAGAACAGACAATGCTGATGCCAACTAGCAAAATATTGGTTTGGACTGTGCAGAGAGACAGGTAGATGGGTTTGCCTGGTATTTGTGGATCTGTCGCCAGAAATCCTTGGAGGCTCGGAGGAGAACATTTAACGTTATTGAATAAACAAATAAGAAGAAAATTTGGTCTTAGAAACGGCAAAATATAACTTACTGACAGTTAGGGTGGTAGAGTAGCGCAGCAGGTGGAGCTGCTGCCTCACAATACAAGAGATGTGGGTTTCATCTTGACCTCGGGTGCTGCCTGTGGGGAGTTTGCACGTTCTCCCTGTGACTGTGTGAGTTTCCTCCCACATCCCAAAGATGTGTGAGTTTGTAGGTTAATTGGCCAATGTAAAATTGTGCCTCGCGTGTTAGGGGTGGAAGCGAAAGTGGAATAATGGAGATCAAGTGTGAATGGGTGAACGATGGTCGCCATGATCTCAGTGGGGCGAAGGGTTTGTTTCCATGCTGTATCTGTAAAACTAAACTAAAACAAATACGGAGAAGAACATCAGTGATGACGGATTTGGTCTTGCATGATGCCTCTTCTAGTTTAGACCTGCACTGATCCATCCTTTCTAAAATTCACATTGATTAATAGCTAGCAATCTACATGCATCTGCTGCAGTTTTCGATACATCTGTGTGCTCCACAGTTCAGTTATGTCTTTATGTCAATTGCCGTATGTGCCTCTGAAGCCTGCTGCAAATTGGATGACAGTCCCTGGAGAGAAACCAGCACAACAGCAGAAGACATAAGTTTCCAGATACAGGCAACAGTCCACATCTATTTGGCATCTGGGATGGATACAGAGACCATGTGTGTGCCATATGGCTCATGCAGTTACATTTCTCCAAAAGGTGTTGAAGGACAAGCAAAATGCAAATGTGACTCATTAGTATTAATAAAAACCACCCTGGCCATACTGGAAAGTGATAATTGAACAGCTCAGTCATCTGAGAGCGAGAGAGAAAATGCGAGAGTGAAAAGAATAGGAAAAGGGAGAGAGAACACAGAGAGTAAAGAGAGTGGAGGGAGAGTGAGAAAAGACAGAAAGAAAGAGTGGGAGTGTTTCTCAACTCCTACCACATTTCTTCAAACAAGGCCACGTAACCAACACAGCACAACTAACAATTCCCATTTATACAGCAGCTTGAAGAGATTCAGGTTACCTGAAACCACGTCACAGGATGGTTATCGGGGAAAAGAAAGATCAACGCAAGGCCAAATAAGGTGATATCAGGTTCAGCTGGGCAAACCAGTAAGTTGAAAGAAGGAGGAGAAATGGAGGGGACACGGGCAAGGTTACGTAGTGGTCTGGGCAGACAGCTGATGGCTCACCAGCCAAAGGCACACAAGAGGCAAGGATTAGACAAATGTAAGTACCTCTGAGGGCTGAATCTCTACTCATTGTAAATGTTCCCGGACTCCCATCCAAATAATCAATCTCTATGTGTGAACCTACTCAGTGGGTGATGGCATGAGGTTGAGGGGGCAAATATAATGATACTTCAATGATATTTTGTTGCCACATGTACCTATGGGCTGTGAAACGCTTTGTTTTGCATAAAACCCAGTAAAATCACACAGCAGACCTCACCGAGGCAATACACAAGAGTCATCATATTTCCGGCGCCGACAAAGTTACAAATGTTCACCCAACAGTCCTATCCTCTGCCTGTCGCTGTCGCTGTCACGTGGCAGCAGGTGACGGTCCCCTATGCTCTCAGTAGCTGCTCACGCCGGCCTTCTTCGCTGTTAGGTCCCAACAGTCATCAACAAGTCCTCTCCTGTCCCCACCAGGCTTTCCCACACACTCACATCCATCAGAATCATTGGATAGCCAACAGAACCTGCAGTCGTGGCTGACATTCCCCTCCTTAATGCCACACAGCAATGCTAACTGCAGCACCACAGTGTCCAGCCATAGCTATTGCAGGCTTCAGTGAGGAGTCAATCCTAATACTTGACTTCAATCCGGAAGTGGCGGCGCTGCCTTGCAGCTGCGGCTCGCCTGCAGTCCGTTTGTCTTTTCTTTTTTTGTTTTCTTTTGTCCCGTTGTTGCGGTTTGTTTTGGTTTATTTTAGTTGTGTATGTGTGGGGGGGTGGGAGAAGGCTCTTCCTTCGGGGGAGGGATGCGACCTTTCTTGCCGTATCCCCCGTCTCCGTCTCCGTCTGCGCTGAGGCCTATCGCGGAGCTGGCGGCCTCCAACTGGGACCGACCTCGGGGCTCGGGAGGCAGAGCCAGCCGGGACTTGCCAGCGCGGGGCTGGCCGATTTCGGGGCTGTGGTGGCGTTGCGACCCGACTTCCGACCCGACTTCGGAGCCTCGGCGAGGGCCAGTGGACGACATCGTCGGGAGCTCGCAGGTCACAGGTTGGTGACCTGTTTTTCCGTAGCTCCCGCAACAACAGCTGCGTCCGCTGGACTGGAGGGCGGCAGGTTCGGCAGCTTCGACCGCCATGGGCCGCGGAGTTTGAACCGGCCCGTTCGGATTCAGCCGCGGGACTTACTTACCATCACCCGGCGGGGTCACAACATCGGAGGCCTGGATCGCCTCAGCGCAGAGGGAGAGCAAGGAGGGAAGAGCCATGGACTTTGGGACTTTTTGCCTTCCATCACAGTGAGGAGGTGCCTGGTGGACTCACTGTGGTGGATGTTAAACTGTGTTGAGTGTGTGTTTTTGTTATTTATTCTATGTTATGACTGCAGGCTAAACCATTTCGTTGCACTGAAAAGTGCAATGACAATAAATTGAATCAAAATCAAAATCAAAATCAAAAAATGTAGACCACCTTCATATAACATAGTTCAGCAAAATATTGGGGTGGGTGGGTGGAATTGGATACATGGGTTCTAATTTGACACAGGGTCATCAACTTAAAAAGTCAGCTCTGTCTCTCACTCTCTCTGCAGATGCTGCCTGACCTGCTGAGTGTTTTCATCGTTTCAGATGGGATGCAGTGGATCAGGCACTTCATAGAAGTTTCAGCATTGCAGGTCAATGAAACATGTGGTGAACATGACCCTTTGTCCTCCTGGCAGTAATGCTCCAAGACAGAGTGCACATTTCTGACGAGCAGCAAGAGAAAAGTCCCAAAATAGACTGAAATACCATCTCATTGTCGGAACCATCTTTGCCCCAACCTGTTTGAAAATTGCAAGCCAAGGGGACACATCAGAGAAATGCAGCCAATGGCTGAGATCCTTCTTGCCAAGGTATATCAGCCACTGTAACTTGCCACAGTGTGAATTAATTACAAAATGAAGGAATGGAATGGAATATTTTATTGTCACATGTGGCAAGGCACAGTGAAATTCTTTACTTGCATACCCAAGGTATACAAATAGTGGCCACCTATGGCGCTGACAAAGTTACAAAGTACGCCGGCTCCTCCTTTGTTCTCCCCCCCCCCACACACACAACGGTTCCCCCATTGTCTATTGTTCTCCCTCCCTCACTCCCCATCGTCCATTTGTTCTTCCCCCTCGGTCCCACCATGCCGGGTTCTCCATTGTTCTTCACCTCCTCCCCCGCCCCCCCTCACGGTGGTAAGGGGAGATGATGGGCATGTTAGGGGGACAATAAGTTGAAGGGGTATCAGGAAATAAAGAAAAGGGGAGTGGGACTGCTCGCTTGGAGCTGGCATGGGCCAGTGGGCAGAATGGCCTGTTCTATATCGTAATAGAAAATGTCTACAAAATAACCATTGAATGGTAAGAATGAAATTATGGGCAATTGCTTCCATTCGTTTGTCGGAGCATTGAGTATAAAAGTTGGGAAGTCATGTTGCAACTGTTTGAAACTGGATAGGCTGCATTTGGAGTGCAGTGCCCATTGCCCTCTTACTGGAAGGATATAGAGTTTTTGAATAAAAGACGTTGTGCGGATTTGAGGGTGTTAGCTACAAGGAGAGGTTGAGAAAACTTGGGATTGTTTTCTCTGGAGCATCAGATGCTGAGGGGTGACCTATAAGAAGTATATACAATTAAGAGAGGCACATACAAGGTAGATACTCAGAGTCTTTTCCCAAGGTGGAAATATCAAGTAGCTTTAAGCTGGGCAGGAGAAAGGTTAAAGGAGATTTATGAGGCATTATTTTTTACACAGAGAGTGGTAGTGTTTGCAATAGTCAGAGGAGATGGCAGAAGCAGTAATGATAGCAACGTTTAAGAGACATTTCGACAGGTATATGAACAGGCAGGGAACTGAGGAAGAAAGACCAGATGCAGACTGATGGGATTAGTTTAAATTGGCATCATATCAGCACAGACATAGTGCACTAGAGCTCTGTTCCTGTGCTGTACTATTCTATGAATGTCATTGTCACCCTCATCGATTTTACTTATTGGAAAATCACAAGTGAATGCATTATGCTTCTATCCAACGCACCTTTGGAAAAATGCTCCCAGCTCTTTGTCTCACTTCACTCTACAACCACATTCACTGTCAGACCTCAGACAGAACTTTCCCTCCAGTTCAAAATATTTCTCTAAACACAAACAAGACTGAAATGATAGGTTCTATCATACTGCTCCTGAATATTTACTGCAGTTCAAGTCAGTCACGAGCAGAGTGTTAACACTAGCAAAGATGCTGCTGCCTGTTGTCACAACGGTTCGAGGGTCATGCCCAAGGCATATTACTGCTCAAAATGATCCCCAAAAGGTGTGTTGGGTTGGCCCTGATGCACTAGAGCACACATCATCTCTATAGTACAAATTAGTTTTGTTTAGAGATACAGGCACAGAAACAGCCCCGTCGGCCAACGAGACCGCGCCGACCACGATCCCCGCACATTAACACTCCTCTGCATATTTTTACATTTATACAATTATACCAAGCCAATTAACCTACAAACTTGTACATCTTTGGAATGTGGGCGGATACCAAAGATTTCGGAGAAAACCCACACAGGTCACGGGGAGGGAATAGAAACTCAGTACAAACACCACCCCTGGTCAGATCGAACCCGGGTCTCTGGCGCCGTAGGGCAGTAGCTCCATGCCACCGTGCCGCACGAATTAAAATATCTCATAGCTCTACTTTGAAGAACAACCAGAAATAGTCCCAACTCCTTGTGCAATCCTGAATCAACCTTACGAAATAAACAGATAAACTTGTCAAAATCACCCAACGATTTGTGGGATTTACCATGTACAAATTTCATGCAGTATTACATTATCCAATTTTCCGCAGAGAACATATTTCAGAAAAGGGCATGGGAAGTACAGTACAAATTCAGGTCTGTCTTCACCTCTCAAAACATTCCAGCATTTCAACAGCTCTGTTAAATCACTGCTTAACCATAAGCTGGCCTGCCTCAGCTTCTTCACTTCCTCCACGTAACTGAGGGTCCTCATCCACAGGTTTCCTGCTTGGAAATAAAGCAAAACTTCCCGGTGCCTTGCAACCTGACAAGTAACAGTTTGAAATGGAATATAAAAGTTGGAATCAAATGCAAGCAGCATGACGCTGTTATTTTTTCAATTGTAATTTTCCTTTCTAATACAAAGATTACAAGACGATAATAAACAAGTCTCAGTACCATTCAAGCAGAGAGAGACTTTCAGAACTGCAGGTCCCTGCTTTAAGTGGGAAGGTGGTAAATATAGATAAAGAGAAACATGCTGATCCTTTTCTCTTTTAAATGAATGCTTTCATGTGCTGGCTGCACATGGAGTGTACTCCACCAGAGAAAGCAATTTAGAAACTAATTGCAGTTCATAAATTATCTTCCTACAGCACAGAGCTGGAGAACGGAAGTCATTTTTCATACTTCTCTTTGTTTGCTTAAAACACTTTTCCTCCCCCCCACCACCACCTATGATTGGTTGCCACAGTAATCATAAATCAATTTGTTCTGTTAATAGCCAGGAATCAAGATTTGCTGCATTGACCACCAGACACCTTATTCTGATGATGAAAGATTGCATCCGGATCAAACCAAGACTGGGTTGACGCACCATGGTGCAGGGTACATGACAGCATTTATATTCCATGTTGTACTCACCCATACAAAGCACTGATGGGTCGCTTCTGTCCCGCCTTGGGTCGATATGGTTTGGGATCCCCGGCCATGCTTATATCTGCAAGAAATCACAGGCAAGAGCAAAATGATTGTGTGACTCATTATTTCCGTGCATATTTGGAACATCCTCCCATTTCAATGGTGGTGGCGAGCTGGGTAAGTTACTAGATGAATAAACCGGAGGTCAGGACGAAAGACTTCAGAGACCCAAGTTCAAATCCCACCAAGGGCAGTTATGGAATTGTAAATCAGTTGTTCATCTAAAATTACAAAGTACTAATTAATGTGAAAATTACTGGAGTGTTGCAAAGACCCTAATGGTTTATGAATGTTCTTCAAAAGAGGGTATCTGCCTATATGTGACCCCACGTTTATCCCATTTGGATGGTGCTTAAATATCCTCAGACATGGCCCAGTATGTCATATTTCAACAATCACTACATCCCAAAAGAATGAAGAACAAAAAACCTCCCTAGGTGTTTGGAACAGTTTGGGAAATGGGCCAAGGTTAAACCAAGAGTGTGACTGCAGCCACTACTTTATAAGTAGCTGTCCGTCCTCTCCTGAGCTCAGGGGGCGAGTGATCAATCTCTGGTTGCTGACTTTGGCTGCACCTAACATCCCAGGCATCGGAATTCCAAATCTCTTCCTTCACACCCCACCATCAATTCAAACTCAGCTCACGCCCAAACCTCTCCTTATGTGCCTTGGTGACAATCGTTGCCTGTTGAGACATTTCTGAACCTCCAACACTGAAAACACTGTGGGAATGAGTTGCTGTTGTAAAGTTTTACTGGTGCCAGCAACCGAAATGAAACAGCAATCGACCCGAAACGTCAACTAGTCCTTTTCTCCGGAGATGCTGCCTGAGCCTCTGAGTTACTCCAGCTTTTTGTGTCTGTCTTTGGTGTAAATCAGCATCTGCACTTTCTTCCTGCACACTACATGTTTACACATCTGGTGTGCTGCTACAAGTAAGAATGTCACTGTTCCGTTTCAGGACAGATGACAACAAAACACTCTTGACCTGTGAGTTGAGTTTATTGTCACGATCAAGAGCCGACCTGAAACGACCGCTTGTGTCTCTGATGTTTGATGCCAGATTCTATTCCACAAGTGAGAGGGTACCTTGATGATGACTATCCACAGGTCCTCTCTAAATCAGAGGGTCTTCACAAGCTGAGCCAGACCCAATGTGTAGGGCACAGGAACTCTGGCTGACTTTCTTCACAGGGAAGGATAGAGAGTTCAAGGACTCTGCAAGCTGACAGCATTCAAAGTAAAGCTAATAGATTAATCACAAGGGATTTCACCAATTTAACTCTCATTACCTTTCATATAAAGTCATTAGATTTCAGTGAAGAGTAATTTGTGTCAGATTTAGTTGGAGATTAATTACCAACTTATTATTTGCTACTACTGGGACCGCAGTTCTCTTTCCTGTGGTTTGTGGCTTCATGCAGGAGGTAATTCACTGGAGCTCACTTAACTCGCATTGGCATCCTGTCTCATCTACCTGGACAGGCGATCTCAACAAAGGGGACTGGAACCAAACCAAACAGGTAAATGGAGTTGTCCATGCGGAGCCTCAAGCCCACCCCACTGTTCAATATCTCCTCTGGGCCTCAACTCTTCTGTACCAGTTCCCATTAATCCTCAGTTCCTTGAACTTTCAAATACTTCTCTACTGTATAAATGACTTAAACAATAACGTAGATGGCTGGTTGGTAGGTTTTCAGATAACACCAAGAAGGCTGGGGTTGCGGACTATGAGGAAGACTGTCAAAGTATACAACGGGATATGGATCAGCTGCAGAAATGGGCAGAGAAATAGCAAATGGAGTTTAATCCAAGCACGTGGGAGGTGTTAAACGTTGGGAGGTCGAATGTAAGGTGAAAATATGCAATTGATGTAACGTGACCCGTAACAGCATTGATGTACAGTGGGATCTGGATGTCCAACTCCACAATTCCCTGAAGTGGCAACACAACTAGATGTGGATAAGATGGCATATGGTATACTTCCCTTCATTAGACGGGGCATTGAGTAAGAGTCAGGAAGTTATGGTGCAGCTTTATGGGACTTTGGAGGCCACATTTACCAGAATGACACCTGGATTAGGGGATATTAGCTACAGGGCGACACTTGGATTGTTTTCTCTGGAATACAGGAGGTTTCAGGGAGACCTGATAGAAGTATATCAAATTATGAGAGGCATAGATAGGGTAGACAGTCAGGGCCTTATTCCAGGATGGAAAAAAACAAATACTTGAGGGCATTGCTTTAAAGCCTGAGGCGGAATGTTTTAAGGAGATGTGTGGGGCAATGTTTTTACACAGAGAGTGGTGAGTGCCTGGAACATGCTGCTGGGGGTGGAGGTTGAGGCAAATACAATAGTAGCATTTAAGAGACTTTTGAATAGGTGCATGGATATGCAGGAAGAGAAGAGATATGGATTGTGTGCAGACGGATAAGATTTGGTCTTGGCATCATGTTCGGCATAGTGGGCCAAAGGGCCTGTTCCTGTGTTGTACTGCTTAATGTTCTGTTCCAAGTTCTACGGGTTCAGATCGAAAACCTTTCGTCAGTACTGCAATGGAGACAAGAAACTCGTCGAGATGCATAGAGCGTGGGCGGAGGGGGATATCTCTCTGGTAGGGTAAAGCAGGGTGACTGTGGGGATGATCTGTCACACGAGGTTATCTGGTCAATGAGTGAATTGGAGCAGTTAGAGAATGTAGACAAAAGAGTGTAGGGAGTTGCAAAATGCAGACGGGAAGACATCTGAGCACAGGCTCCACTGCCAGAGGGAAAAAGGGTAAATAAAAACTAAAAATACAAACAAACTGAGGTAAAGTCACCATTGGGCGACGACAGACAGAGAATTAAAATGATCTAAAGTTGTGCAATTTAGTATTGAGTTCTGAAGGCTGCAACGTGTCCAGACAGAAGATGAGGTGTTCTTCCTCAATCGTATGTCGCGTCTCATTGTAACAGTGCAGATTTTTACCTTTTATAATTAACTTTAGCTTCTTTACCAAACTATTGGCTGCAGATGACCTGATGCTCTGTTCCCTCAAGAGCTTATCTTTTAAATTAAGCTATTAATTTGTCACTGCGTTGCCACCATCACCATCCACCTCATCCCCACAGCTCCTGACAAGAGAAGAACTGGAACGAGTAGCCGGCAAGCCCTCATTGCCTCCTCGCTCTTTCTAATGACACTTCATTAAACGCTGACACCTTCTTCCAAAGCAGCCCATAATTGAGTGCTTCTGTGTTCCCTGGAGACCGTAAGCGACTGACCGAGCATTGCCTCAAACACCACTCCCAAGGCACAGCTCTAGAATTCTAGACTCCAAGGTCAGGGAGTCCTCCAGATAAAGAATAGACTTTTGATAGAGAATAAGTAATTCAAGTATAAGTAAGTCGGTGATCAAGGGGACAGAGCCATAAAAACAGGGGGCAGTCATTTAAAACTGAGGCGCATGAAAGTTTCTTTTCTCAGAGGATGTGAGAATCTGGAATGGTGGCGTAGGCTGAATCATTAAATGTATTTAAGGCAGAGATGGATAAATATTTGAAAGGTTGAGGAGTTGAGGGTAGTGGGCACAGAAAAGGAGTTGAGGCCAGCATGGGTCAGCCATAATCTTACTGAATGGTGGGGCAGGCTTGATGGGCCGAGTGACTGTGTCCTGCTCTAATTTCTTGTGCAAATTATAATAATTCTCTCGCTGGTCGTCTTCTTAAATGCTGTCAGTGACTTTGTTTCCACCATGTTCTCGGGCAGTGTATTTCAGGTACTCACCACCTTCTGGGTGAAAAAGCCCCCCTATCCTATACCTTACCCTAGATCTATGTGCTCAACATCCATCAGCCTCTGATATTGGGGAAATACTTCCAACAGTCTACTATATCTATACCCCTCATAATATTATGTACCTCAATCATGTCCCCCTCACCCTTCAGGGAAAACAGACCTAGCTTCTCCAGTCTTGCCTTATAACTGAACTGCTCCATCCCGGAAAACATCCTGGTCAATATCCTCTGCTCCCTCCCTAGCTCTTCTCATATCCGACCGATGGTGCTGATGGAACTACATGCAGAACTCCAGCTGAGGTTTTACCATGGTATCAGAAAGGTGAAGTATAACCGCCCTGCTCTTGCATTCAATGCTCTGACTAGTCTCATGTCTGCTAAATTTTAAAAAAAAAATCAGTTTCAAGGCAGTTTTGTTGTTCGTTGTGTTTCTGTTACTTTTGACTGTGTACAGTCTGGAAATGCAACTAAGTAAAAAAGGAAGAACAATTGTTCTGTCTCACAACAAAAAAAAAACGTTGTGGCGTCTCAATGACTTTTCTTGCTGAATTTGAGTCAGATGTGATTGGTAACAATCAACTGATTCTTTTGTCCTGAGACATTTTGTGAGAGGACTTTGGAGAATCTGGGAAATTGGACAAACAATTTCAATGTCAGCTGCTCCGTCACACAATGCTGTCAATTTGCATGGTGAGGTCTGATTGAATGAGAATAGATATTTTGTTCCCCAAACATAAAAACTGTTCACTTTGATGAATTCCTTTTCAAAGAATTTCATCGCCGTGAGATGCCCGTAGCTAACCATGCTGAAGGAAACTGCCTGTTCTGCTGACGCTTAAATTATCAGTTGTAGAGAGACTGTAAAGTGAAACTGTGACTTCAAATTTCTATTAGAATCAGGTCAGCTGAAAAATAAGCCTCCTGATTACCAGAACACAGTTACAAACACAAATCATTTGACAATCGATGAAACAATTACCTTAATGGATTGGATACTTGAGCAACATAGAGACCGTAATTCTCAAATAAAAACAATGGCATTGATTCAGATGCATGAATTTGTACGGGTAAGCCTGGAAGGTGATCTCATTGGACAGGTACTTCATTCCTAAGGGGCTTGACGTGGTGTATGTGAGGTTAACGTTCCCTCTGGGTGGGGTGTCCAGAACCAGGGTGGGGGTCACGGTTTCAGCACAGTGCCGACAAGAAATGTCTTCACTTAGTGGGCTGTGAATTTGAATTCTCCACCCGGGAGGCCTGTGGGGGCTCACTCAAGGCAGAGATAAATTGATCAGTTGAGGAGTGAAAGGTAAATGCAGGAAAGTGGTGCTGAGGTAAAAGATTAACCCTGATCTTGTGGAGGATAAATAGGAAGGACTAAATGGTCTACTCCTGCTCTTGTTCCTATTTCTTACGATTACATTTAATAATTAACCAAACTGTGTGTTGCAGCCATTGTTGAAGAGTAAGGAATTTGACAGGTTTTTTCCAATGGGCGGGATCTTGCAATAAAACAGTTATCGTCACCATATATGAAGACTAGCTGAGAGACAAACATTGGCTAAGATACATGGCGTGAAGTCTTCTTGTTCTTCTTTGAAATTCTGCCATTGAAAATTTTTAGTTAAAGGGGCCTTAATTTAAAGTTGAATCAGAAATGATATCTCCAGTGATGCAGCTTGCCTTTAGTCCTTGAATTATTGGCCAATTTTGGAGAGAATAATGTCAGCCGACAGCAAGCTCAAGATTTGAATGAAAGGACCAAGGAAGGTGAGAAGAACTTTAGATCAGCATAGACGCAAAAAGCTGGAGTAACTTAGCGGATCAGACAGCATCACGGGAGAAAAGGAATAGGTGACGTTTCGGGTCGAGACCCTTCTTCAGACCCTCAGATTGAGGTCTTTCTTCTGAAGAAGGGTCTTGACTCATCGCCGATTCCTTTTCTCTAGAGATGCCGTCTGACCCGTTGAGTTACTCCAACTTTTTGTGTCTATCTTTGGTTGAAGCCAGCATCTGCAGTTCCTTCCTTCACATTAGATCAGTATAGTTTGGTGTGGGGGCTACCAGTGGGAAAGATAGAGGAGAGGGCGGTGGTGGGCTATTGCACGCATTTGGTTTCAGAGGTTCTCACAGTTAAGTAGAAAACAATACTAAATATACAATACTTAAATAATGATAGGAAATGCTGGGAATTTCCAACCGAATAGGAGCATGCGTGGAAAGAAAAAAACCCCTGATGTTTCAGGTCCATGTTCTGTCAGACAGCAGAGTCAACCTGAAACCTTAACTTTCTCACCCAAAAATCATGTCAGACCTGCTGTGAGTTGCCATCATTTTCTATTTTTGGTTCAGATTTCTAGCTTCAGTTTTTGATATGTGCCATTGTAATATGCCATTATATACATTCTCCTATTTATTTTCTTTAAAATGTTAAATGTGCTATCGTGCAGACAGTCCCCATCCCCATGTTGGCCCTTATTGAATTTGAATCTCATTGCCTGACCCCTCCCTTTCCCACGCTGGCTCTTGGTCTCCTTGGTCCATGGGCAAGGTGAAATCTGCACACTCACAGAGCATTGAGTGGAACTCATGTTAGCAATACCTAGCTGATCTATACGGCAGCATACCGCTCCCCCGTATTGTTCCATGTACAGTGGCTTGCAAAGGTATTCATACCCCTTGAACTTTTCCACATTTTGTCACGTTACAACCACAAAAGTAAATGTATTTTATTGGGATTTTATGTGATAGACCAACACAAAGTGGCGCATAATTGTGAAGTGGAAGGAAAATGATACATGGTTTTCAAATTTTTTTACAAATAAAAAACTGAAAAGTGTCGCGTGTAAAAGTATTCAGCCCCCTTTACTCTGATACCCCTAAATAAAATCCAGTGCAACCAATTGCCTTCAGAAGTCACCTAATTAGTAAATAGAGTCCACTTGTGTGTAATTTAATCTCAGTATAAATACAGCTGTTCTGTGAAGGCCTCAGAGGTTTGTTAGAGAACATTAGTGAACAAACAGCATCATGAAGCCCAAGGAACACACCAGACAGGTCAGGGATAAAGTTGTGGAGAAGTTTAAAGCAGGGTTAGGTTATAAAAAATATCCCAAGCTTTGAACATCTCAAGGAGCACTGTTCAATCCATCATCCGAAAATGGAAAGAGTATGGCACAACTGCAAACCTACCAAGACATGGCCGTCCACCTAAACTGACAGGCCGGGCAAGGAGAGCATTGATCAGAGAAGCAGCCAAGAGGCCCATGGTAACTCTGGAGGAGCTGCAGAGATCCACAGCTCAAGTGGGAGAATCTGTCCACAGGACAACTATTAGTCGTGCACTCCACAAATTGGGCCTTTATGGAAGAGTGGCAAGAAGATAGCCATTGTTGAAAAAAAGCCATGAGAAGTCCCGTTTGCAGTTTGCCACAAGCCATGTGGGGGACACAGCAAACATGTGGAGGAAGGTGCTCTGGTCAGATGAGACCAAAATTGAAGTTTTTGGCCTAAATGCAAAACGCTATGTGTGGCGGAAACCTAACACTGCACATCACCCTGAACACACCATCCCCACTGTGAAACATGGTGGTGGCAGCATCATGCTGTGGGGATGCTTTTCTTCAGCAGGGACAGGGAAGCTGGTCAGAGTTGATGGGAAGATGGATGGAGCCAAATACAGGGCAATCTTGGAAGAAAACCTGTTAGAGTCTGCAAAAGACTTGAGACTGGGGCGGAGGTTCACCTTCCAGCAGGACAACGACCCTAAACATACAGCCAGAGCTACAATGGAATGGTTTAGATCAAAGCATATTCATGTGTTAGAATGGCCCAGTCAAAGTCCAGACCTAAATCCAATTGAGAATCTCTGGCAAGACTTGAAAATTGCTGTTCACAGATGCTCTCCATCCAATCTGACCGAGCTTGAGCTATTTTGCAAAGAAGAATGGGCAAACATTTCAGTCTCTAGATGTGCAAAGCTGGTAGAGACATACTCCAAAAGACTTGCAGCTGTAATTGCAGCGAAAGGTGGTTCTACAAAGTATTGACTCAGGGGGGGCTGAATACTTTTGCACGCGACACTTTTCAGTTTTTTATTTGTAAAAAAATTTGAAAACCATGTATCATTTTCCTTCCACTTCACAATTATGCACCACTTTGTGTTGGTCTATCACATAAAATCCCAATAAAATACATTTACGTTTGTGGTTGTAACGTGACAAAATGTGGAAAAGTTCAAGGGGTATGAATACTTTTGCAAGCCACAGTATATTTACCAAGGATAGACTACTCTTGCGCTCACACCCTCCTGCAACAAGAAATGCCTGCAGATGTGATGAAGGTAGGTTCCATTGCATCCTTCAAGAGGGAATTGGACACATACATGGTGGGGGAAATCTGGTGAGCAGAGCTAGTGAGTTGGTTTGGTAGAACCAGTATGAACACAATGGGCTAAATGGCCTCCTTCGGTGCTGTAATGTCTCTATGACTAATGGGAAAGGCGAATATACTGTTTGTCTTCCCGTTCAGCTGCTCTACCTGTGTAGTGACATTGTGATTTGTACACAACAACATCTCTCTGAACACCAGCGTCTTTCAAATATCCAACATTTATAAAATGTTATCACCTTCTCCACGGCCAACAATGGCCCGCTGTGGTCTCCACCTTTCCTTGATCGACGTTGCTGGCTTTGATTTGTCCTTTTGCATACCTTTCATTCATTTGTTCTTTGAATCTTTTCATATCTCTAGTTTCCGCTCCCCCGACTCTCGGTCCGAAGAAGAGTCTCAACCCAAAACGTCACCTATTCCTTTTCTCCAGAGATGCTGCCTGACCTGCTGAGTTACTCCAGCGTTTTTGTGTCTATCTTCGGAGTAAACCAGCATCTGCAGTTCCTTCCTTTCAAATGGTCTTCCTTTCAATTTTTTTCCACATACTGTAAGTGGATGACTTAACTTTTTTACAAATGAGATTGAGCCTGCCACGTCCTTGCCCATTCACTTTGACTGTCACTGCAGAGTGCTGTTGACAGAGCGAACTACATTTGTTTGAAATGAAGCCACATATGAATTAGCTTTGATCAATGGGCATGAGTAAAAGCAACTGGGTTTTTACATCATTTCAGCACATTTCTAGAGATAATAGTTATTTCCAAAAGTTTAAAAAAAAACTTGAATTCAAATTCCCTAAATGTGATGCAGAATTTAAAATAGTGTGTGCTCCGTAGATATTCTTCCAGGATTTTGCATTAATAGTCCAGTCACATCAGTACTGTATCAGCAGAATAACAAAGGGCTCTGAACCATAAGTTCAACAAGTGAAGCAAACAAGAAGCTGGTGAAAAACTTGCTGTCGCAATTAAAACAAACTCCTGGGTTAAAAATAAATCAGTGTGAAGTATTGTTGCCCCATTGACAGTCCAGCATAGCTCCGTTGAGGCCGGGGTGAGTTGTGAGGTTGAAGGATTCTCTTCTGGGCTCAACTGTGTGACCTAGGTTGAGAATGACATGCAGCGCTGAAGCAGCATGAGGGAGAAGGCACCAGAGAGTTATGCCGACTGATTTCAATGAGGTACGAGGGGAGAATAATTACCAGCATGGGGTAATTGGGCTGAATGGCCTGTGTCTGACATGAGAAGCATTGAGCTGTCAAACCTGCACCTGCATCAATGTGCTCCTGATGTCTCATTCCCCACGGGTTTGTCATCCTTCTGCTCCTTACCAAAGTGCTCATCCCCGCAAACATTCAGCCTATAGTCTCTTTAGTTTAGTCTGATCCAACCCAAACAGCAAGATGGATTAGCACCCTAGTTTGACTTCAACAGAGAGTAAATTTAGGAAGGGTATAAACACAATTAGTCCTGGTCACAGAACAACATAAAGAACCATAGAGCAGTACAGCACAGGAACAGGCCCATCAAACCAATGTCCATATAATGCCGTTAATTTAATCTCTTCTGCCTGCACATAATCCATGTTCCTCCATTCCCTGCTTATTTATGTGTCCATCTAAAAAGCCTCAAACCCTACTACTGTATCTGCTTCCACTATCGCCCCTGGCAGCATGCTCCAGGCACCCCTCATTCAGTGTAGCAAAACCTGCCTTGCACATCTCCTTTAAACTTCCCCCATCCTGCCTTAGTCTTTGACACTTCCACCCAGGGTAAAAGGTCTCTTTTAACTATGTCTCTAATAACTTTAGATTCTTCTATCAGGTCTGCCATCAACCACTGGCATTCCATACAAAACATTCAGAGATCTACAACACAGTGACAAGCCCACCAATTCCACAACAAGCATTCAGCATCCAGTTACATTAATCCCACGTTTAATTCTCCCCCCATTTTCATCAACCTCCCCCCCCACCCCAGATTATACCATTTACCCGCAAATTAGGGGCAATTTACAGAGGCCAATTGACGTATTGACCTGCTAAGGTCTTTGGGATGTGGGAGGAAACCGAAGCACCAGATGAAGCCTACTCAGGAAACACAGGGAGTACGTGCAAACATCACTCAGATAGTGCCGGATTGTACTAAGGTAACTGGCACAGTGAGGTAGCGGTTCCACTGTGCTGCCCTGATCCTGGAATAATATTCGCCTCGATGGGGAAGTGAAGCCCGATCCAATCTTTGTTCAACATCTTTTCCTGTGGTCTCAGTGTGGTGGAGAGTCTTGGGTTGAGCTGTGGCTGAAAGACATTTCATTCGGAGGTTGCGTGTTCAAATACTACTCAATGGACTTTAGCACCAAACTATCAGGACGTTGCTCCACTGCAGTGATGAAAGAGTTCTGCACTGTTTCAGCCCTGACCTCTGGATAAGCCGGTCCAGCAGAACAATAACTAAATCCCCTGCCAGTCTTTTAATGAGAATTGATCCTGAACCAACATCTAAAATGGCCAATATTCTTGGCAGGATTTTGCTGTCCCATAGCGTCATACATGAAAAGAGGCACTATGGGCCAACCTGCCATGTCAATCATACTTTATAATTGAGCTAGTCCCATTTGTCTGTGTTTGACCTGTATCCCTCCTATCCATCTATCTATCTTCTATCTATCTATGTATCTACCTATCTATCTATACTATTACTAAAACTCTCATCTTGACCACTTCCGGTCTGCGTTGTATTTAAATTTACGCAAAAAATGATCCCCCATAGTGCTACGATTTTTGGCTACCTTACTCATCATTCTCCTCTGCTGCGTCAAATAAGTTTTTTTCCGATCGGTGAAATAGTACAAAAGGTATGAAGGTTTACAAATCGTAAAAACCGCCTCTTCCGGAACCTGCTGTCAATAACGCGGCGAGGAGAATAAAAAGCTGAAGGGGAGGAGTGTTGAGCAACTCGCAGAGAGTGTGCAACTCGCGGAGACTGAGCAGCTCGTGGAGAGTGAGCAGCCTGAGGACTGCTTCTGCGGAGATCAGCATGACCAGCCAGAAGCTGCTGCGTTGAACCGGAAGCCTCTGAGTGAAGCCGGAGTGGGACCAGGATCTGCTGCGTGAGGCCGAAAGCTGAAGGTGAGCAGAGTGCGAGCTGCGTCTGCTGCGACCACCGCCCCTCCTCACACCCCCTTCCCCCTCCCCCCTCCTTCCCCATCCCCCTTTCCCCACCCCTCTTTCCCCACACACACCCCTTTCTGCACACCACCCCTTCCCCGCACCCCCCCTCCTCACCTCCCCTTCCCTACACCCGCCCTTCCCCACACCCCCCCTTTCCCACAACCCCCCCACACCCACCCTTTCCACACCCCCCCTCCCTCACAGCCCCCCTCCCCCACACTCTCCCCCACACCCTCCCCCATAACCCCCTCCCCCACACCCCTCGCTCCCCCACCCCCCCTCCCCCACACCCCCTCCCCATCCCCCCTCCCCGCCTCTCACCCCCCTCACCTGAGTGGTGGAATATTGCGTTGGGGAATGGGTTGCGTTGGGCGGGACCAGGCCTCCCGTGTGACTGGGACCCAACGGGTCCCACTTAGTCTAGTCTCTTTTAAACCTTGCCATGATACCTGCCTCTGCAGCTTCCTGTGCTCGGGTTGTGTGAGTGAGTGAGTGAGTGAGTGAGTGAGTGAGTGAGTGAATGTGATTGAGTGTGAGTGAGTGAGTATGAGTGAGTGAGTGAGTGAGTGAGTGAGTGTGAGTGAGTGTGAGTGAGTGTGTGAGTGAGTGAATGCAAGTGAGTCAGTGTGAGTGAATGTGATTGAGTGAGTGAGTGAGTGTGAGTGAATGTGATTGAGTGAGTGAGTGAGCGTGCGTTTGCACGTACATACATGATTTCTAATCAGAAAAATGAAGGAGCTAGTCATCGGCTTCAGGAAGTGGGGTGGAGTTCTCCCCAGTTTGACAAGGCCAAGGGGAAGGAGAGGTGCAGGCTGGTCCAGGAGGAAGTGAGGGCAGCAGTGGAGGAGGAGAGGTGTACCAGAGCAGTTGGATTGAGGCAGCAGGGAGCCTGGACAAGGTGGGAGCAGGCCATGGACCGAAAAGTCACATGGACTGAGCTCTGGCAGGCTGAACCACAGCGTATCAAGTTCCTGGTCCAGGCAGTCTACGATGTCCTGCCCAGCCCATCAAACCTCTTCATCTGGGGCAAAGCGGAATCTCCAGATTGCCCGCAATGCTCAGGCAAGGGGACGTTGGAACACATCCTGAACTGCTGCCCAAAGGCTCTTGGGCAGGTCCGGTACACCTGGCGTCACGACCAGGTTCTTAAGCCCATTGCAGAAACCATCAGCAGGGAATCAGCAGCTGCAGACGAGCACGGCCCCACCACCCAGTTGATCACCTTCGTGAAGGCCGGAGTGCAGCTGCCAAGAACCACGACAGCCAGGAATCCGTCAGGAATCCTGGCGACTGCGCAGGACTGGCAGCTTTCTGTAGACCTGGTGAGACAGCTGAAGTTCCCACAGCACA
Source organism: Malacoraja senta (assembly GCA_038087875.1). Taxonomy (NCBI): domain Eukaryota; kingdom Metazoa; phylum Chordata; class Chondrichthyes; order Rajiformes; family Rajidae; genus Malacoraja; species Malacoraja senta. The sequence continues at coordinate 178,047,536 of CM075978.1, forward strand.
TTGCCACGACCACCCTGAGGCCAGATATCCTCCTGGTCTCAAAGGCGACCAAAAAACATCATCTTGTTGGAACTGACAGTGCCGTGGGAGGACCGTCTGGAGGAGGCCCACGAGAGGAAGATGGCCAAGTACGAAGAGCTGGTGATAGACTGCCATAAGCAGGGCTGGAAAGCAAGGTGTATGCCCATCGAAGTGGGCTGCAGAGGTTTTGCAGGGCAATCACCGGAGTGGCGAGGAGAAGGGCCATCATGAACACCACAGAGGCTGCGGAGAAGGCCTCGAGATGGCTCTGGATCAGGAGAGAAGGTCCATGGGGAGGAGCGAATGCCACCTGAACACAAGTCGTGGTCTGATCAACCACGGCTGGGTCGCCTGGGTGAGGGTGTCTGATGTTGAAAGACCTGAAACACCCAATGACCCCGGGTTACATCACTGATGATGTGTTCTGGAGCATCAATAGGTGTATTTGTATCAATCAGGAGAATTGTGGATGTAGACCAGCACAGCATGCAAACCAGCCTGCCATCCACTCCATGTACACTTCATGCTGCCAAGGGAAAACAGCCCACATAATTAGGAACCACTCACATTGTTTTCCTTCCCTCGTCACCCCTCCTGTAGGGCAGAAGATACACAAGCTTGATATCACATACCACCTGTTCAAGCATAGCTTCTTCCTCACTGTTTTCAGACTCTTGAATGGATGTCTTATAAGCTGTTTCCCTAGTTCCCTAATCTACCTAGTTTCAGCTCTTGCACTCTTTCATAGAAGTCATAGGTAGAGTCATAGTCATACAGCATGGAAGCAGGCCCTTCGGTCCATTTTGCCCACACTGACCAACATGTCCCATCTACACTAGTTTCATTTAGCCTGCCTGCATTTGGCCCATATCCCTCGAAACAAATTATATCCGTGGACCTGTCCAAATGTTTTGTCAATTGTTGCGATACTACCTGCCTCAACTACTTCCCGCGGCAGCACGTCCATTCACACACCACCACCACCACCCTTTGTATAAAAAAGTTATCCTTCAGGTTCTAGAACATGGAATAGTACAACCCAGCCACAGACTGTTCGACCCACAATATCAGTACGGAACATGATGCCAGGATAAAGTAATCTCCTCTGCCTGCACGTGATCATATCTATGCATTCCCTGCATATCCATGTATCTATCTAAAGTTTCTTAAATGCCACTTTCGTATCTACGCCGACCACCACCCCAGCAGCGTTTTCCAGGCACCCACCACTCTCTGTGTAAAAAAACCTGCCCCATCCATCTCCTTTATATTTTGTCCCTACCACCTTAAGCAATGAAAATAAAGAATTAATTAATAATAATACAAAAATAACAAGTCTTTGATGCTTCCAACGTGGGAGAAATATTCTGTCTGTCTCCTTTATTTGCACTCTCTCTGTAGCTGAAACATTATATTTTGCATTGTTCCCATCACCTATGGATGATTTACCTAGATAGCATGCTAAACTAAGTTTTTAATTGTATCTCGGTACATGTGACAATAATAAATTAATACCAATATTGCCTATAAAATGATTAAATCAGTCAAATAGTAAAGAATGTTTTTATTGGAGGTAGAAAGCTAATTTTGTTAAGACCCAATGTGTTCCCAAGACCTCCCTGAAGAAATGCAACATACCCACAGACTCCGGGAATCTCTGGCCTCCACCCACACACGGTGGAGAAGGAGTATTCTGCCTGGTCATTGAGAACCTTGAGGCTGTGAACTGGGAGCAGACAGAAGCCCCACGTCAACATGGAAAGGTGTGCACTAGCTTGCAAATGAGCTAGCTGTCCACCCCACCAGCTACCTCTTGCCCCATCTGTAAAAGGGTTCATGGGTCTCAACATTGGCTTCATCAAACTCCCCAGAACCCGGTGAGTCAGAGTGGAAGTGTCATCCACAATCCAGAGAGACTGCTCCAGAAGAAGGCCACGTGAAATCGTATAGCATAGAAACAAGTCCATTGGCCAACCACATTCGTGGCAACCTTTTCATCCACCTACACTATTCTCTTTTTCCCACATGAGGACCGTATCCTTCTTTGCCATGACTATTTAAGGTCCTGTCTAAATGTGTTCTAAACATAGTCACTGTATCTGATTCCACAAACTGACCTGAAATGTCCAGTCTGAAAAAGGCTCCTGATCTGAAACGTCATCTATTCACGTTCTCCAGAGATGCTGCCTGACCCCGCTGAGTTACTCCAGCACGATGTGTCTTTTTTTTGTAAACCAGCATCTGCAGTTCTTTCTGTTTCCCCTTTCAGATATTAATCACTCTCTGCGTTAAAAAAAAGCCCACAGATCCCTTTACAAATCCAACCTCTCACCTGAAACTCTTGCCTTCTTGTTTCGATAACCCTACCATGGGAAAAAGATTTTGAGTATCAATGCCTTTACCCGCTTGGCAACTTAATTTACATGCTCGCTAAATATGGAAATATCATTTACATACATGGTTATTAATGGTAACTGTGCAAGGCTTGCTATTAAACAGTCTCAAAATTAAAACCCATAATCAAAGTCAAATTACTGAGTCATGCTCCAAATTGCTACTTTCAGGAATTTACTGACTTACAAAGCGATACTGCAGTCAGTGATTTGTAGCGCATGTTCTGCAACACAAATCTTATGGTATTCTGGTCAATTCATTTCATTGCCAACTCTTGTGTTATCCTACTCACCATGCTCCCACAATGCAGCAAGGATCAGCTAATGGGCGATTTCTTTCCTCCCAAACCAGATACATAGAAGGCGGCTCTTTGACTCACTTTTTTAAACAAAGGGCGGTGGGTATATGGAATGAACTGCCGGAGGAGATAGTTGAGGCAGATACTATCGTAACATTTAAGAAACATTTAGATAGGGACATGGATAAGATAGGTTTAAAGGGATACGGGCCAAATGCAGGCAGGTGGGACTAGTGTAGATGGGTCATGTTCGTCGGTGAGGGTAAGTTGGGCCGATGGAACTGTTTCCACGCTGTATGACTCTATGACTCACTAAACAATCCTATCACAGATCCATTCAAGCACTTATTCCCCCAGAGCTTGGTGTCTCACACACTCCTGTCAACTCCCCCTATTCTCCAACCACCCACCTATATTAAGGGCAAGCTACAGTAAGCAATTAACCAGCAGGAAACTGGAGCACCGCTCCAAGCAGTCACAGGAAGAACACATACATACACCGGGTGGCACCAGCAATGGCTGCCTCGCCAACAGTCTGTTCGTCCCTTCCTTCTTTGTTGTTTGTTTGTATGTGTTAAATCTATGTTTTTAGTGTTCTTTAGCTTGTTTTATGTGGAGGGTGGGGGGTGGGGTGCGGGGAGTTGGGGGAAACATTTTCTAATCTCTTAGATTGCGGAGATGCGATTTTTTTCCGTATCGTATCTCCGTCTTCACTGTGGCCTAACGTCGAGGAGTTGGCGGCCTTTGCTGGAGACCGACTTCGAGAGCTCCACGGCGGGAGCCTGTGGACTCAGCATCACGGAGCTCGCGATCCCTGTTGGGGACCGACTTTGGGGCTCCAACCACGAGAGGCCTGCGGACTTTAAAATCGCGGAGCTCGTGGTCTCTGGTTAGAGACCGACTTCGGGAACACCAAGCCGCAGGAGCTTCGACCACCCCGACGCGGGAGCTTCGATCGTCCTGACGTGGGGCCTCGACCGCCGGCTGCAGGAGCTTAGATCGCCCCGACTGAGGATGGTTCGACTGCCCCGACCGCGAGAGAATAAAAGTGGAAGAAAATTGGACTTTATTGCCTTCCATCACAGTGAGGAACATGGGTATCCGTTGTGGTGGATGTTTATGTTAACTTATATGTAGTTGTGTGTCTTGTTGCTCTTTTTTTTTAGTGTGGCTGCATGGTAATTCAAATTTCACTGTACCTTAATTGGTACATGAGACAATAAACTGACCTTGAAACCTTGAAACACTCCACTCAGACAGCATTGGAGGTCATGATCAAATCTGGATCATTGGCCCTGTGATGCAGCGGTTCGACCTGCTATGCTATTGTGCTTCCCCAATAATGGCCGCATCACGTGTCACAGATTAGACAACTTGAGCGAAATCAGCAATTAGACTTGGGATCTTCTGGAATTGTGGTGGATAAAAGATTATCATCTTGTGTTATCTGTATATCTCTCTCGTGTTATCTGTATAGCATACATATCTAGGTACACTAAATGCAGAAATAAAGTTATATGTTTAAGCTCATTAGATATAAGTAAATGTCCATATATATATGAACTGTGAAAAGTCTACAAAATTTAATTCATTTTTTAACTTATGTATGCAGTTTGCTTAACATGTACAAAATAGCAGTAGTTAATATATTCTATTTATGTAGAACTATCAAGGAATGAAAGGACTATTAAGCAATTAAAATCATTATTAATTATGATTTTTAATCAGTTAAATAATGAGAAAATGTCATTATTTTTGAATGATGTAACGAAAATCTTTGTCTTTGAATTTTGGATTATCTTGTACACTTACAATATATCACTTATGGCTTTAGAATATTGGTTTCACGCCTATGCACTGAAATAAATTCTGGCTCACTATAATTTTTCACTCTCGTGGCTGCTTGAGTGACAATATTGACTGAATATTAATCCTTACAAACAGCACTCAGCAATGGACTTCCCTCGCTCAATATGAGGCCTGGTTTACAAGTATCGACCATAGTCTGCAGTCAAGTACATTGTTTGGGATTTATAATAAATGGAAGCACACACACATACAAACAGCTTGCACATAAATCCCAAATAATCACCTTCTTACATACTCTAATTGTGCACACGCACACACGATTGGTCTCAATTGGAGCAAATATTAAACTGCTGACAGAACTCGGAGGGTCAAACAATATCTGTGGATGCAGGCGCTGCTCAATCCACTGGGTTCTTCCAGCAGTTTCATTTTTAATTCAGATTCCAACATCAGCAGTCTCTTGCATCTCTGCTCTCAACTACATTCTTTCAGAAATTGGGATAGCTCTTACCTGTTGTGCTATACAATACATGCTGGGACTTGGTAATGGTCTCAAAACAATGGAGCAACACCATTGATGGAATATATATGTATTTATCCCTCCATTACAGGCACTCATTAATGGTCTAACTTGAGACCAAAGCACATTCATTTGATTTGTCAGATTGGGGTCACAATGTGTAAGCAACTGAGTGGAGCTCGATTTGATCTGTTTTAGAAAGGGCACCGGTTGTTTCCTGTTCTGTGATCCTCACAAAAATTCAATTAAGTGAGTCAGGCATTTTCTGCCCTTTACAAATCCACAGTGAATATTGCTTATGCACTCTTCTCTCTCAGAGTGCTCACATATTTCATCTCGCAGGAGTTGAAAGAATAGCTTTCTGATGCACATCTCCTCTCATGAGGATATAGGGAGGCTAAATGAGTGGTCCAGATCACAACCATTGGAATATAATGCGGAAACATGAGGTAGTCCGTGTTGGCTAGAGATATGTAAACTATTTTGTAAATGGTGAGAGGTTCAGAAATGTTCATGTTTCAAAATGTCCTGCCCCTGAAAGAGCAAGCGTGCTAGGGTGGCATAAGATTGGAAAGGCAAATGGCCAGTTGGTATTTATTAAGAGAGGATAGATGTCTTAGTTAAATTATATTGGGTATTGTGTATAGCTTTAATGTCATAGTCACACAGAGATAAGCATGGAAACAAGCTGTTCAGCCCACCAAGTGTGTGCTGACCATCGATCACCTATTTATACTAATCCAACATCCACAGCTCCCCTCAATGTCTTCTACTGAACTACACACCAGGGCCGGTTTACAGTGGCAGATCAACCGACCACATCCTTGGGATGTTTATTGGTTTATTATTGTCACATGTGCCAAAATACAATTTTGCGTGCTATCCAGGCAGATGATACCATATATGAGTATGATCATGTAGTACAGAGAGCGTAGAAAGAGAAAGAAAACATGGCAGAAAGTGCAGATTTAAAAATAAAGTGCAATATCGCAACAAGGTAGATTGGGAGATCGGGAATATAAGAGGTCAGTTCAAGGATGACAGAGGAAACCTGCATGATGACAGGAAGAATATGCAAACTCCATAGAGCACTGCTATAGTTCATTTTTCAGTACATGGCCATCTGCCATTTTAGAGGACGCTTATGTTCCCATCACAAGGTAGTGGTCTGGAGGCACATAAAGACCAGATTGGGAAACAATGTCAGATTTAATTCCCTGAAGGACATAAGCTAACCAGATCAATTTTTAAGACAATCTGGCAGTTTTAGTATCACTATTACTATTGATAATATTTTTAAATTTGAGATGATTAAATTAAATTCCACAACTGCCATGTTGGGATGTGACAAGCAGACTGAAGAAGGGTCTCGACCCGAAACGTCATCCATTCCTTCTATCCAGAGATGCTGCCTGTCCCGCTGAGTTACTCCAGCATTTTGTATCTAACGTTGGTTTAAGCTCTGTGTAAATAATGGGATTTCCAAACAATTCCAGAACTGATTATCAGTTCTACTGAGTTTTTCTGTAACAACTGCAGCAATCACTACAATGCACTTTGGTAACTGTTAAGGCACTTGGTTTCCAAATCCAGTGCAGAGAAGGATAAGAGCAGGAACCACAAGAAAACACCACAACAAAAAGCTTCCCTCCATCATACACATTCACCATCCAGCAGCATATCATCACTGTTGCTGGCTCTGAGCCCTGCATCTTCCTAATTCACTGTGTCACTGCAGGCTGGGTGATTGTTCAGTTCACTGGAGTGACACTGAGCTTCCTGATGGCCGTCACCTTGATTCTCCATTGCACTCTGATCGCTCCTATAGATGCATCATAGAAAGCATCCTATCCAGATGCACCACAACTTGGTTTGGTAACTGCTCTGCCCAAGACCACGAGAAATTGCAAAGAGTTGTCGATGTAGTCTGGCCCATTGCACAAACCAGCCTCCACCCATTGACTCCATCTCCATTTCATGCTGCATCAGAAAGCAGCCAATATCATTCAGGACCAGTCACATCCTGATCATTATCTCTTCTCCTCTGCCTCACTGGGCAGAAGAGACAAAGGCTTGAAAGCAAGTACCACCAGATTCAATAACAGCTTCTTCCCCATTGTTATCAGACTCTAAAACGGACCTCTTGTATATGATGAATGGTTTGTCCCGATCTTCCAATCTATCTCATTGCAGCCCTTGCACTTTTTTTGTTTGTTAATCTGCACTTTCTCTGTAGTTGCAATATTCTATTCTGCATACTGTTTTCTTTCTCTTGATACACAAACTGTATGGTATGATCTGCTTGGATAGCATGAAAAAACAGAGTGTTTCACTGTGTCTCGGAATACGTGGCTATAATAAACCAATATTACATTTGTGCTGAGTCAGACATTTGTGATATCGTTCAGATTTTCTCTCTCCAGTAGTACTGCCTGACACAATGGTCATGTCCCACTTCTCTAATGTGAACAACACATGACGCAGACAAAACGCAACATTTACCTACCCACGGGACCCTCTCTCTCTTTGAGTGTGACACATCGCTCACCCTGCCTTTTCTGCGCTGTGTCACCTCTTCCCTTTCTGCTGCTGAACATTTGTCACCTTTAAATCTTTGTCATAACTATCGGATCAAGAATACGGTTCACCACGAGCAGGATAGCCAGCCTGAAGAAGTTAGTTTGATGGGCCTGTTACTAAACTGGAAGTTGCTCTGTCAAAAGGCATGTTTTGCTTTAATAAATCACAAAGGATGGATTAGTAAATCACAAAGTTTGCTATGACACCATGTGCAACCCAAGGTAAAAGCTTGTAATCTACGCCACATTCGAGCCTAAATTATAACATAAAATGAGTTCTTCCAACTATTGATACATGTACAAGCATAGTCGCACGCTCATGGTCACCAGCCATTTAATGGAATAGGAGCCATTGCTGCTGAGTTTGCTTGAAGCCAGACACACACCATCACTCTCTGCGCATCTGACGAAGGGCCACACCTTTGGAACATGCGGGCGGCACGGTGGCACAGCGGTAGAGTTGCTGTCGTACAGCACCAGCGACCCAGCTCAATTCTGAATTTGTGTCCACATCCCATTCTGATCTGCATCGTTAACGCTCACAGGTTAATTGGATGGCACAGCAGCGCAGCTGGTAGAGCTGCTGCCTCACAGCACCAGAGACCTGGGTTCGATCCTCACCTCGGGTGCTGTCTGTGTGGAATACACACGTTTTCCATGTGATAGAGATACAAAATGCTGGAGTAACTCAGCGGGTCAGGCAGCATCTCTGGAGTGAAGGAATGGGTCGGGACCCTTCTTTAGAGATTCTCCCTGTGATTGGGTGGGTTTCTTCTCGGTCCCAGAAGAAGACCGAGTCCTCAGTTTCCGCCACAATCTCGATGGTCAATTGGCCCCTGTAAAATTGCCCTTGTGTGTAGGGAGTGGATGCTAAAGTGGAATAACGTAGAATTAGGGTGAATGAGTGATCAATAGGCAGCGTGGACTCAGTGGGCCGAAGGGACGGTTTCCATGCTGTATCTCAAAAATTAAAACTAATGTTTGGCTGGCATTTACCTACCAGCAGATTAAAAAAACACTTTTTCACTGATGAAACAGATGTGAAATAGCAGCAGGAAGGATATGAAGTTTGCTTCGCTCACCTGAAAGCAAGTACTTGAAGAGTGATTTCCCACAGGGAGCCTGGTGGGCAGTGAGACTCAATCAGAAAGTTAATTACTGTCAATTTAAGAAAGTGTTTTAAATTTTAATTGTGTATAATGGTGAACCTAATCTAGCAATCACTGATCTCTGCAGAAAATGCAATCTCAATGCTAGAGAGGGTTACAGCACCTGACAGGGTTCCCACATTAGATGGGACGTCCCGGCGCCAGACAGTAATCCTAGTGCAGACGTCAGTCTAGGTGCCAGACGGCGGTTCGATCCCAGCCAGCGAGGTTGCCAGTGCCTGGTCTGAGATCCAGTGCAACGCAGGGAGTTCCCACCATCAGAGAGACTTCAGTCGAACCACGTAATAAGTTTATAAAATCACTTCCCATTCTTTGAAAGGGCAACACAATGGTGCGGATAGTAGACCCACTGCCTCTCAGTACCAGGGATTTGGGTTTAATCCTGACCTTAGGTACTGTTTGTGTGGATTTTGAATGTTCTCCCTGTAACTGGTTGTGTTTCCTCTAGATTTCTCCGGTTTCCTCCTGCGGGCTGGTGGGTTTGAGTTTAATCTATTGTCACGTGCACCAAGGTACCGTGAAAAGCTTTTGTTGCCTGCTAACTGGTCAGCAGAAAACAGTTAACTGGCCACTGTAAATTGCCACAAGTTAGTAGGTGAATGGTAAAACCATGGGGGAAGCTGAGAATGTGTGAATAACATAGGTTTAGTGTAAACTGGTGGTGGGTCTTCGTCTGACTTGGTGGGCTGACGGGCCTATTTCAGTGCTGTATCTTCCCATGACTGGATGGCTGAACTCAACAGAGTACAGGCCCAATCTGCTTACTTTCTGTTCATAAGACAAACCTAGTTTCAGAGGTAACTGTGTGGGAAACTCACACTCTCTCACTTCTCTGCAGACACAGTTTTCTGGAGGAAACCAAGCAATCCTGCGGGATCCGGGAATCCCAAGACACGGTGCATTTGGAAGTGTTGACAGCCCAAGTGTCACTGGGATGACAGCAGAGATGATTGGACTGGAGATAATGAACTGATGATCTGCACTGGCATGGAGCGGACAGGTTTGCTGCAACATACAACTACATCCAAACCAAACGCCCACGATAAAAAGGAAACCAGCAACTGCATCAATACAGCATGAACATCGATAAGAGATGCCAATGAAACATCTGTTGCAGAGATAAGATGCAGATGGTATCTCTGTCACCATGGCAGTCTGGGCCTCCTGATGTATGACTTTAATGAAGTCCTGTGGGCAATCGGATGAGGGCACATCCCTCCTAGGTAGTGTCAGCAATCTGCCCAAATTGGGGGCTCATAGCCATGAAAAATATCATAGATGTGATAAGGCATTATTAGCTAAGGGTTTTTTTATGGATGAATTTTTATGGATGTGAGCACTGTGGCCTAGGCCAAATAATTGCCGCTAAAATCAACTACATTGGCATTAGTTTGGAGTCAAATGTAGGCAAACCGGGCAAATGACCTTCCCTGAAGGGCACTAATAAACCAGGTGGGTTTGTACAATAGTATAGTAGTTTCACAGTCTTCATTCAATTCTGGCGATGGTGGGGTTAGAACTCGGGTTGAGACACAAGAAACTGTGATGCTAGGATCTTGAGACAAACACAAAACATTGGAGGAACTCAGCAGGTCAGGCAGAAGTCTAAAGAAGGGTCCCAATCGGAAAAAAAATCCCTGTACATTCCCTCCTCAAGATGTTTGTTATTGTGGGAGAACTAGGGCTTACTATTTAAACTCAAACTAGGGCTTACTATTTAAAGTAAGGGGCTACCCACTTCAGCTTGAGTCATAGTCATACGGCACGGACACAGGCCATTTGGCCCAACTTGCCCATACTCCATCGACACATCCCACTTACCTGCGCTGGCTCTCTAAACCTTTCCTATCCAGAGAGATAAAGTGACGTTTTTCTCTCAGTGGGTTTTGCATTTTTGAAATTCTCTTTCTCAAAGGAATGGTGGAAGCAGAGTCTTTGAATATTTTTAAGGCAGAGCTCGATATATAACCGATACACAAAAGCGTGATAGATTGTGGGCCAAGTACTGGAAGATGGGATTAATATGGATGGGTGAGCGTGGACATGGTCTATTGGCATTGCTTGATAATAGTCACATGTACCGAGATACAGTGAAAAGCTTTGGTGGACTGAATGGCCAGTTTCCAGGATGTACGACTATGAGGGATGCGCTCATTGTGCGGGTTTCCCTGTGTCGATCGTATTGTGCCCAACACTGTTGTACCACGCCCAATATCGCCATCACTGGTTGGCAGCCTCACATGAAACTGGCATGGACCTTCCCACTTTGGTGGGGATTTTCAGTTGCATTACAATTTCTTGGACATTATATTCAATAAGACACTATATGGTAAATTTGAGTCACAATTAAGTGTAATTTACCACCATACAACCGCTTATTACACTATTTATCAAGTCGAGGAAAGGCACCAACTCCTACTCTCATTATAGCATCCTTTCTAGTCAGTGAAGAAGTCTGGCAGGCCTTGCTATTACCTGCTAACAGATTATATACCTAAGTGTCAGAATAATGATATCGGCCCAGGCAATTAGGCTCCGAAATGTATGTCGAGTGAAAGGCATGTTAATGAAATGGCTGAGAATCTGGCTAATAGTCGTAAGCTCCTCAGCTTGAGCGAGAAGGCACATTTTGTATTATTCGTTCTTCCCATTCTCTTATCATTAAAGAAATGAGCCAACTCTTAGCAATAAAAAGAGAGGCTATTAACATAAAATAAAACTGAATAACCTCCGGTGAAGGAAACTGCCTCCAAAAATTGTTCAGCCTTGGTTAACCGGTGGTTGATGAACTGGAAAATAATAAGCAGGGTATAAGCCTCAGAGTAACCAGGTGATGGACAAGTACAAAAACACTGAAAATGCTGCAAGAACTCTGCTGTTCAAGCAGCTTCTGTGAAAAGAGAAACCAGTCAATGTTTTAGCTCAGGGACCCTTCCTCAGACCCGCAGGAGGAGTGGAGGGTGTAGATTTCAAAGCCAAGCTGAGGGGAGGAGTGAAGTGTAGGACAAAATACATCATGGAGATTGGTTCAGATAGACCAGGTGTTAAAGAGCATGGATACTTTCTGTTAGTGAGGCTTTTTATGGAAACAGGGGAAAAAAGAGACAGCATGACAATGAGTATCGAAGTTGGGAGGTCATGTTGCAGTTGTATAAGTCGTTGGTGAGACTGCATTTAGAATATTGTGTTCAGTTCTGGGCACCATGTTATAGGAAAAATATTGTCAAGCTTGAAAGGGTTCAGAAACATTTACGAGGATGTTGCCAGGATTAGAGGATGTGAGGTATAGGAAGAGGTTGAGTAGGCTGTGTCTCTATTCCTTGGAGCGCAGGAGGATGAGGGGTAATGTTATAGAGGTGTACAAAATCATCAGAGGAATAAATTGGGTAGATACACAGAGTCTTTTGCCCAGAGTAGGGGAACTGAGGACCAGAGGACATAGGATCATCGTGAAGGCGATAAGATTCAATAGGAATCCGAGGGGTAACATTTTCACACAAAGGGTGGTAGGTGTATGGAACAAGCTGTCAGAGGAGGGAGTTGAGGCTGGGACTATCCCATCGTTTAAGAAATAGTTAGACAGGTACATGGATAGGACAGGTTTTGATGGATATGGACCAAACACAGGCAAGTGGGACTAGTGTAGCTGGGGCATTGCTGGCCGGTATGGGCAAGTTGGGCCGCAGGGCTTGTTTCCACACTGTATAACTATAACTCAGCGGGACAGGCAGCATCTCTGGAGAGAAGGAATGGGTGACGTTTTGGGCCGAGACCCTTCTTCAGATCTAGTGATGATCATTCAGTGCAGGAGGCAACCATTTGGTTCTACTGGTCTAGTAGATTGTTACCAAATAGTCCTCCATACCCACCATCGTTGTACGTCATGATCCAGTTAGCTTTTGCTATCAAACCAGTTTCTTACTACCAGTTAAGGCAATGTATTCCAGACTACAACCAGCAAAACCCTGTGTCCTATCAGTGGAATCAAGTACTAATTTACCATATTAATATGAGAAACTGGTTCATGAGTAGCCCATATGTGACTGTTTTTTGAGTCATCTCCAAATGTTGAAGTATTGCCCTAGATATCCCTGGATACAGCACTGTACTCCTTCACTTAATCCAAAAAATACGTATCATCTCTGCTTTGATTTGTCTCTTGACTTCAGGCGCAGACATCCATTCCTCCTGTCGCACTTAATCAAAACCATTACTTTTGGTAATTCTACTGCAATTTAATTCCTCTTATCAACACCAGGCCAAATATCTACAGCGTGCACTCCTCACGGAAATAGATCCGGGGTCTACCTAGGACTGCAGAAGTCCAAGTTAGATTTTCATTCACTCCTTTAACTAAGCCCTGTCCCTTCCGTCTTTGGTTCCTCAACTGTTGCATGGACGTCTTTGGGCTATTCACAAATACAGACCTTGGGTCATCTATTTCTGAAACCACGTTGGCTATTGTTCGATGAGTAATTCAACTTGTAGTCCCTCAGGAGAGACACAAAATGCTCGAGTAACTCAGCGGGTCAGGCAGCATCTCTGGAGAAAATGAATAGGTGACATTTTGGGTCGAGACCCTTCTTCAGCCCGAGAGTCAGGGGAGAGGGAAACTAGAGGTATAAAAAGGTATAAAACAAATCACAGATGGCACCGATGGCCAAGGAGCCCACAGTGGTCCATTATTGGCTGTGGAAGAGGGGATATCAAAGAGATACGAACAATGAAACTAGCAGGATGACTAGGGTGGTGGAAGGATGGAGAGGGGGGCATGCAAGGGTTACTTGAAATTAGAGAAATCAATATTCATACGGCTGGTTTGTAAGTAACCCTTGAATATACTTTCCTACATGGTTGCTGGGCCCTGAAGAAAGGGCACCCTGGTCAAAAGTGATGCATACTCTTATCAAACAGCCATAGGCAGTTACCATTTGTGGAAGGGTTCCCCAACTACGCAGTGTGTTCAGTAAGAAAGGAACGCAAGAAAGGAAGAAATAAACATTTACAAGCAGAAAAACTGGAGAGGGAAAGCTACTTTTAATCAAGGAATTCCTATAACCTATGGCCATACCTGAAAAGGGAAATTCAATAGAAACTTTCAAAGCATAAATAATCAAAACAAGTAAAAACTTGCAGAGGTAGAGTGAAAGAAATCAAAGTTTCAAAGTGCTAGCCCAGGAACATAGGAGCAAATGGCCATCTTCTGCTCCACGAACCCAACTTACTTGGGAAAAGGAATGGAAAAATGTGTGAACAAAAGATAATTAAATAATAGTCATGAGATTCAGACCAGTAACCTCAATTAACAGTACAGCCTAAGTTCCTGGTTGAAGCTGACAGCTCCTAATGCATATTATGCTTAAGTTTGAATTCATGTATAGGGCTGACTCCAGGGAACATATCAATGTGCAAATCACATGGTAAAATATGCTACCTTTCGCACTTTTCAATGCCGCAAGGCAAAAGGTTTTCTAAAGTACTTTGGGCAGTGCAGTTGCTCTCAAGACTTTTCAACAACCCAGCTGAAGGTAGCCAATCGGATAAAAAAAATGACAAAGAGGTCAAGGGATAGTTGTTGACTTGTTGACAGCACTGGGCCTCTACTCGCTGCAGTTTAGAAGGTTGAGGGGGGACCTCATTGAAACTTACAGAGTAATGAAAGGCATAGAGTGGATGTGTAAAGTATGTTTCCACTGGTGGGAGTGTCTAGGGCTAAAGGTCATAGCTTCATAATTAAAGGATGCTCTTTTAGAGAGGAGGTGAGGAGGAACTTCTTTAGTCAGAGGGAGTTAATCTGTGGAACTCATTGCCACAGAGGGCTGTGGAGGCCAAGTCAGTGGATATTATTTAGGCAGAGATAGGCAAATTCTTGATTAGAATGGGTGTCAAGGGTTATGGGGAGAAGGCAGGAAAATTGGATCAGGAGGCAGAGATCAGCCATGACTGAATGGCAGAGTAGACTCGATGGGCCGAACAGCCTAATTCTACTCATGTAACGTGTGAACTTGTTTCTCTGATTGGCGGCCTGTGACTAGTGGAGTGCCGCAGGGGTCAGTGCCGTGGCCGCTATTGTTTGTTATCTACATTAATAATTTGGATGACAATGTAACGCTAAAATATAGCAGACTGTGAGGAAGGATATCGAAGTTAACAACAGGATCTAGATCAGTTGGGAAGGTGGGCCAAGGAATGGCAAGTGGAATTTAACTGACTGGAGTATTGAAGTATACAAAATCCTTATTGAAGTATATAAAATCATGAGAGGCATGGATAAAGTAACAAATCACATTATCTCCCACCCCCTTGAGTAGAGGATTCTACAACTAGAGGACATCGGCTTAAGGAGAAAGGGGAAAGATTAAAAAGGAATCTCAATGCAACTTTTTCACTCATAGGGTAGTTCATACCTGGAACGATCTGTCAGAGAAAGTTATAGAAGTCAATAAAATTACAAATTTCTAAAGTAATTTGGACAGATATATAAATAGGAAGGGTTGAGGGCTATATGACACATAAGGCAATGGGACTAGCCCAGAATGCCAACTCTGGTTGATTGAAAGGAGCTACATGGGGAAATGGGATTACTGAGAGCTGGCAAAGGCTTAATGGCCTAAACGGGTTCCCCCTCTCTTGTATGCAAATACGAGGAAACATCTGATAAAAGCTTCAGCCCATCTAACCCCCAGCTGCCTATTTGCTGGCTTACACCCAGCGCTGCCCACTCATTACCCTGGAGCTTGCTGACCCGACACCAGCTCCCGTCAGGCAGCAAGTTGCCTATGAGGTCCCCACGCTGGCTTTGAATCCAAGCCATAGTCCATCCTTCCCCTCTCCCACATCTCATCCATCCCAACAAACCTGCCAAATCCTTGGGCTACCCACCTCCTTGATATTCTTATCTCTGCCAGAGCCGATCGCTTTTTCAGAGCTAATTAATCAATTCCCTCCCTAAAACTCCGCAGCTTTCTCAAGGACATTCTCACTGCAACCCCAGTGATCTGATCAAAGTTTAAGTTACTCTTCTGTCACTCATTTTGCTGTCAGATCTTCTGAGCAGCACTGATATGCTGCACTAAGATACAGCACTCTATGAATGTAATGATTGCAGTAATATTAATAAACAGGGCAAAAGCTAAAGCTAATGCAATGCTGATTATAATCTTCTGAAGTAATTATGAACACCATGAAGCCATACAAAAATGCTTTGCTTATATTATTGGAGATCAGCTTTGATGACTACAATCATTTGTAATACTTTTATTTTGTCCTTGGGGGAATTATAACATTTATTGGTGAAGAGCTTTCAACATTTTTCTTTGAAAAAGGTTTGTGCAGCTTGCTGCTGTCTTTCTTCGGGATGGAAGGTAACTGTCAGGGAGGTTCTCCAAAAAGAAAAGAATAGGGTGTCGGACAGAAATAGCTCTTTACCGAAATGCGGCGTGGGATCTTTGAAGCAAATCCTGCCGCACAGAACTCGTGACAGGGCAAGGTTGTTGCAACCATGCCCTAAAGCATCAGCTGGGATTGTGCACTCACGCTATCAGATGTGGGATGCATGTGGGATGAGAGAATGGCAGCAATGAGCTGCAGCTTACATTCTGATTGCCCAAAGAGAGCGGAAGAGGTAGGAGAGTACTGGAGTGATGAAGAAAACCAGAGCATCCGAGGCAAACACATTAACGAAGCACTGGCTTGGTAAAACTAATATTAACAAAGCAGTGGTGACCATCACAGGCAAATCAAGAGGAGATCTTGTACGTCGATCCCATTAGCATTGAGCTACATATTGGGTATGCATTGCAACGTGACTATTCTTTACTCAGAGGGAAGTACACTCCAGTTAGAGATGGTACCCATCTAGTATGATGCCACCGTCTTGGGGGGGGGGGGGGGGGAGCGACCGGCCCTGGCATCAGGGTGGAGGTCTGGCGGGAAACAAAAACTGCAGCCTTGCCTAAAACACAGAGATGGTGAACAATTAAGAATATAATGGAGCCTCCATGTCATGTACTTCACCCTTCCTCACTGCGGGGGCGTCAGGCTTTATACTGCGGACATCAACCTCGAGAGTGACCCTCTTGATATCCATCCTGGGGTTCCTGGTCTGTCCACCACTCACACTGCGGCCACTCTGAGCCACCACTGCTCAGTAAGAGGAGGATACAAGAAGTTCCACCCCGGCAGAATCAGCAGCCAAACCAACACACACGAGCATGATATCCTAGAACACCCACACAATACTTCATACCCACAAGCACTTAGAACGCTGGTCAATATTACAAATTTTCAGCTGTACGCAAGTAAAATAAATACTCCAAACTGTTTGTTAATTTTGACATATTTCCTGCTGTCTAACGTCAATAAATTAAAGGGTAAATCAGAGAACTTCAGCATCACTGGTCAATAAAGTATGAGTCAAACTAAAGATAATTGGGAACTGTCTGCATGTTGCATATCTCTTCATGTCCCTTTTCATGACCTGGCTTTCAACAGCAGATTTTTTTTTAACCTTCACTCTCTCTCACCCGCAGTGTTCCACTCGCTCCCATCCGCACAGTCACCATCTCCCACCAACACAGTAACCCTGTCCCACTCGCTCAGACTCCCTCACAGTCAGCCTGACTCCCGCTCTGTTGCCCCGTCCCATTCTCCCACCCACCCCCAGTTGCCCTGCCCCACTCTCTCCCACCCTCACCGTCACCCAGTCCCACTCTCTTCCACCCACACACAGTCGCCAAGTCACACTCTCTCCCACACACAATCGCCCTGTCCCACTCTCTGCCACACTCACATGGTCAGCCTATCTCACTCTCTCTCACTCTCAGTCGCCCCATCCCACTCTCCCACCACACACAGTCACCCTGTCCCACTCTCTCCCACATTTGCACACTCACACTGTCCCACTCTTCCATCCAAACACAGTTTCCTGTTGCACTCCCTTCCATCCCCGCGTGGCCCCACTAGCTCCGCTATCACCTCTCTGTTCTCTTTAACACAGCCTCTCCATTCAGCATCTGTGTTGCTCACTGTTGCACTGCCTTGACTGTCTCCTCATAGAGTTATCAACATGGAAACAGGCTCTTCGGCCCAACATATCCACGCTGACCATGATGCTCCATCTACTCTAGTCCAAACTGCCCATATTTTGCCTAATTCCAAACTTTTGCTATCCATGTACACATCACAATGTCTTCTAAATGTTGTTATAGTATCAGCCTCAACTACCTTCCATGGTAGATCGTTCCATATAACTACCACCATCTGCAAGAAAAGATTTCCCCTCGGATTCCTTTTAAATCTTTCCCTTCTCACCTTAAACCTATGTCCTCTTGATACTTGATTCCCTACTCTGGGTAAAAGACTGTGCATTCACCCTATCTATTACCCGTGTGATTTAATTCACCTCTATAAGATTACCCCCTCAGCCTACTGCACTCTAAGGAATAAAGTCCTAGCATGCCAGGCTCTCCCTATAACTCAGGCCCTCAAGTCCTGGCAACATCCTCATAAATCTTCTCTGCACTCATTCCATCTCAACTTAACCTTCCAATTTCTATACTCAATACCCTGGTTATTGAAGGCCAACATACGAAAGGCTTCTTGATCACCCTGTCGACCTGTGACGCCACTTTCAGGGTAACTATGCAGCTTCACTCCTTGATAACCCTGCTCTACACTCCTACGCAAAACTCGCATTAAACACCATCAACTATTCCTCAACCCACTAGCCCAGCTGAACAAGATCATGCTGTCATTTTTAATAACCATCTTTGCTATTTAAGATACCACCCACTTTCGTGTCATCTGCAAACTTACTGACCATACCTTGTACACCCCGCTCCAACCAATGTGCCTTGAGTCAGTTAATCAGGTGGGTGGGACAGGCCAGGACAATCTCCACTCACACATCTCACCTGGATGCCACAAAAATCTGCCCATGCCAGCTTAGTTTACTGTCGAAGATTTTTTAACGAATTGAATGTCTCTGGCATTCAGTGATATTTAAAACTAAGATTTTAAAGTACAAATTAGTTTTACATTAATCTGCTTATGTTATTGATCACGTTAAAAGGAAACACAATTTTGTTAAGAAGTGCAAGTTTACTTTTTTTTAACCTCACAGCTCCAGTGACCAGACAACCTCGGGAGTTGTCTGTAACCCTGTGTGGGCTTTCCTCGGATGCTCTGGTTTTGTTCCTCTTCCCAATGGCTCACTGACCGGTTAATTGATGGCAGAAGATTATCCATCGTGTTGTAGAATCATGGGGTGTTATTCAGTGTCTGAGGCCATCTAGGTCCCAGGGAAGTGAGAGGCAGGTGGGGGTCAATGGGATCGGTGAGAATATTGTGAACGCCAGCATGGATTTGATGGGCTGGACAGCCTCCTATATTGTAGGAAAATATGAGTTCTAACTCAATGCATGATCTGACAGACGGTCCCAAAAGGAACTGCTCTGTAATTCCAGTGAGCCCCTGGTCCTCACTGCAGAGCCCAGCTGTGCTCCACAGCTGGAAGATCTCCAACGTACATTGGTCAGAACGATCAGGAGCTCTGCATTCACGGGATAGCCGGCAAAACCCAGCGGGATCTGCACCTCACAATTCCAGGTGTGAACACATCTGTGCTCCATCCTTTAACTTTTCCCTGGGTGGCAAGTCCCAGTCCCAGAGTTATATTATTACACCTGGCAAAGCAGTAAAATGATTCACATTCGTGAAGCATTGCAAGCAATGTTTCCATGTGTTACCACTGTCCCAAACTCCACACTCTGAAATCCACACCTCCAACATTACTGCCTCCCTCTATACACCCAATCCATATCCTACCCACTTCCTTATTTTCAGAACCATCACTACCTGGTGCCATCTAATCTCTTTCCGTTCCATCTTTCCCTAGAGTCATATACAGCACAAAAACAAGCCCTTCGGCCCACTACAGTCATGCCGCCCCTTGTACCTACCCATAGTAATCCCATATACCCCCCACGTTGGATCTGTAAACCTCCGTGCCTTGGCAGTTCAAATGCTAGTGTAGATACTTCATAAGTGCTGAATCACTCTGAAATTCTCTTCCCCACCCCTCCTCCACAAACCAATTCATCTCCTGCCACTGCATATTTATTTTGCAGTTCTTTTCCCGCACCAGTATGCAGGTAAATATGATGTTGAGTCAAACGTAATTCTATTACAGCTGCTCCTCGACCTACGATGGGCTTACGCTCCGATAAACCCATCGTAAATCGAAAATATCGTATCGAAAACGCATTTAATACAATATGATCACGTGACCGGAAGGGACGTGCGGCTAGCTGCCGTTGCCCAGAGTTTGCACCATCGTAATTCGAAGCATCGTAAATCGGGGAGCATCTGTACCACCAACATATTACTGGTGAAATTATCACAAGCTGGTTTTGCCAAACTAACTCCAACAATGAAAAATGTTGCTTAAAATGTTAAATGATAAAGTGTGGAGTTTTCATGCTCTCCGAAATGCGTGGATTTCCCCTGGGTGTGATCTATTTTCTCCCACATCCCAAAGACATGTGGGTTTGGTAAGTTTATTGACCATTGTAGATTGCCACCTTGTGTGTGGATGACTGGTAGAGTCTGGGTTGGGGGGGGTCGTAGATGAGAATGTGGATAGAATAAGATGGGTTAAGGTAGGGCAAGGGTAAAGATGGGTAGTTGATTGCTGGCGCGGACACGGTGCACCATAGTGCTTGTTTCCATGTTGTATCTCTCTATGATTCTAAAATGAAGTGCAAAGTGGTTGAATTTCAAACCTTAAGGCAAGACATTATTTCAGCATTGCACAATAATTATCAATTAAAAATTAAAGTGAGACTTAATATTTGTTACCACAATTTGATTCAGCTAAACATAAGCCACTGAGCTATCTGTAGCAGCGCACATCTTATATGTTGGGGGCGATGATAAACCTTCATGTTCTTTACAAGCTGTGAATGTGAATAACTGCAAGATTAATGAGAAATTATGGAATAGAGTATGAAATAAAGCCAGTCAGAAATATAAAAATGGATAGCAAAGGTTTCCATCAATATTTTCAAAAAGTAATCAGTGTGGTGGAGTTTTTGAAAGCGTATCTGCGAAAATAAAAATGGAAAGTAAAATGGCAAATGAATTATGCGATTATTTTGTAAGAACCTTCATTTTAAAGGACACAAGTAATGTTCCAAAAATAGCGGTGAATAGAGAACTGGGATTGAGAAAATTGGGAATATGGCTGTCATCATGGAAGTTGTTCTGAGGCAAGGAACTGCAGGTGCTGTTTATATAAAAGAAAACAAAGTGCTGGAGTAACTCAGTGGGTCGGATAGTCTGAAGAAAGGACTCAACCCGAAACATCACCTATCCATGATCTCCAGGGATGTTGCCTGAACTGTTGAGTTACTCCAGCACGTTGTGTCCTTTAGACCCTGATCCCATTGTTGAAACTGCAGGTGGATGTCTCCAGCTCCCAATGGATTTCATTCAAGGATCTTAAATCAAGAGGCTTTAGTTTAGTTTCTCCTTTGCACCACCTGATATGCTCATGCATGGTGTGATTCCCGGATAACATGCAAAACTTAATTTTTCACTCCAAACTTAATTTTCACTCCACAGATGCTCCTTGAACTCAACAGGTCAAGGAGCATCTGTGGAAGGAGAAGCAACTAACGTTTCTATCTGAAAACCCGTCATCAGAACTGGGAAAACAAGCATTGAAGCTATGATTCACGTACTTCCTCTAGTCTGGTGCAGTGTGTTCAATGCTCTTGGTGTGGTTCCCTCTCCATTAGCAAAATCAAATGCAGATTGGGGGACCTTTTTGTGGAATATCCTGAGCTCCACTGACCTGCGAGGTTAATTCTCTGAGTCATTCCACTATTCTGCAGTGTATTTTGCTGCTTTTTACCAAAGAGATAATGACGTGGTTGCTTGAGGCGTATGGCCGCCCGGGGCCGGTCCCACTTAGAATCGCGGAGGCGTATGGCGTTGTGCAGGGCTGGTCCCACTTAGAATCGCGGAGGCGTATGGCGTTGTCGCGCGCCAACGGCCTGTCGGCACGCAGGCGCATTGCGGTCGTACGCAGCGTCTTGACGGCGTACGCCTAACGCGTGGCATTGCGCAATGACGTCACCGCCCGGCGTTGCGTTGCGTGATGACGTCACCGCCCGACGCTGTGCGACGCCCAAATTCAGTCGTCCCGCCTCCTGCCCAGCTGATTGGTGAGTATGACGCAAATTACGTCACGCGCGAACTTAACGCGTACTTACCACCTACTTAGCGCGAACTTCGCGTGAACTCCGCTTCCGTTTGGTCGCGCCAAACGCATGCAATCGCATGCAAGTGGGACAGGCCCTTAACATTACCCTACATACACTAGGGACAATTTACAATTATACCAAGCCAATTAACCTACAAACCTGTAGGTTTTTGGAGTGTGGGAGGAAACCAGAGAAAACCAACGCAGGTCACAGGAAGAACAAACAAACTCCGTACAGACAAGCACCCGTAGTCAGGATCGAACCGGGTGGAAGGCGCTGTAAGGCCTCACTCTACTGCTGCCCCATCGTGCTGACTAGGTAACCTGCTTTGAGTAATTTTAGTTGAGGGTTAATTATTTGCCTGGGCTCAGGAGAGAAACACATTCTTGTTCAAATAGCTCAACGCGATCTCCCACTTCCTTCCAATGTCAAGACACCGCTCCTGGAAAGAAGATAAACAGCCACAGAATGAACACCCACTAATGATAAAGAAAATGAGAGGATTCCTCCCCAAAGATCATCAAAGATGTGTCTCTGAAACTTAACGTTCTCCTTGTTCAGTGGTATAAGGGTTCTTTAGATGGATCTGGATACTAATCAAAGGTTGACAAGGAAAAGATACTCAAGGCATATTCTATTGACAACTCTGCAGACACCAGGTCAGGTCACATTTAAAGGTGCTGATATCGATACAAATTAACTTAGCATTTTGTTTTGACGCTCTCAGGAATCTACAGATAAGTTCATAAGTGATAGGAGCAGAAATAGGCCATTCAGCCCATCAAGACTACTCCGCCATTCAATCATGGCTAATCTATCTCTCCCTCCTAACCCCATCATCCCGCCTTCTCAGTTTGTGTGTTCTCCCTGGAACCACATGGGACCCTCCAACTGGTCTGGTTTTCTCTCGCATCCCAAAGATAATGCAAGTTGGTTGATTAAATGGCCACTGTAAATTACACCTAGTGTATCGGCAAGTGGTTGAATCTGGAGGGAGTTGATGAGAAATTGAGGAAAATGACGTAATAAAAAATCAATTTGTGTACTTGATGGTCAGCTAAAGGCCTTGTTTCCATGGCGGACGATGTAATGAGTTGAGCAACCTTTCCTTATGCTGTATGGAGACTGGTCTCTGCATCCATAACACTTTGTGCAGGAGGTCATTTGCTTTGCTGCCATGAATGCCCGTTCGCAGACTTGGCAAGCGCAGCAGAAATTGTGACAAATTGCCCGATCTACATCCATTCAAGGGTGGAATGAAAAAAGACTCCGTTTGATCCATCAAATCCATTCTTTCTACGGACCGTGAACAATCCACTCAATCACTTTACTCAAGCTATTCAATCTTCTGAAAAATGGCTGTGTAACTTTCCATCTAATCCTTCCCATACAAAACTAAATTAAGCAGCACTCTAGTTTGGTGCCAAGCCTCACAACAACAGTTTGCATTTATTTAATGCTGTTAACTTAGTATATTTCCCAAGGTGCGACAAGAAGCAATGGTGATCAAAATTTAATGCCGAACTACGTTACGGAGAGATTAGATCAGGAGCACAAGAGCGTGGTCAAAAATATGTTTTATTGAGAGAATTAAAGAAGGAAAGAACAGAAGATATGATGAGGTTTAGGCAGGAAACTACAGAGTTTAATGTTTCGCAAGTCTGGTGAATGAATCCCACCAGATTGGTGTAACTATATTTCCTAGAGACCTAACAAATTCAGAGCCATTCATGCACAGCATTCGAACCTCTCCTGCTGAACCTCCATTTAGATATCTCAACTGTGAGAAATGAGTTTTTGCGCAACTTCTTTTTAAACGGGCTAACTAATCCCATGCTACTTGTGTGGGGGAGTTTACATTCAATGTTGCATGGTGCAGGTGGAGTTGGCTGGAATCCAGGTGAGCTATTCATTTTTGCAAGAGTAACTACATTGTCTGAGTCAATTATAATTGCAGATCATGTCCCCTTTGACCTGTGTAGGAAGGAACTGCAGATGCTGGTTTACACTGAAGATAGACACAAAAATGCTGGAGTAACTCAGCGGGACAGGCAGCATCTCTGGAGAGAAGGAATGGAAGACGTTTCGGGTCGAGACCCTTCTTCAGATTGACCTCAAATAGGGTCGACCCAAAATGTCACCTATTCCTTCCATCCAGAGATGCTGCCTGTCCTGCTGAGTTTCTCCAGCATTTGTGTTTATCCCCCTTTGACCTTCTTATTCTCCATTAAGTCCCTTCCATCACTTAAACGGACACAAATTCCAAAATCACACTTTAAAAAAAAAAGAAATGTTTTAAAATTGCATACAAAGTAATTGTTCAATCTGTGACGGTCCAAGTAATTTAATGCCACATACAATCGGAAAAATTAAGTTATTGAAACCAAAATCAACTTTTCTATTTAAATGGGTTATTAAATTTGGGACAGAATAGGAAAGTGGTAAATGTAAATCCGTCAAGTCATAATCACGTCCAGAAAAATGCACTTGTTCAGATTGAACCAATTTTGATACATTTCCCTCCTAATAATAAACACATCTACAGATGTCAGAGATCTGATTTGATGAAAAGTGTTCCATAAAGCTGACAACTGTGTATTATTCATGGTTCAAAATGTTGACCCAGAGAACCAAATCGTGTCAAGAAAACAAATTGTGGGGCTATTCTCCACCAATTTTGTGTGGATGACACAGTGTGGCAGCAGGCAGTGCTGCTGTCTTTTTTCTCCAGAGACCCGGTTCCATTTAGACCTCAGTTAGTTTAGTTTAGTTTAGAGATACAGCACAGAAACAGGCCCATTGGACCACCATCCGCACCGACCAGCGATCCCGCACACTAACACTATCCTATACACACACTAGGAACAATTTACATTTTTACCTAGCCAATTAACCATCAAGCCTGTGCATCTCTGGAGTGTGGGAAGAAACCAAAGATCTCGGAGAAAACCCATGTGGTTGCGGGGAGAATGCACAAACTTCGTGTAGACAAGCACCCATAGTCAGGATCGAGCCTGGGTCACTGTTGCTGTAAGGCAGTAGATCTACTGCTACGCCACCGTGCCGCCCACAGTTGTTGTCTGCGTGGACCATGCATGTTCTACCTGATGCTCTGGTTTCCTTCCACATTCCAATGATGTGATGATAGGTTAAATAAAGAATGGTAAATGATCCTTAGTGCAGCTAAGTGATGAAATAATTAACGGAGAGCTGGTGAGTACACATTCCTGTGAAACTCCATAAATCCAAATGTGGCAAGGATACCTCAATCAACTCTGGAACCAGGAGGCACAGTTTGAGGAAAAAATAGGGTGCTTAAGAATGAAAAAAAGAGGATAATTTTTCTCGCCCCCACTCAGAGGGTGGTGAATCTTTGGAAGTCTCTCCGTCAGTGGCTGTGCAGGCTCATTTGTTGAGTTCACTTGAAACAGATATCACTGAATTCTTGGACATTGAGAGATAGTTGAGAGATACAAGAAAGCAGCCCTGAGGAAGATCTGGCCTGGTCTTGATGACTGGCCGATCCGGTTCAAAAGGGGTAAAACAACCTACTCCTGTCTCTAGCTCACCGGCTGTTCATTAGGTTCCACCTCCATTCCACTTCCAAAGAAAGAGAAGGCCGTTCTTAAAAATCATGTGGCGCAGTGGTAGAGTTGCTGCCTTACAGCGATTGCAGCGTCAGAGACCCGGGTTCGATCCCGACAACAGGTGCTGTCTGTACGGAGTTTGTACATTTTCCCCAGACCAGCGTGGGTTTTCTCCGAGATCTTCAGTTTCCTCCCACACTCCGAAGACGTGCAGGTTTGTAGGTTAATTGGCTTGGTAAATGTAAAAATTGTCCCTAGTGGGTGTAGGATAGAGTTAATGTGCGGGGATCGCTGGTCGGTGCGGACTCGGTGAGCCGAAGGGCCTGTTTCCGCACTGTATCTCTAAACTAAACTAAACTAATGGTTGATCCCAACTTCACTCTCAGTTTCAGTTCGGTGGATTGGACGTCAAATGCAAAAGTGGGAAGTTCTCAACAATTTGAGTGTTACAAGAGTTTACACATTGTACAAATCCAAAACATGTACGATACATGTAACATGCAAGATTTTAATGCATGCCAAGCCTTTTATTTGCATGTATTTTAATAGATATATTGATTTTTATGTATAAATATAAAAAATGATCATGCAACACTGGACGTGTAAATAAATTCAACGCTTCAATGCAACACACTTAAGATAGGTTCATCACTTCTGCCCTAATTCCCCAACCCGTGCTAACGTGCTCCCCAGCACAAGTCAACGCTGAGAGTGGAGGAGGGCAACACTCAACCTCATTCAATTTTGATGTGAATACCTGGACATTCAGTCTGTATTTTGGACTAAAACCCTGGTTCAAACAATGATTTCAACTCAGAAATAAACGTGGATAGCACCGAAATCCAACAATGACTATAAAATAAGAATGAAAAAATCTTCACTGGCACAGTTACGACAAAGGCACATGGAGGCTGAGAAACTAGGATCTAGCAGCAATGAAACTACAATGATCCAGCATCCAGACATTAGTGGTTCCAGACTAACAGATTTGTTGGGACTATTGGATGATATGACCATTCACTAACACATTTTTAATTCACCATTTTTTTGGAAATCACATTGAATACCTGAGGAGATTAAAAGGAAACAAGACCTCGCCCAGTTTGAAGAGAAAGGAGTCTCCAATGAGTTGAAACCAGGCTATGAGGAGGTTGGGGCCGGGGGAGGGAGGTGGGAAGTGGGAAGTAGGATCCCAGTGAATTGAATGGGACTGTGAAAACCAGATCTGTGCAGAGCAGAAAGGAACACAGCTAAAAATACCTGGTGAGCCAGATCATGAACCGTCAGCCTTTGCAAATTGAGAGATATCAAATGATCAGAGTTTTACTGTACATCATCTCTTGCTCAAAGACAACGAATGAACATGGTGCAGTCTCTAATCATTCAAATGGAACACAGAAAAGTTTTAAATTGGTTTCCAGACTTGTTACCATGAAAAGTGGTGGATTTACAATGGAAATTTTAATGACATATTAAAATTGTTATTTTGCATTAGGATTTAATCATGTAGGTGCTTGATCTAATTATTTCATGACTGATAGCATATACAATTTGATGGCAAGTCCAAAGCAATACTTACAGATCAGAACAAATAATAAAGAACATGCGACCCAAAGTCAACATATTTATTTTCGATAATTGTGCTCGTAGGTGGCTGATGGAGTTCCAATTGAATAAACCCAAGACAATCCGTGTAAGAAAAAGCATCTAAAGATCAAAACAGGTGATGAACCAGAGTGCAGGTGCAGCTTTAAACAGATAAAGAACCAGGATGCAAAATAGGCAGCTGATGAGCTTCAAAGTGGTTTCTTCTTGTAGCACTGACTAATTTTATCCCTAATATTTATAAAGCTGAAATAGATTTGAGAGCGTCTACTTTGGCATAAAAACAGCTCAATCGTCCATTGCAGAGACACCTCGTTATAGTGAAAATCACCAAAACTATCTACTGGTCCAGAGAAGATGTCACAAATTGCTCGCGCATTGCAGAGAATCTATTACATCACAGTAGAATAAAGACTACCCAAAACAGAGCTTTGACCATATTAGAGTTGGCCACAAATATCACCATCTTCCAAACACAGATGACCAACTAGGTCCTACATTGACAGCTACTTATTGAACAGGTCTCATTGGGTTACGAATGATCTGATTGCACAAAATCCTTACATTTTTAAAGAATTTGTCAAGCTAAATTTTTAAAGAATTTGTCAAGCTAATAAAATGTTTCAGTTTCATTAGTATTCAAACAGCATAGTTTCTCTCAGTTTAATTATGAGTAGCATAAGGGTGATTATTCAATGAAATGAAAGAATTATAGCAAATGTACATCACGCAATGTGGGTGGCTATAGAAAATGGATGTTTGTGATCAAAGACAGTGTTCAGGAACGGGGAGCTGAAATAATCTGGACTACACTACTTCTGTCGTTAAAATAAATAGTGAGACTACTTTTAATTTTTGCAAGCTTAACCGAAAAAATCGAGTTCTGAATTCTCTTTGTTCTTCCCAACTGTTCTGGCATTGTACGCGTTGATTCCTGGGGAATCATAGATGTTGCTGATGTAACGTCCGTCTCACTGAAGCCATCACCACTTGGCTCTCTTCAGGCACGTTGTGTCACCTCTTCCCCAGCAGTTGAACTTGCTTCATATAGTCATAGATTTACGCAGCACTGAAACAGGCCCTTCATCTCAACTCGTCCACACCAACCTAAAATGTATATTTGAGCTGGATCCATTTGATCTGAGCTGGTCCCATTTGCTTCAGGTACTGTATATATTGAATTTATAATCTGCCTCCCTATCCTCTCGCCACCTTTCATTCAGCAATTTGTGCCAACCTTTCTGCATCTCCTCCAAACTATTTTGGGATTGCCCTATCCACTCAATCTCAATGATATCCCACTTCCAGCACAGGGATCTCTTCCTTTATTGCATTATACTTCAACCACTCTTGTTCTACCAGATTTAGTTTTCCAGCTGTGTCCACAGTCTTCAAAGTATGTCATTTCTGCAAATGTGTTACTTGTCATGGAGTGTGTGTAGCTGTTGTTAGGGAAACTTTTACTTGCAAAGGTTTCCGAGTCCATGCTTCACAGTAAGGCCTGCTCTGTCTTGCATGACCGGATCCATCAGTACGTTATGAACTCTCAGCATCTCCCTATGATACGGGGTGGTATGGCGATGTGCGATGATCTTTGATCCTATTTTGTTTCACACACAGCTCAAAGTGCAATCAGTGATGGTGGGAGGAGCCCATGGGTGACCTTAACCCATTAGAATGATTTATCCACCAATATCAAGAGGTCACTCACACCTTTCTTGATGTAGTCTACAGTACATATGCCTACCAGAATTGGGCTGTTTTCCCTGCAGAGTAGTGCTCCTAAAGGCCTTGTTCAGCAGTGTAGAGAGGTTGTGCACTTGCTGCCTTGCTCTTCCAGATCCTTTGCTATAGCTATATTGCTTTCAGGTTAACAATGGCCAAGAGCTCTGTTCTTCCACAACTGTACTTCATAGCTCTTTGGATGAACTAAGCTGCGACAATACTTGTTGCAGTCCTGCTTTGTGAACAGCGCACATTATCTATGACATAAAGGTTTTACATTCTCCTCCAAGCCTGTCCAAATCAGTCAAAATCTATTCATTGTTAATATCGGATTTCCTTGCAACTATTCCACCTTCTCCTCCTTTGTTAGAGGGATATGGATATTGACTCCCTGCAGGATGAATATTCCATTCTCTGTGTCTTCATACATCAACCTTAAGGATGTGGCATTCTGTTTGGATGCTCAATAGTCATAATCGTACTGGGACAAGATGATGGCACATCATTACATTCATGAGGCTGCCATTGAGAGAATGATTGACTTGGGTTCACTAATGGTAAACAAAGGCTCATGGTCTTTGAGCAATGTGAAGAGGTTACCTAGCAAGTGAGGTCAGAAATGGTAGGGAAATGTCGGAAATGGTTCAGGTTTATTTGAATGCCAGATGGAAGTTAGTGGTGAAATGGATGAAGTCAGTGAGTTGTGTGTGGGTGCAGGAGGTAGCACCAATGCAGTCATCAATGTAGCGGAGGTAGCGTTTGGGGATGGGGCCCTGGTACGCCCCGAACAAAGATTGTTCGAAGTACCCTACAAAGAGGCAGGCATAGCTGGGGCCCATGCGCGTGCACATAGCTACGCCTTGTATTTGGAGGAAATGGGAGGAGTCAAAGTTATTAAGGGTAAGGACCAGCTCTGCTAGGGGGATGAGACAGGGATTGGTTGGTTCTGCTATCGCAGGAAATGCTACACTTGTCACTTTACCTCCTCCCTTGACTCCATTCAAGGACCCAATCAGTCTTTCCAGGTGTAGCAGAGGGTCACCTGCACCTCCTCCAACCTCATCGATTGCATCCGCTGCTCTAGATGTCAGCTGCTCTTCATCGGTGAGACAAGCGTAGGCTTGGCGATCGCTTCGCCGAACACCTCCGTTCAGTTCGCATTAACCTACCTGATCTCCTGGTGGCTCAGCACTTCAACTCCCCCTCCCATTCCGAAACCGACCTTTCAGTCCTGGGCCTCCTCCATGGCCAGAGTGAGGACCACCGTAAATTGGAGGAGCAGCACCTCATATTTCGCTTGGGCAGTTTCCCTGCCAGAGGGCAGTGGAGGCCAAATCACTGGATGGATTTAAAGAGAGAGTTAGATAGAGCTCTAGGGGCTAGTGGAATCAAGGGATATGGGGGAGAAGGCAGGCACGGGTTATTGATTGGGGACGATCAGCCATGATCACAATGAATGGCGGTGCTGGCTCGAAGGGCCGAATGGCCTCCTCCTGCAGCTATTTTCTATGTTTTCTATGTTTGCACCCCAGCGGTATGAACATTGACCTCTAATTTCAGGTAGTCCCTGCTTTCTCCTCCCCTTCTCAGGTCTCCCTCAGCCACTGTCTCCGCCTCTTCCTTTCTCCTTCCCGCCACCCCCCCCCCACCCTCACATCAGTCTGAAGAAGGGTCTCGACCCGAAACGTTGCCCATTTCCTTCGCTCCATAGATGCTGCCTCACCCGCTGAGTTTCTCCAGCATTTTTGTCTACCTTCGTATTCTTTGATCTGACTGGATAGCATGAAAAACAAAGCTTTTCCTTGTACCTCGGCACACATGTCGATAATAAACCTAAACACAAACTTAATTCCCCTGTTACAGTGCATGAAGCAAAGGCATTTCCTGACTTGTTAAGTACCTTGGCCACCCATAAGACCAGAGATTGTATGACCTCTTCTCCTTTCTCCACCGCCATGGTACTTCCTTCATCGGCAGTGGATGCAACAGTTCACACGTCTCAAAGGGCTTCCGTCTGCAATCACAAACACCAAGGCTCCCTGCGATGCTGGGTTGCATCTGCACTGCTAATCCTGCAACATTCCCACAAGGTTTCCATTGATCTGCAGCTACCCGTCCTTATTTCTCCTGTGCTCGAGTCTGAACCTCAGTTTGTTTCTTCACGTCTGCACACTGAACTGACCATGACTAATGTTTGGGAGGCTCCGGCCACCATTGTGAGTGTACTATCAACACCGAGTGTCTTCACTGCTCTCCCATCCAACCCACATTCCAGTGTAATGTAGAATTACTCTGCAAGTCGCACGATCTGTAACACAATGTGCAGACTTGTATGCAAGAAGTGCAGACAGCTCTGAAATGTCTGTCTGGTTTATTCAAGATGCACAGGGGAATACATGCATGACCAAGTACATCAAGCATGATGTCCCACATTTGAATGTACTGTATTATCTATCAGGATACAACATGCTTGCCTTTGATAAAAATAAGCGAATGATTTGCCCCTCAATTCACATGAGCATTAATTCTTACTAATCGTTTTAACTCAATTTCCTCTAATGGCTTCACTGAAACATTTATTATTTGTTAAGTATGCATTTGCTGACCCCATTATTCTAATATAACTGCATTTCACTTTGCATTTCACCACTAAAATGCCAAAGATATAGAGACTGACGAATACTCTTTTGAGAATTGCAAAGTTGTATCAGTCAAGGGTCGTGGAACTGAGAAGCTGCGTCTTGAGTGGTTCATGGAAAACACAGTCCCTTGTTTAATCTAGGGCAACAAGAAATGGGCAATATGATGTGGCTTCCCAGCATCGCAGTACCACTTTGTCAATGAAATATGTAACCTATGTTTGTGCCTTGGACACATTCTGCTCGTTCCTGATCCTGGGTGCCTGACTCTGGAACCCATTTTGGATCTCTTTGTCCGGGACCATCTTTGCCACACATATTCCCCATACCCGATCTTGGGCCCGAACTTTGCAACAGATTTTGCCCACTTGTGACCGTGGGGTCTTAATTCTGGGACATATTCTGGGGTCTTAATTCTGGGACACATCCTGCCCCTCTCGATCCAGTGCCCTAACGGCAGGATACATCATGCCCCTACTGATTTGACATGCAGAATTACTCTAGTACTTTGTGTTCTTTGCAAGTTTCCAGCATCTCCAGTTTCTTGTGTTTACAGAAGTGATCACTTGTCAATGTCAATGGCCACCTGCAGTGAAACTGACAGACCACGTTCTTAGGAGACAATGGTGTCCGATTACTGTGGGGAGGTTACATGGAAACAGTTTTTTCCCCCAAGACTGTTTTTAATTCCAAGGCAGCTTTCCATTCGCTCGTCAACTTCTAAAGTAACTTTAAAGTGTGTCTCTAGATCCCAAGTGAAATCATGTTACAACCGATTTGACCTGTATAATGCAATAGTGTTCCCTAATTTATCAATCGCATTATATCCAATTCGCATTGTGGAAATATGGATAGTAGCAGAATAATGACTAATTACAGTGTAATGCTCAAGAAAGTGACATCAGGCAGAGGTGGGAGACTCCATCGTCAGAGGTGCAGACAGGAAATTCTGCAGCAGCAGGCGAGACTCCAGGATGGTGTGTTGCCTCCCTGGTGCCTGGATCCAGGACGTCTCGGAGTGGCTGCACGGCATCCTCAAGAGTGAGGGGGAGCAGCCGGAGGTTGTTGTACATGTTGGCACAAATGATATAGGTAGGAAGAGGAAGGAGATTCTGCAACAAGAATTTACGGAATTGGGTAGAAGACTGAAAAGCAGGACCAGCAGGGTAGTGATCTCAGGATTGCTTCCAGTACCATGTGCTGGTGAAGGTAAGAATAGGAAGACTGGGGAAATGAATGTGTGCTGAGGAGCTGCTGCAGGGGGCAGGGATTCAGATTTCTGGATCATTGGGATCTCTTCCGGGGCAGGGGTGACCTGTATAAAAGGAAGGGTTGCACCTAAACTGGAGGCACCTAAACATTGATAGGATTAGACGAGATTGGGAACAAGAACTAGCTATAAAAATCTCGAAAGAGAGTTGGGATAAACACTTGTTATATGTGCATAAATGCTCGATTAATGTAAGACACATTCTAATTCAATTTAAAATTTTACATAGACTATACTACTCAAAAGCTAAAATAAGTAAATTTTACCCAAATGTCTCTTCCATCTGTGATAAATGTCTAAACCAAGAAGCAACTATAGCACATTCTTTTGTTTTTTGTATAAAAATTTAAAAAGTTTGGAATGAAATCTTTGAAATTTTTACAAAATTATTTAAAATAAAACTGAAACCGAATGTAGAACTGATTATTTTTGGAACAATCGAAGCCAGTTTGGAGCTGACTTCGTTTCAAAAGAGCTTTCTTAATTATGGCTTAATAACGGCAAAAAACATAGTGAAATTCTGGAAAAACGCTCCCACGCCAACGATAAAAATGTGGATTTCTAATATGTCGGAACTGTTACACCTAGAAGATATGAGATTCCTCTTAGCAGGTAAACCAGACCATTTCCAAAAGATTTGGTCTCCATTCATCGACTTATTACAAATATAGGGTGCAACAAAATGTTGAAAATAAATGGTTTCAGGACCTGGTGAGGGGTGAGTAAAGATATGAAGTAGGTACATCCTTTTATCTTGTCTTATCTTATCTTACTTTTTTTCCTTCTTTTTTGTTTTTTTGTTTAACTCTTTCTTGTGGTTTAGGTCCCTACGGGTTTCCCTGGACACTCTTTCACTCACTCACTCACTCACTCACTCACTATCTCTGCTAACTCTCTCTATCTTTTTTCTTATTAAAGTTTAAAATAAGAAGTGGTACAAGAAATGTATAATTTTATGTTTGTTTGAGATCACTGCACTGTACAATACTTCAAATAAAAAATATAAAAAATAAAATAAAATAAAAACTGGGGGGGGGGGGGGACCAACATCCTAGCAGGAAGGTTTGCGATGCTACACGGGAGGGTTTAAACTAGATTGACAGGGGGGTGGGATCTCGTGCAGGACAGAGGCACGTGAGAGGCTGGAAGTTAGTATGGAAGGTGGTGTGGGAAAGGTAGTGGACAGAATAGGTAGGTGAAATGCAGAGAGCGAGGAAGGAGGGTTGGTTAAACTGCATGTATTTTAATGCAAAGGGCCAGACGCGTAAGGCAGATGAGCTTAGGGCATGGATAGGTACGAGCTACTGGGACTGAAGCCTGGTTAAGGGAGGGGCAGGACTGGCAGTTCAATGTTCTAGGGTACGGGAGCTTCAGGAGAAACAGGGGTGAGGGAAAAAGAGGAAGGGGGTTGCATTGTTGGTTAAGGAGGATGTCACGGCTGTGTTCAGAGGTGACATTACGGTTGGTTCATCTAGTGAGGCTATATGGGTGGAGCTGAGGAACAGGAATGGGATGATCACCTTGTTGGGGGTGTATTACAGACCCCCGAATAGTCAACGGTAATTAGAAAAACAAATGTGCCGGGAGATTGCAGACAGCTGCAGGTCAAATAAGGTTGATATAGTAGGGGATTTTAACTTTCCCAATATAGACTGGGAAACTCATAGCATGAAGGGTTTAGATGGGGTGCAATTCCTCAAAAGTGTTCAGGTGAGTTTTCTTAAGCAGTATATGGAGGTCCCCACAAGTGAGAGGGCAATGCTGGATCTAGTATTGGGAATTGGGAAGGGCAAGTTAATGAAGGATGTGTGGAGGAGCCTTTTGGGACCAGTGACCACAGTTTGATTAGGTTTAAGATAGTTATGGATAGGGACGGAGAGGGTCCACGTGTTAAAATGCTCAACTGGGGTAAGGTC
This sequence comes from Malacoraja senta, assembly GCA_038087875.1. Taxonomy (NCBI): domain Eukaryota; kingdom Metazoa; phylum Chordata; class Chondrichthyes; order Rajiformes; family Rajidae; genus Malacoraja; species Malacoraja senta. The sequence goes on from CM075978.1 coordinate 178,082,336, forward strand.
AACTTTGAGGGTATGAGGGAAGGTCTCGCTCAAGTTGTCTGGAGCAGGTTATTTGAGGGGAAAGGAACATCGGCCAAGTGGGATGTTTTTAAAAGTGTTCTGAAGAAAGCTCAGGATGTGTGCGTCCCAGTTAGAGTGAAGGGCAAAGCAGGCAAAGGTAAGAAAGCTTGGCTGACGAGGGAAATTGAGACATTAGTCAAAAACAAGAAGGATGCATGAGACAGGTATAGGCAGCTGGGATCAAGTGCATCCCTGAGGAGTTTCGGGAACTAAGGAGTAAACTAAAAAAGAAAAAGGGCAAAAAGGGGCCAGGAGAGCTCTTGCGGGTAGCATTAAGAACAATCCCAAAAGATTTTATAAATATGTAAGGGGGAAAATGGTAACTAGAGAGAGAGTGGGACTTCTCAGGAATCAAAGCGGTCACCTCTGTCTGGAGCCACAGGAGATGGGCAAGGTCCTAAATGAGTATTTCTCCTTTGTATTTACCGAGGAGAAAGACAGTGGGACTGAGGAAATTGGAGCAGTCACTGGAAGTGTCTTGCAAGCAGTCAGGGTTACCGTCGAAGAAGTACTGAAAGTACTGTCGTGTTTGAAGGTAGACAAATCTCCAGGGCCTGATCAGATATATCTGAGGACTGCGGGAAACTAGAGAGGAAATTGCGAGAGCCCTGGTTGAAATTTAGGAGTCATCCTTAAATACAAGAGAGGTGCCGGAAGACTGGAGGGTGGCAAATGTTGTGCTTCTTTTCAAGAAGCGCTGCAGGGAAAATGCTGGGAACTATAGGCCGGTGAGCTTACTGGAGAGTATTCTGAGAGATAGGTTATACAGGTATTTGGATGGGCAAGGGCTGATTAGGGTCAGTCAGCATGGTTTTGTACTTGGGAGGTCGTGTCTCACAAATCTGATTGATTTTTTTGAAAATGTGACCAAAAAGGTTGATGAGGGCAGAGCTGTCGATGTTGTGTACATGGACTACAGTAAGGCATTCGACAAGGTTCCGCATGGTAGGCTGCTCTGGAAGGTTAGATCGCATGGGATCCAAGGAGAGATAGCCCAATGGATAGCAAATTGGCTCCATGGGAGGAAGCAAAGAGTGATGGTGGAAGGTTGCTTCTCAGGCTGGGGGTCTGTGACTAGCGGTGAGCCTCAGGGTTCGGTGCTGGGCCCATTACAGTTTGTCATCTACATCAATGATTTGGAAGAGAACATACAGGGCAAAATTAACCAGTTTGCTGATGATACAAAAGTATCAGTGGGTTTTCAGATAGTGAAGATAGTATAAACGACATCAGCAGGATATAGATCGATTGGCAAGGTGGGCAGAAGAATGGTTGATGGAATTTAATACAGAGAAATGTAAGGTGTTGCATTTTGGGATGTCGAACAAGGGCAGGACCTACGCAGTAATTGGTAGGCCTCTGGGTAGTGTTGTAGAGCAGAGGGATCTAGGAGTACAGGTGCATGGTTCCTTGAAGGTCGAGTCGCAGGTAGATATGGTGGTCAAAAAGGCTTTGGGCACTTTGGCCTTCATCGGTCAGTATTGAGTATAGAAGTTGGGAGGTCATGTTGCAGTTGTATAAGACTTGATGAGACCGCATTTAGAATATTGTGTTCAGTTCTGGGCACCATTTTATAGGAAAGATATTGTCAAGCTTGAAAGTGTTCAGAAAAGATTTACGTGGATGTTGCCAGGACTAGAGGGTGTGAGCTATAGGGAGAGGTTGCGTAGGCTGTGTCTCTATTCCATGGAGCGCAGGAGGATGAGGGGAGATCTCATAGAGGTGTACAAAAGCATGAGAGGAATAGATCAGGTAGATTACACAGTCTTTTGCCCATAGTATGGAATCAAGGACCAGAGGACATAGGTTCAAGTGAAGGGAAACATTTATAGTACACAACAACATTTACACGGACTGGCATGGCAAGTGTTCCAACCAATCAACAGAATGAGGGAGGTACACTCATATAGAACGTGTCATAGAAACATAGAATATAGATGCCATTAGGCCCATCGAGCCAGCACCGCCATTCAATATGATCATGGCTGATCATTTAAAATAAGCACCCCGTTCCTGCTTTCTCCCCATATCCGTTGATTCCGTTAGTCCGAAGAGCTAAATCTAACTCTCTCTTGAACGTCTGTCGTGACCCAGTTCATCCGAAAGTGCTCTGGAGTCAATGAAGTACATTCCTAACGACAGCTATTAGTGGACCTGTGAAGCCACACAGGAGCATAGCAAGACTCCACACTCGGCAACACGATAGTAACCTGGAAATCCATAGCTAGCAATGACAGTGGCGGGATAACTTTTAGCTGGCATAGCAGGTGAACTGGCCACCTTTTTACAAACAGGGTAGGGGTTCTTTTTCTCTTACCCGAGCAGGTTTGTTGATCATCTGACAATAGTACTCTGGGCATTGGAGGCGGTGGTAGGGGAGGTAACAGCTAGGATTTAGTGTTACATTTTATGGATCTTGCTGTTTACAGTAGCTATGTTCTTTACATATATATAAAACAGGAGCAGGACTAAGCTATTCTTCTGCTCTATTCAAAGATACCATGGCTGATTGCAACCTCTCTGTACTCCCATCTACCAGCAGATCTTTTACCATCTTGCTTATACATACGTCAACCTTTAAAATATTCTACTGACCTTTGAGGAAGAGAGTTCAAAGACTCACGAACATCAGGGGGAAAAAAACATCACCTTAAACAAGCAAACCTTTACTTTTATATAGTTCTAAATTCTCCTTCAAACAGAAACCTTGTCAAGACCCTTCAGAATGTTGTTATGTTTCAATCATGTCCGTCTCATTCTTCTTAACTCTAATGGTTACAAACCCAGGCTGTCCAATGTTTCCTCATTAAAAAATCCTCCTATTCTTGGTATTAGTTGAGCCAACCTTCTCTAAACTGCTTCCAATAGATTAGCATCTTTCGTTAAAAAAGGAAACTAGGGCAGCATGGTGACATGTCAGCACAGTTGATGCCTTGCAGTGCTAGAGACCCGGGTTCGATCTTGACTATGGGTGCTGTCTGTACAGAGTTTGTTCCTTATACCCCGTGCCCACTTGGGTTTTCTCCGGGTGCTCCAATTTCCTCCTACACTCCAAAGACGTACTGATTCATAGGTTAATTGGCATCAGTAAAATTGTAAATTGTCCCTAGTGCATTGGATAGTGCTAGTGTACGGAGATTGCTGGTCGGTGCGGACCCGGTGGGCCTAAGGGCCTGTTTGCACGCTGTATCTCTAAACTAAAACCAAACAAATACTTTCCAAAATACTCCGGATGTTGTCTCATCAATTACCCAATATAACTGAAGCATAACCCTCCCCCTATACATTAATACTTAATTCCTCTTGCAATAAATAAAACACATTCTGCTAGCTTTGCTAATTATTTACAATACCTGCATTTTAGTCAATTATGAACCATGCGCGATGACACCCTCTGCATCTCAGAGCTCCGCAGTTTAGCACCCGTTAGACAACATACTTATCACACGTTGTACTGCATTTGCTGCATCTTTGCCCACTCACTTAACCTATCCACGTCCCTTTTGTAGCATCCTCTGCCCGCTTCATATCTTGCTCTCCCACTTAGCTTTTTGAGTCTTCACCAAATTCAGTGATCGTATCATCAGTGCATTCCTGCAGGTCATTTACATACTGTAGGTTGTAAAAAGCCGAGACCCCAGCCCTGATCCCTATGCCACGTCAGTCTTTACATCTTGCCAGTCAGAAAAAACCCGCGGATGCCCCTTCTGGTTCCAGTTAGTTGCCCATCTTCTCTGTATATTAATATGTTATATGAACTTATATCCTACACCAGGAGCTTTTATTTTCTGCAATAACCTTCAATGCTGCACCTCATCAAATAGCTTCTGGAAATCCTAGTACATCCATCAGTTGCCCTTTATCTAGTTACTTCTTCACAGAATACCAATAAATTGATCCAACATGATTCCTTTCACAAAATAATTTTGACGTTGTATTTTTATCTTCAAGTTTTCAAAGCGTCTGGCTATAACATCTGTGAATAAGAGCTTCTGACATTTTCCCTGTGTTAATTGAATTGGCCTGTAGTTTCCTGCTTTATCTCTCCCTCCCTATGCTGAACAAAGATGATACATTTGGCATTTCCCGTCTAACCGTACTTGCTCCAAATCTAGCTAATTTTGGAAGATTTGGACCACCACATCAACCTTCTCACTTCCCACTTCATTTTGTACCCTTGGATGCAGTCCACAAAGACTGCAGCTCCAACAATTTGCTCCATACCATTTTCTGGGTGAATGTAATATCGTCAAGTTATGTCCTCCTTCGCAATTCCACACCTACAACAATTTCTCGGATTCTCTACAAAGAAGACCGATGTAAAATAGCTGTTCAATTTATGTACATACATTCTATTAGTAATCCCACTGACATACTTTCTATAGGAACTCAACCTGATAAATTGACGATTCCTTCCCCACCTCCACAGATACTGCTCAACCCGTTATGTTCCTCTAGCAGTTTTCTTCCCCCCAGGGTTTAAGAGCAGGGGGGAAAGTTCCCAACCTTTTTTGTCCCGTTTACCCCTGGCAACTTTAATAGCACATAACAATGTTATTTCACTTATTTATGAACAACTAATGATGAACAGACACAGTCAGTCAATGAGGATAAATACGTACAAATCCAGAATCAACAAATTTACCCCCTTGGGTAGGCAAAATTTACCCTCTTGGTTTAGAGGCATAGAGTCAAAGAGCTGTGGAGAACAGAAACAGGCCCTGGAGCCCACCATTTCCATGCCGACCAAGTTGGCATTCTGGGCTCATCCCATAGGACTACATTTGGCCTATATCCCCCTAAACCCTTTCTATCCATATATATCTGTCCAAATTGTTTTCTTCATCTGCAGCCTTCTCTGCCTTGGTGGTTCAAGCACTCATACAGATACATTTTTGCAGAGTCCATTACCCCCTCTGGCACCCTTTCAAAACCTCTTTCTCCTTGCCTTAAATGAATTTCCCTCTGGTTTTAAATGCCTCCTTCACGAGGAAACATTTCTCACTGTCCACTCCATCATTCCCCCTCAATTTTGCATATTTCCTTCACGTCCCCTTCAGCCTCCTCCAATCCAAAGAAAACAAACACAGCCCTAACAGCCTCTCTTCCTATGCCATTCTATCCCAGGAAACATCCTGGTGAATTTCCACTGCACCCTTCCCAATTATTCCTCCTATAGTCACCTTGGATTCCACCACTCAACTACACTCCGGTGGCAATTTACAATGGTCAAATCTCTGGAACTCTCTGCCACAGAGGGTAGTTGAGGCCAGTTCATTGGCTATATTTAAGAGGGAGTTAGATGCGGCCCTTGTGGCTAAGGGGATCAGGGGGTATGGAGAGAAGGCAGGTACGGGATACTGAGTTGGATGATCAGCCATGATCATATTGAATGGCGGTGCAGGCTCGAAGGGCCGAATGGCCTACTCCTGCACCTATTTTCTATGTTTCTATGTTTCTAACCTACCATCCCGTATGTTTATGGGACATGGGAGGAAATCAGTGCACATCCTCACAGGGAAAGTGTGCAAACTCCACATAAACAGCACCAGAAGTCAGGATTGAAACCAAGTTGCTGGAACTGTGAGGCAACGGTTCGACTATCCAAGCTGATATGCTGCCCTTGAGGATGAAGTGAATAAAACTGGGAACATAAATGTTGCAAGAACAAGTTCAGAACTGTTTCACGGACAGAAGGGATTATTCTGAAAGTGCAGTGATGGCACAAAGCCAGCACTACATTAATACCTTTATATAAAAAATACCAAGTAAAGAAAGTAGTTTGCTATTCAAGTCATTCACTTGTGTTTTGATCTGCTGCTCATCAACTTCAGTGCAACCTGACTGTGCCAAACTGCTCTTTAACTACAGATTACTTTTGCATGAGAACAAATTGTTCAAGAGGAAATATTGCAGAAGCAATTTACCCACTCTGAACCAAATTATGTGTAAGGAACAGCAACAGGGGGAAAACAAAATTCTGCTTGTAGTTATTTTGGTTAACAGCGGGGACACTGCAGGAAGTCCCCATCTGGTTCTGTGAAGAAATTGACTGCTTTTTTAAACCTTCAGCAGATTGATAAGTGTAATGTAATGTAATGTAATGTCACCAAAGTAGCTTGAATTTAAAGTGTACCGTTGCGACAGGAACTGAGTGGGATGAAGGGGAAGATAGGAGAGGCTCGGCTTGTATTCCAGGAGTTTAGAAGAATGAGAGACGACTTGATTGAAACAGATTAAGATCCTGAGGGCTCTTGTCAGGGTGGAAGTGGAGAGGATGTTCCCTCTTGTGAAGCATCTGGAACTAGGGTCACTGTTTAAAAATAAGCGGATACCCATTTAATACAGAGATGAGATGAATTATTTTCCCAGTCGTTTGTGAGTCTTTCAAACTCTCTTCCCTAAAGGGTGGTGGAAGCAAAGTCTTTGAATATTTTTATGACAGAGGCAAAGAGATTCTTGATTAGGAAATGGGGAAAAAAAGTTACCATGGTTACCAGAGCGTTCAAGAATGTAAAATTAAGCTTACAATCAGATGCGTCATGATCTTTTTAAATGGTCTAGCAATCTCAAGAGGCTGAGTGGCCTCCCTCCTGCTCCTAATATGTTTGTTCCTTTACAAACCACGGAGAAAATAATTCATCTCATCTCCAGGCAGAGCTACCGCCTTACAGCGCCAGAGACACGGTCTCGATCCTGACTACGGGTGCAGTCGGTACGGAGTTTGTACGTTCTTCCCGTGAACCTGCATGGGTTTTCTCAGAGATCATTGGTTTTCTCCCATACTCCAAAGAGGTGCAGGTTTGTAGGTTAAATGTGTTGGGATAAAATGTAAAAATGTCTCTAGTGTGTGCAGGATAGTGTTAATGTACGGGAAACGTTGATCGGCATGACAAAGGGCCCGTTTCTTCACAACAGGAAACATCCCTTTCACTTCCACATCAAGAGCTACTACACTAATGTCCTAGCTCCCTTAGATCAATATTGGGGGCACAGATATTTGCAACAGCAATGATGTATTACCAACTGACCACCTCATCTTAACACCCTCTTCTTCATGACATAACGTAACATTGGCATTAAGGATGGGCAAACATTATTTTTATACATTAAAAAAAATAACTTTGGGCTGAGTATCAGGACTGAGTGTATAGAGGAGAGATGGCCAGTATATAGTAGGTATGTTACAATACTTACCTTCAGCGGCGCTGCAATTCTGCCACTGGCCGTGTGCGCGATTTTGGCGCCTTTGAGGGGGGGCGGGGTTAAAACGCGGGTTTCTCCTACCTTGTCCTGTATTATATTTCGTTGGAGTGCCAGCTTTTGCTGAAACATCGTTCCGATGGGCGTTTTGTGTATTTTTTATTTTTATTCGATTGACAAGTTCAGCGCTGGAATTATTTTAAAATCAGCTTCGAAAGCCGTCAACGCCACAACGGGGACGGATTTCACGCACGAGACAGGTAAACGAAAGCAGTTTATTTTATGTATAAAAGTGCTTCTTAAGAGGCCTTTAATTCACATTTTTTAATGCGAAACGGTGATTCTTTTCACCGAACTAGGCAGAATTTTTCATGCCGATACGGGGTTAAATTCACCGCAAATCAACGTTCCAAATGATCGTGTTCCAGAAAACCCCACTCGCAAGATGATTTAAATGCCCATTAATTTACAGGTATTAAACATTAAATTCCTTCCATTTGGCCTGTAAATCCATGACAATGAGATTTAAAAATTATGTTATATTGTGAATTATTGTGTGAATGTTATTTGGACACTTAGGCTATTTAAAAATGTTAATCTATTCTTAAGAAATTGATAGATGTTTAGATCTAGTAATTGAATTTTGTAATTAGCTACAATTAGGTAACTAACTAATTATATGCTTTAATTTCATGTCATCTAAGTAAGATTGTTTCATATTTGTTTCAGAATGCTTCAATCTATAATAACTGAAAATTTCTTTCAGTTCTCTTAATTTTTAAGAAAGTTATGGGCTTTTGACTGTCCTCGATCAGAGCTTTTGTGTTAAGTCAATGGAAAAGCAATAGGGAACAAGATGCTAATTTCCGAGTATGAAACTGGCCATAACATTTTTAATACTGAAGATATGAAAGTGCATTAGGTGTCAAATTAAACGTCTTTTTATGCTTTATCTGATGGGATAAATTACAGACTTTATTTTTTAAATGTCAAAATTTTGTAACATTGCTATATATAGGTGTGATGAGGGAGCATTGAGACAGACTACTAAGTGACGGTGGAAACATAAGTAAAGAAATAAAAATTAGGCAGATGATTCCAAGTTGGGGCAAGAAGGGAGAAGGATAGAGAAAGAAAAAGCACAAAATGCTGGTAGAACCCAGCGGGTCAGCTAGAATTGAAAAGGAACATGGATAGGTGATGTTTTGGGTCAGGACCCTTCTTCAGACTGATGGTGTTTTTGGGGGGTGGAAATGAAAGCTGGAGGAGAAGAGAGGTTGGACAAAGCCTGGCAGGTAAGTGGTGGATACAGGTGTTTTTTTGTGATAGGAAGATGAAAAGACAGGTGTGAGACAAAATGATTGAAGAGATGTGAATTGTGAAGCTAGAGGAAGGAATGTAGGTAGAAAGCAGAGGTGAGTGGATAAATAGTTAAGGGTCAAGGTGTACACAAGGGAAGTGGCAGAGGGGGTTTGTAGTTACCTAAAATTGGAGACTTCGATGTTCATATCATTGTGTTGTAAACTACCCAAGGAGAATACGAGGCGCTGTTCCTCCAGCTTGCAACTGACCTCACTCTGGTAATGGAGGAGGCCATTGGAATGGGAACAGTTGTGTTAGCAAGTTTAGCAATTGTTAGTAATTGGGAGATCCAGTAGGACTTGGCGGACCGAGCACAAGTGTTCAGCGAAACTGTCGTCGAATCTATGCTTGGACTCACCAATGCAAAGGTGGCCACATGGGGAACACCAGATGCAGTAGGTGAGGTTAGAGGAGGTGCACGTGAACCTGTCTTACCTGGAAGGACTGCTGTGGTTCCTAGATGGAGGTGAGGCAGGAGGTACAGGGACAAGTGTTGCATCTCCTGTGGTAGCAGTGAAAAGTTCTTGGGGGGGGGGGGCGATTTGGGTGGCAAAGAATAAGTGAACCAAGGAGTTGCGGAGTGAGCAGTCTCTGTAGAAGACGGAAAGAGGTGAGGATGCAAAGATGTGACTGTCGATGGGATCACTTTGGAGGTGGCAGAAATGTCAGAGAATGATGTGTTGGACGTGGAGGCCGGTGGGGTAAAAGGCGAGGACCAGAGGAACTCAATCCTCGTTCCGTCTGTGGGGAGAGAGAGTGAGAACAGAACAGAGGGACACAGAGGAGACACGGGTGAGGGATCCATCTATGACAGCAGGAGGCAAAACCAGTTCACCGAAGAAAGAGGATGTCTCAGATATCCTAGAATGGAAAGCTTCATTTTGGATTCAGATGCGGCTTCGATGGAGAAATTGAGAATAGGGGATGGGTCTTTACAGGAGGCAGGGTGGGAGGGGGTGCTTTCCAAATAACTGTGGGAGTGGCAGGCTTGTCGTGGGCATCATTTGTTAGTCAATCGCCTGTGATGAAGATAGAGAGATCAAGAAAGGGAAGAGAGTCCCAACAGGGATTGTCCAACTAAATTTGAGGATAGGGTGGAGGTTAGTGGTAAAGTTAATGAAATCAAACAAATCTGCACAGGTGCAGGAGGCAATCCTGATGCTGTCATTGATGTAGTGGAGCTGGACTTTGGGATAGTGCCAGTGTACATTTGCAACAAGGACTATTCTACATAACCAAAAGAGCACAGCTGGGGCCCATGCGAGTGCCCATATGGCTACACCTTTAACTCCAATAAAGTGAGAGGAATTAAAATAAGTTGTTGGAGGTGAGGACAAGTTCTGCCAGGCAGAGGAGATTGTTAGCGGGTGGAAATTGATGAGGTCTCTGTTCGAGGAAATACCGGTGAGGGATGGAGGTGCAGAGGAACTGAACATCCATTCAAGAATAACCGGAGGATGGAGAAGGGATAGACTCAGAGGCTGGGATGATGAGGAGCTTATGGTCATTATGAAGCATGATTTTTACCTGCCTGCGTAACATGGAGGGGGGAAATGGGTAACTGCCCGGGTCCATGTTACAGGCCTGGGAGAATGGAACGGTTTGTAATTATGCTGAAGGGATTGAGTATCCTGCTCCCTTATCTCTGAGATATGAGCACTGGATAGAGGCAACTATTTTCATCAATTCAGGGATTCACAATAAACAACTTGATATTGTACCAAATTAAGTCACAAATCCATGTATTTAACTTTGCCAAAATGCATTCAAGATTACGGTAGGAATCACTAATGTTTATAAAACAATACGATATGGGTCACAACACAAAATGGACATGCCTGACTGAAGGAGAAAATGGCTTGCGGACACTTCTCAGGATAGAGACACTTACGTGACCCAAGGGCTGATTGCAACTAGCCTGAATTGGCATCTTAATTGATCTTAAAAGTGATCATGCAGTTAACAGCTAACTTCAAGTATGCAATCAGAATATTTTAAGTGAGTTGATATTTACAAGGTTGCCAGGAAGCATACACAACATCCGGACTGTGTCAGTGCTTAATGGGTTGTCCTCTCCAGATTTCCTCTCCCACTCACTGTTTATCTCTCCACGGATGCTGACTGACCACAGCAGTACAGCTGGTGGAGCTGCTGCTTCACAACTCTATTGACCCTGATTTGATTCTGACCTTGGGTCAGGTTTGTGTGGAGTTTAAACATTCATCTTGTGAGCACGAGTTTCCTCCGGGTGCTCCGGTTTCCTCCCAAATCCCAAAGATGTGCAGGTCTGTAGGTTAATTGTGAGCTGTAAATGGTATGTAGGTGAGTGGGCGAATCTGGGGGGGGGGGGGGGGGCAGTTGATTAGAATGTGAAGAGAATAAAATGAAAATCGAGTGAATGGATGGCTAATGGTGGGCACAGACTTGGTGGGCTAAAGGGCCGGTTTTGTGCTGTATGGCTTGTGGGCAGCACGGTGGCACAGCGGTAGAGTTGCTGTCTTACAGCGCTTGCAGCGCTGGAGACCCGGGTTCGATCCCGACTACAGGGGTTGTTTCTACGGAGTTTGTACGTTTCTTCCCCTGACCGCTTGGGTTTTCTCCGTTATCTTCGGTTTCCTCCCACACTCCAAAAACGTACAGGTTTGTAGGTTAATTGGCTTGGGTTTGTACACTTGGAATAAATGTCCCAAATGTGTGTAGGCCTGTGCGGGGAGTGCGGACTTGATGGGCCAAAGGTCCTTTTTCCACGCTGCATCTCTAAACTAAATCTAAAAAAAAATCTAAATCTGAAAAAAAACCCTTCTTGACCTGCATAGTATTGCCAGCAGTTTAGGTGTAGAAACTCAAGAAACATACAGCATGGAAACAGGTACTTTGACCCACTGAGTTGACGCTAACTTTCAAGTGCTCATGCATGCCAATCTTATTTTACATTAGGTGAATGACCTATTTGACCTCACACACCCAAGATCAAATTAAGGAGTGAAGTGGAACGTCTCTCTGGATGTCCACAGTGGATTTTTAAGCATTTGTTGCCTTATCGTTGAGTGGTTAGCATGTAACAAAAGCTTTTCACTGTACCTCAGTTCACGTGACAATACACTAAACTCAAAAGAGTGGTGTGGAACTGTAGTTATGTATCTGACCGGGGTCTGTCAGAAGTGAGGGAGGCATTGAGAATGGGAGGGTGAGATGGTGACTAGAAAGGGAATCAGGCACGGGCAGGTTAAAGCAGCAGGTAGACAAACGTCTGAAGAAGGGTTTTGGTCCGAAACGTTGCCTATTTCCTTCGCTCCATAGATGCTGCCACACCCGCTGAGTTTCTCCAGCACTTTTGTCTACCTTCGATTTTCCAGCATCTGCAGTTCCTTCTTAAACACTTAAAGCAGCAGGTTCTCCCTGCAGGGAGCATGGGCGCTGAGCAATGGCGGCATTTGGCTTGTGGTGTGGGAATTGGTGGTTGCATGCAGAGATCATTTCCAAGCAAGGTTGTGAAGGGCCTGGCCTGGCAGTGTCTGTGCCAGCTGCAACTCCTTCTTGCTGCAGCTGGCAGCTTCTAATGCTTGGCCAATGTGTAATGAGCTGTTGATGGTTTCCAATCTGCTTAAACAGGAAGCCAGTGAGCTGGTGGAAGCCTCAGTGTGGATGTGGCAGAGGTTGTGTCTTCAGATGTTCCCGCAGCCTGGACCACTGTGCGAGTCGGGGTCCATCAAAGAGGAAACAAGTTGTGTAGGTCACATGCACTCTAGCTTCCTCTAACCATTCTGGATGGCAACAGGAGCCAGCTGTTGGAGAATGTACCCTCATCCATCAAGCTGGTGAGGGTACAGGGAAGATTTACGAGGATGTTGCCTGGGCTACAGGGTCTGAGCTATAGGGAGAGGTTGAATAAGCTGGGAGTCTATACGTTGGGTGATCTTATGGAGGTGTATAAAAGCATGAGAGGAATAGATCAGGTAGATGTACAGAGTCTCTATCCCAGAGTAGATAAATTGAAGACCAGAGAACATAGGTTTAAGGTGAAGGAGAAAAGATTTAATAGAAACAAAGGGTGGTGGGTGTGTGGAACAAGCTGCCAGAGGAAGTAGGTGAGGCAGAGACTATCCCAACATTTAAGAAACAGTTAAGACAGGTACATGGATAGGACAGGTTTGGAGGCATATGGGCCAAACGTAGGCAGGTGGGACTCGTGTAGCTGGGACATGTTGGCCGGTGTGAGCAAGTTGGGCCAAGTGGCCACACTGTATCACTCTATGACTCTACGAGAAGAATGAGCAACAATGCCAATATATGATCCCAAGGCCTTGAGTCGTGAGCAGTTTTCCCATGAGCTGGGAGAACCAGTGTTTTATACACTATTTGTGATGACATTTGATCTCCGCCAAGGCGATGGCAGGAAGGACAGTGAGCCTCTAAACGCCGAAGGTTAGGTGAAAATAAAATCCTGAAAGATAAAGGGATAACGTACAAGGACATACCCAGAACTGACGGATTTTTTTTCATCAGCAGCAGATTGATTTAAATAAGGAGTTTAATATGCTAGAGGATGCAATAAGGTTGATAAAGGGAAACTGTTTACTCTGGTGGGGGCATCATGAACACAGACACAACCTTAAGCTGATGCTGGCAGTTTGTGAGCTAATGTGGGGAAACAATTCTCCCATGAAATACCAGAGGAAACTTGGAACACACTCTAGAGGCTGAAAGGCAAAGTGACTGGAACTGACATTAGCTGGACACAAAAAGCTGGAGTAACTCAGCGGGTTAGGCAGCATTCTGGGAGAAAAGGAATAGGTGACATTTTGGGTCGAGACCCTTCTTCAGACTTTAGCGAGTTTGTGTCTGCCACGAGTCACAAAGTCATGGTGAAGAGATGGTGACAAGGTATGTTCTGGCCGACTGGCTCAATGAGCTTGATGGGCTGAATGGCCTTCTACGGTTCCCATGCTTCAGGGGGGTCCCCACTGCACAGATAGGCTCACAGATGTCACACTGGGCAGCACGGAGTACAGACATTGTCCCCACCCCAGTCAGCACACTGATACAAATAGCAGGGGAGGGGTAGGGGGGTGGCGCATTGGCTGTGAAACCAATTGACAGTACCAAGGACGGGGTGGGGAGGGAGAAAGCTGGCAATGAAAGAGATCACAGAATAATCACGGATATGAAAGTGTTTGCTACAGACAAAAGAGATGCATGTACTATACTTGTAGGAACAGGGAACTCTTTGATCTATGGGTCCCATTGAGGATAATAGATGCATGGCAGTGAGTTTAAAGCATTAATTCATTCGTGAGCCTAATAAACCATGACAGCAGAGGTAAAGCATCGGCAGAAATGATCAATTGAATTGTTGTCTTAAACAGTGCAGCAACCATGTGCAGGGTGCTCCCTAAAGGAGTCTAATTTCCAAGTATGTGCTTTCTGTGCAGTCACTGGGTACCGGAGGTTTCAGGGCAGAATGAGAGGGGAAGAGGAAATTAAGAAATTGGGGAAATTAGGAAATAAGAGAAATCCCAGTAAACACTGACACAGGCTGGGACGTTGGCGATATGAACTCACTCCCACTGACCAGTAAATACTGACAGCCGGGGACTGCTCATATTCCCCAGTCATTGTAAATATTAACTAACTCCTGAAGACCCCAGTAAATAATGACACAGACTGGGGATGCACCTATTCCCCGATCCATTGTAAAAGTTAACTCTGTGTTGGCACCCGGCGGTTAGGCCACTTGCTACGTGAACCCTTGGCAGTCGGGGGTAGGGTCACGTGACTGGGCAATGACGGGAAAGAGGGGTATAGGGGTGTGTCCTAGTATATATAACGAACCCCGGGTTAACCTTCTCTCTCTCTTCGCATGTGTGTCCCGTCACCTCAGCGAGAGCTCAGCTCGAGCCCACAAAGCAACAGCCTGGCAGTAGCAACAATGACTTTTGGACTAAACGTGCATGTATATCTAATCTATAATGCCTGAATAAAGAAACCGTTTATTCACGACGTTTGGTGTCTCTACATTGGTGACCCCAACGTTCCAAAACGGAATTTTTTGATTTCCCGACGCACGCAGCCAACCGCCCACTTCTACCGTGGTGACCTGATGTCTGCAGCCGGCAGCCCAGCTCGACAGTGATTACAGAGCCGTCAACTCCGCATGGCACCCAGACGCTGCCTTGGGCCCCACCGCCGTGATTGGACCGCTCGACTCCTGCCAGTAACGTGCCTTTGGCCTCGCCGCCGCGGTCGGCCGCTCACTTCCCGCCTGTGCCTGGTCTCGCCGATCGTCGGCAGTCCGGGTCGATGGGTGCGATCCCGGCCTTGATTGACGGCTGACGGCCCTCCCTCCCGCTCCAGCAGGCTTACCTGGGGCGGGTGTCTGCTGATGTCCGCCTGCTCCTCGCGGTTTCCGAAGATCTTCGGCTGCTGGCGGCCCGTCCAGTCGAGCTGTGGTCAGCCCAGCAGTGGGGTGGAGACTCGGTTGGTCGCGAGTCGGCGGTCCCGCGATGGATCCCTCGTTCGCTTCCAGTCTCCGCTGAGGGCGCGGCAGTGCAGCCGGTCTCCGATGACACCGGCGACGGTGGGTGGAGTTCCAACCTGCAGTGGTGGGGCAAGGCCTGTCGATGCCGGCCGCCCCGCACGCATCCGGGAATCGCCTCATTTGGCCGCCAGTAAAGGCTGCCTCGGTCGGCTGCCAAAATGGCCGCTGCGGCCTACTACCACATGGCCGCCGCAGTCAACTGCCAAAATGGCCACCGCGGCCAGCTGGAAGCGACACTTGACCTGCTCTGTACGCTGTCAACAGCACCACCTTCAGGCCGGATGCCGTCTCTGCAGCCTGACTGCCGTCAACAGCGCCACCTCAGGTCCGATGGTGTCTCTGCAGCCTGACCGCCGTCAACAGCACCACCTCAGGTCGGATGGTGTCACTACAGCCTCCAGTTTGATGCACAGCTTCTAATCGTACATTGGACAATTCGAACTTTGGTTTCCTGTCCTACCCTGCTTGATTCGAACCATAGAACTTCCGGCATCTGACCACTTTGGACTTTGCTGTATGTTTGTTCAGTGTAGTTATTTTTTTCATTTTACACTGTAATGACCTAGCTTAATATTGCTATTAGTTTCTTGTTATTTCTTTGTTGTTGTATTTGCATTGTTTCCGACGTCGCCCAGCCATCGCTGGGCACCATATTTGTCAGGACACGATCCCCTGCTGGTTGACGTGACGGGCCTGTACCTGCGGCTTTTGCGTTGGTCTCCTTGCAACCCTCGGCATATAGCCCACAGCCGGAGCGTCGACTGCACCTGCCGGCCCCACCATCCCAACCCACAGCAGGAGCCACTCTCGACCATGCTTGCGCACCTTAGAAGGTGAGCTCACTCCTTCCCATTTCGACATCTGCCCTCACGGTCTGCCTGTGTGGTTACGAGTTCAGGTTGCCGCGTTTTGTCGGCCTGCTCATTTTCCTGCCTCCGGTTCTGGGGGGGGGGGGGTTCTGTGGCGGCACCACGTGGTTAGGCCACTTGCTATGGGGGTTAGGGGGTTAGGGTTACGTGACTGGGGAATTGCAGGGAGGAATTGTCACGGGGTATAGGGGTGTGTCCTAGTATATATAACGAACCCCGGGTCAACCTTCTCTCTCTCTTCCTCTTCTCTCTTCGCGTGAGTGTCCTGCTACCTCAGCAAGAGCTCAGCTCAAGCCCACGAGGCAACAGCCTCGCAGCAGCAACAATAACTTTTGTGTTAGAGGAGTAAACGTGCATGTGTATCTAACCTATAATGCCTGAATAAAGAAACCGTTTATTCACCACGCTTTGTGTCTCTACAACTCACCCCATAACTCCAAGTAAATACTGACACACAATCGGAAGCTGTGCATACTCACTGGTCATTGTAAATGGTTACTGATTGACACAGGACCCCTGTAAATACTGACACATTCTGGGACTACTGCATTTTCTTTGCTCCTTCTTAAATAGTAACTCACTCTCACAGTCTGGAGACTGTCCCAAATCATTGTAAATATTAACTGCCACCCACAGACCCAATCTTGGGATTCTACATTTTCCTGGTTCCTTTCAAAACATTAGCTCCTTCCCACAGACCCCAGTAATTACTGAGATTCCGGGGACTGCCTGTATATTGTAGAGAAACATCAGTCTGTTAAATTATCTGTTCCATACTGCGTTTGCCATCAATGAAGATGATGGTGGGGATGGTAAATTGTACCAAGTTGTCTAACCAGCTTTGATAGAGCACAGCAATAGTACACCAGTAAAATGTTGAATGACTCATTAACTTTGAAAGGAAGTCACTGCATTTACAGTGCACTCCATAATGTTTGGGACAAAGACCCATCATTTATTTATTTGCCTCTGTACTCCACAATTTGAGATTTTTAATAGAGAGAAAACAAAAATCACGTCAGATTTTATTAAAGGTCATTTTTATACATTTTGGTTTCACCATGTAGAAATTACAGATGAGTTTATACATAGTCCCCCCATTTCAGGGCACCATAATGTTTGGGACACATGGCTTCACAGGTGTTTGTAATTGCTCAGGTGTGTTTAATTGCCTCCTTAATGCAGGTATAAGAGAGCTCTCAGCATCTAGTCTTTCCTCCAGTCTTTCCATCACCTTTCGAAACTTTTATTGCTGTTTATCAACACGAGGACCAAAGTTGTGCCAATGAAAGTCAAAGAAGCCATTATGAGTGAGAAATAAGAATAAAACTGTTAGAGACACCAGCCCAAACCTTAGGCTTACCAAAATCAACTATTTGGAACATTATTAAGAAGAAAGGGAGCACTGATGAGCTTACTAATCACAAAGGGACTGACAGGCCAAGGAAGACCTCCACAGTTGATGACAGAAGAATTCTCTCTATAATAAAGAAAAATCCCCAAAAACCTGTCCAACAGATCAGAAACACTCTTCAGGAGTCAGGTGTGGATTTGTCAATGATCACTGCCCGCAGAAGACTTCATGAACAGAAATACAGAGGCTACACTGCAAGATGCAAACCACTAGTTAGCCGCAAAAATAGATGGCCAGATTAACTTCTATCAGAGTGATGGCAAGAGCAAAGTATGGAGGAGAGAAGGAACTGTCCAAGATCCAAAGCATACCACCTCATCTGTGAAACACGGTGGTGAGGGTGTTATGGCCTGGGCATGTATGGCTGCTGAAGGTACTGGCTCACTTATCTTCATTACTGATACAACTGCTGATGGTAGTAGCATAATGAATCCTATCTGCTCAAGTTGAAACAAATGCCTTAAAACTCATTGGCTGGCTGTTCATTCTACAGCAAGACAATGATCCCAAACATACTGCTAAAGTAACAAAGGAGTTTTTTCAAAGCCAAAAAATGGTCAATTCTTGAGTGGCCAAGTCAATCATCCGATCTGAACCCAATTGAGCATGCCTTTTATATGCCTGAGAGAAAACTGAAGGGGACTAGCCCCCAAAACAAGCATAAGCTAAAGATGACCAATACAGGCCTGGCAAAGCAGAGAAGACACCCAGCAACTGGTGATGTCCATGAATCGCAGACTTCAAGCACTCATTGCTTGCAAGGGAAATGAAACAAAATACTAAACATGACTACTTTCATTTACATGGCATTGCTGTGTCCCATACATAATGGTGCCCTCAAATGGGGGGACTATGTATAAACACTGCTGTAATTCCTACATGGTGAAACCAAAATGGATAAAAATGGCCTTTATTAAAATCTGACAATGTGCACATGTGATTTTTTTCTATTACGAATCTCAAATTGTGGAGTACAGAGGCAAATAAATAAATGATGGGTCTTTGTCCCAAACATTATGGAGAGCACTGTAGTTTAAGGTGAGAGGAGAAAATTTTGACAGGAACCAGATAGGAAACTTTTTCGCACAGAGCGTGGTGAGTATATAGAACGAGCTGCCAGACGCGGCAGTTGAGGCAAAATACTATAACAACATTTAAAAGACATTTGGATAGATACATGGATATAAAGGTTTAGAGGGATATGTGCCAAACTCAGGCAGGTGGGACTAGTGTGGATGGGGCACCTTGGTCAGTAAGGGCAAGTTGGGCTTGTTTCCGCATTGTCTGACTCTTATAACTCAATGACTCGGGCAACATTTGTCGAGCGAAATGGGCAGTTGATATTTTGGGTATGGACTCTGCTTCAGACTGAAAAGGTATCCTGTATCAAAGCAGTGTGGTCCAGACTTGGATAAGCATAGCAGGTATTAAACTTCCAGGTGGTTTACTACCTTTGATTTCTGATGAGATACTTAATGGTTGTAAACATTCAGTGATGATGAATATACTGGGCATGTACATTACACAGGTTCAGCACTCTAAAAGGCATGGTTATGAAGTTCTGCCCATACATTAAGATGAAAAAAGCAGAATTCCTGCAATACTTTAAAGGGGCGTCAAAGGCCATCCAGCCATCTGCTGCCTGTGTAGCGTGTTTGCACTCCCGTTACAATGCTTGTGGGTGAGTGTACGTTTTAAGGGGGAAAAGGCCATGTAACGGCAAACGCACTCTCATCATTAAACATGCAAGCAGCTTTCTGGAAGAAAAAAACAGGTCCCACCAGGTATGTACATCTTTATTTATTTATAAGCCCCTGGCATTGGTCAGTGAGCCGGAAAACTATTACACTCATTTCTCACAGCTCCCTGTAGCTCGGATAATGCAAGACTGCACATTTTACAAGGCACCTCACACGCAGGCGACAAGGCACTTTCTCCCTAGTAACCCGCCCTAGCTTTCGTTCTGGTGGGCCAACTCCCGTCTCCACACCATTCATATTTGCAGTGTGTGTGGGGGAAAGAAAGAAAGGTGAGCTTCTCCCTAGCCTAGATTCTATATAACCTAGCATGCAACCCTCGCCCTGAGCTTGATATTCACAACAGGATTAACGCCTTTTTATTTGCATGATTGTGAAATACTCACGTCTCTGGTTGCGCCGCTTACTTTTAAACAGAGTCATGCCAAGCCGTGTGGTGTGGTGTGGTGTAGTGTGTCGGGGGGCAGCTGGAAGCGATCACAGGTTGCAGGTGGAGCTCAACAGCAGCCTCTCTCTCCCTCTCTCTGACACTGACACACACACACACACAGCCTGTCACTTAATGCTGCGATCAGCCCAGAGACTGTACCACGTCCCGGGAAGGGGAGGCGAGACTACAAAGCAATGGCTGCCTCCGCCAAGCCTACAATCTCCCAGCTGCAGGCATGCAGATAATCCTTTTAGTCTCAATTAAATGTAAAGCTGACAGTTCCTTGATCTGCCAGTCCCTGTACATTCAGGTCATAAATAAATAATTCCAACGCCTCCCACCTACTAAACGTTTCAATACATTTCTTTGAAGCAGATATGCCAACAGGCAGAGAGAGAAACAACACACACACACACACAGGCGATGGCCACTTAATACAATGCGGACACATGCAATTTGTCTCAATTCACCCGGTTATTGTAAACGATGATTTAAATGTAATGGCGGTGGCAGTGGGCGTGGTGAGTGTGGCCCGGGATGCTGTCCGCAAAGCCTTGCCTTGCACTAACAGCACAATAAAAGAACAAACAGCATCTAACACAAGGGACACCTATTGTGGCCCCCTATCAGCATCGTCTTCTTAAAGCTCTTCCATAAGATGTTCATCAGTGATAGGAACAGAATTAGGCCATTCAGCCCATCAAGTCTACTCTGCCATTAAATCATGGCTGATCTATTTTTCCCTCAACCCCATTCTGCTGCCTTCTCCCCATAACCCCTGACATCAGTACAAATCAAGAATATATCAATCTCTGTCTTAAAAATATCAATTGAAGGCGTCCACAGCCTTCTGTGGCAATGAATGAATTCAACAGATTCACCAGCCTCTGACTAAAGAAATTCCTCCTCATCCCCTTCCTAAAGGAATGTCCTGTTAATCTGAGACTATGACCTCTAGTCCTAGACTCTCCCACTAGTGGAAACATCCACACTATCCAGGCTTATCACTATTCGGTAAGTTTCAATGAGATCCAAAGATGTGGCTTTAACCGTGTTCCTAACTCCCTTCCTGCCGCCTTCCTCCTCCCCTTCCTCAGCCTCCGCACTGAGCAACTCCTCATCCTCATTGAAACATTTTTAAAAAGCTACAGCTGAAGGAATTTTGAAATAAAAGCAGAAAGTGCTGAAGGTTTTCAGCAGATCTGGCAGCATCTGTGGAAAGAGAAATGGAGATAACATTTCAGGTTAAAACCCCCACAGAACCAAGTGGTGCTACAACTCAGTGACTTGATATTACAGGTCACTAGTTGTGTACTAGAAGTTTCATCTCTGACCAGCATAAACCTGGTGCTTATTACCTTTGTCCATCTCCCAATTAGACAAGGAACATATTGCACTAATTTAGATACAGATACATAGACAATAGGTGCAGGAGTGGGCCATTCGGCTCTTCGAGCCAGCACCGCCATTCAATGTAATCATGGCTGATCATCCACAATCAGTACCCCGTTCCTGCCTTCTCCCCATATCCCTTGATTCCGCTATCTTTAAAAGCTCTAACTCTCTTTTGAATGCATCCAGTGAATCGGCCTCCACTGCCTTCTGAGGCAGAGAATTCCACAAATTCACATCTCTCTATGTGAAAAGGGTTTTCCTCATCTCAGTTCTAAATGGCCTGCCCCTTATTCTTAAACTGTGGCCCCTGGATCTGGAATCCCCCAACATCGGGACATGTTTCCAGGGCTGTCAACTTTGGGTGAGAGTTGAAAGTGAGAAATTGTGAGGGAGCGTATTGACCAAGGGGGGGAGGGGGGTGTCCCCCTCCCACGGTAGGGAGCTTCTCCATTTTTCAGCTTGAAATTGTGCAATCTGGTGCATACTGTAGCGAGTCTTTTAATTTAAACTTGAATGCAGCATTTATGCTTCAAATTGGATTAGGTATGAATAAGGTTAGGCTAAATTACATTCCTAATTTTATTCCACAGTAGAGCCAGGCTCTGATCAACAGGTGCAGCACATGAATGACCTTAGTATGTTCATGTATGGAAATCAGATTATAATTCATGATGTTATGCATATATATAGAGAAACAAAAACATAGAAACAAGGCAAGAGGAGTCAGACTTCCATCACTGTTCTGCACAAATAAATTAATCAACCTTACCCTTTGACTATAGAAACAAGACGAAAATAATGCCACATATTCAACCGTATATGGTTCAATTAAATTAAGATATATATGTAAAACATATATATGGAAACAGGCCCTTCGGCCCACCAAGTCCACACCGACCAGCAATCTACCATACACCAGTTGTATCCTACACGCCAGGGACAATTTACAGAAGCCAATTAACCTACAAACCTGCACTTCTTTCGGATGTGGGGGAAACCAGAATATCCAGAGGAAACTATGTGGTCATAAGGAGAATGTACAAATACTGTACAGACAGCACCCTTAAAGGTCTGTCTCACTGTGCGAGTTGACCCACGAGTGACCCCGAGTGAAAGACTCGTGGTTGCGTACGAGACTACAAGTTTATGATCCAGAGTTTAACCGAGTTCCCACGGGTATGTCTAAGTTTCCCGTTTACTTCTCATTTCTGCGATGTTCCAAGTTCGTCTCCCGAGTGTACCAAGTTCCTCTCCCGTTAATCTTGAGGCAACAATGTATATCGAAGTGTTTAAAAATCATCACATGTTAAAAAAATGATGTCATGCCAGCCAAAGAACGTAGAGACTATTGTGTTTGCTGCATGTGTTCTGCACAACCTGATCCGTATCAGAGGTGCAGCTTCAGGATCAGCAACAGCCATGCAGGACGGTGACTTAGTGGACAGTCAAACAGGGAGAATAACACTAGGTGCGTGGAGGAGTGGTACAAACGACGAGACTTTGGTGCCACTGCAGTGTTTTCGAGGTAACACGGGGACCAACAGTGCAAAAGAGCAGAGAGACCATCTCTGCTCCTACTATAATTCAGAATTGGGCAGTGTGCCGTGGCAGGACAGCTTATTTTGAGCGGCTGCCGACCACAGGTACATCACTGCATGAGGAGAGCCCACATGCAGAAAAATCCAGTTAATTTCATGTTTAGTTTAAATCCTGCTGACTTTTCATTGTTTAACTTTAAGTGTGGATTTTATTTTTTATTGTGGTGTAAAAGTAATTTCATTGCATCTGTCTTTCCTTTAAAACGTGGTTATCATGCATCTGCTTATCTGATTGTAGATCTCAAAACTTGTCATTTAGCGCATTGCATTGTATCTTTTATTGCCTGAATTTAGACTAGTGCATTTCTCAGCTGAATTAGTATATAGTGGAAATACTTTTATTTGTGCTTCATTTGTTGATTTTCATGTATGAGAAGCCCTTTTCAGACCACTGTGTTGTTTGCTGTGGTGCTACTTTTCTCAATATGCGCAAAAAAGCGTTTTTTATATTGAACAAGAATAAAGACTTTGTTTCACATTCAAGACATTTGTTTCACATAAGACTTTGTCTTATTTTCTGATCTACTGAGAGGTGACAATTTTAAACATTTAAAAAGCACAGCATATGAGGCAGCTGAGTCCTTAAATCTCACAAATGATTGTGAGAATCAAGATGTGAATATATTTTGCCTTCCTCTATTTTGTGTTTTATGATGAAAGGAATATTACATTCAAGTCATGAGACTTTGTAGTGATATTAAAATGAAGACTTCCAGACATCAATTTGATCTTGATAGCAAAGAACTCTCTTTTATTGTGCAATGAAGTAAACAAACAGTGAGAATCAAACGGCTCAGCAAAAAGCTTTTCAACACAACACAACACAACACAAATTTATATATAAACTTCAAGCAATTTTTTCTTTTCAACCCACTCTGTCACCTTATCAATAACTTGCTTAACTTTGTTAAGCAGAATTTGTCTTTAAAAAGTCTAAGTAACTGATATTTCTGTCCCTGATTATTGTTTCTAAAAAGAGTTCCCACGGTAGAATCACGAGTCACAAAGTTAAACGCACGGGCCACTACGTTCTTACAACGAGTTTAAATGTTTCAATTTTTAACCACAAGAGTACATTTTACTCGTGGAAAAGTTCAAACATGTTTGAACTTTTGCAAGAGTTATAACAAGTTTCACGTGTACCTCCCGTTAACGCCAAGAGTCGCTAAGTTGCGTCCACGAGTTCCGACGTTCCCGCTACGTTAATTGTACGTGATTACCACGAGTTAAATTTGTTTTAAACTCGGGGTCACTCGTGGGTCAACTCGCACAGTGAGACAGCCCTTTAAGTCAGGATCCAATCTGGGTCTGTGGTGCTGCAAGGCAGCAGCTCTACTGCTGCGCCACTGCGCCACCCCATTAAATTATTTTTTCTGTAACATATTTATTGTGGTGTCACGTCAATAAAGATGAACACATGATTCTGATTTCTGCCCTTAGTTGGATAACACACATCTCCTGTCATTGTGTTTTATGGCTAGTTTTCAACCTCTTCAGTCTGAAGGTCTCGACCCGAAACATCACCTATTCTTTCTCTCCAGAGATGCTGCCTGTCCTGCTGAGTTATTCCAGCTATTCGTGTCTATCTTCAGTTTAAACCACCATCTGCAGTTCCTTCCTACACTCTTTGTTAAGCGAAACAGGTCCTATTCTCATAACATTATTCACCTCAACTAAGTATTTTCTTCACCTCCGTTGCTGCAGAGAATACAATCCCAGTTATCAAATCTTTCTTCAAAGTGAAAAAAAAATCCCAACCCTGCCAATATGTTCATAAATCGCCCCTGGATCCTCTCCAGAGCAATTGCACCCTTTCTACAATGTGTCATAGTCTTACAGCATGGAAACTGGCCCTTCATCCCAACTTGTCCATGCAGATCAAGATGCCCCATCTAAACTAGCCCCATTTATCCGCATTTGGCCCATATCCCTTTGTGCGTGCCAGTGTGTGTGTAAGGGTGTGTGCTAGGTTGTGTGTGAGAGTGTGTGTGAGAGTGTGTGTCAGTGAAGCGGCGACAACACCCGGAGTGAGCAGAGACTTGGTGATGTCCGGGGGAGCGTTTCCCTGCACCCCCTCCCCGGGAATGCGGGCCGGCTCAGGTGCTCTGTGTCCAGCTGGGGTCTGGGGGAGGTGAGGGCCAGTGACCTGGGAGTCGGGCATCGGAGCGGAGCTATAGCCTGAGATTCATCCCCGCGGCACCGGAGGCGGCACCGACGCCCCCACTCACGCGGTCCGCTCCTGGCTCCGGGCTGGGGTTAAAACTCCATGCGGTGTGGACAGAGCGGCCGACGGACACAGAGCTGCCAGAGGTGATGGTGGGAGGTGTGAGCGGTGCCTCAGTGGGGGAGGGGAGGGGGGGGGGATTCGGTGCTGGGACCACCGCCATGTCTCACTGAGACGTAGATGCTACCTCACCCGCTGAGTTTCTCCAGCATTTTTGTCTACATTGCCATTTTAAATAGTGTGTGATGGGCGTGAGCCATTGCTCGTTTTTTACGGGAAACCCGCCGACAGAAAACTATTCTCATTGGTGAATGTGGAGGAATGTGACTTTATTTATTTATTCATACATGGTTTTAAAAATATTTTTTTGAGCATGAGAACTTCTGTCATCAGCGTGAGAGCGTGAGAATTTTGTCAAATGCGTGAGTCTCACACTCAATTCGTGAGAGTTGGCAGCCCTGTGTTTCCTGCATCTAGCGTGTCAAATCCCTTAATGATTTTATATGTCTCTATAAGATCCCCTCTTATCCTTCTAAATTCCAGTGAATACAAGCCCAGCCACTCCATTCTTTCATAAAATGACAGTCCCGCCATCCTGGGAATTAACCTCGTGAACCTACGCTGCACTCCCTCAATAGCAAGGATGTCCTTACTCAAATTAGGAGACCAAAACTGCACACAATACTCCAGGTGTGGTCTCACCAGAGTCCTGAACAACTGCAGAACTCTTTGCTGCTATACTCAATTCCTCTCGTTATGAAGGCCAGCATGCCATTAGCTTTCTTCACTGCCTGCTGTACCTGCATGCTTACTTTCAGTGACTGATGTACAAGGACCCCCAGATCTTGTTACACCTCCCCTTTTCCTAACCTGACACCATTCAGATAATAAACTGCCTTCCTGTTTTTGCCACCAAAGTGGATAACGTCACAATGATCCACATTATACTGCATCTGCCATGCATCTGCTCACTCACCCAACTTGTCCAAGTCACCCTGCATCCTCATAGCATCCTCTTCACAGTTCACACTGCCTGCCAGCTTTGTGTCATCTGCAAATTTGCTAATGTTACTTTTAATTCTTTCATCTAAATCATTAATGTATAGTGTAAATAGCTGCGGTCCCAGCTCCGAGCCTTGCGACACCCCACTAGTCACTGCCTGCCATTCTGAAAGGGACCCGTTAATGATCCATTTCTGATCTTCTCCTACATTATGAACCATCCAGACCTGAGGTGGTCTGGGACCGGTCTGCTTTCTGTCCCCAGAGTTAGAACTAAACATGAAGAAGCAGACTTTAGTTTTTATGCACCACATATATGGAACAAACTGCCAGAAAAATGCAGGTCCGCTCCAACTCTCAGTTCTTTTAAATCGGGGATGAAGACTTTTCTGTTTGACGCTGCTTTTAATTAAATTAAATAATTATTCATTCTTACACTGCGCTGTAACTTTTATTCTTGTATTTTATACTTGTCTTATTTTAGCTTGTTTTTATTTTCTATTCTTTTTAATGACTGTTTTTAATTGCTTTGATTGCTTTTTAATGCTTTGTGTAAAACACTTTGAATTGCCTTGTTGCTGAAATGTGCTATATAAATAAACTTGCTTGCTTGCTACTCTTTGTTTCCTGTCTGCCAACCAATTTTCTATCCATGTCAATACCCTACCCCCAATGCCATGTGCTCTAATTTTGTCCACTAATCTCCTGTGTGGGGCCTTATCAAAGGCTTTCTGAAAGTCCAGAATTTGTTGTGCTTATATCTATTTGAAACGTCTTTAACCTGAAACATTGAATCTGTTTCTCTTTTCACTAATGCTGCTTGATCCGCAAAGCAGTTTCTACTTTTATTCCTCATCTTGTTTGATTTCAGTTTGCTGAGCTCCCTTGCAATGGGACCATCCCTGCCTCAGCACTGCTTTCTATAGTCTCGCCTAAGGATCCATCTACATAATGACTGCCAAGGTTTTTACCAGCAATGCCACCACATCCATGTCGAGGACTTGCACCTCCACCTCATTAGGAGCTTTTTGAATAGCAGCAGATTGGATCTGTACACTTTAACATTGACGTGTAATAGGGGGTGTATCGAATAAAATATGACATCAAAGCACAGAAGAATTTTTAAAAATAAAAGCTTGGTTAAAAACATAATTTTTAAAGAGTAACCTAAAGGAGACATGAAATAGATGCAGACAATGCTGGAAACCCTCAGCAGGTCAGGCAGCATCTGTGGAGTGAGAAACAGAGTTAACTATTTCAGGGCATTGACCCTTCTCCACGTATATTTCTAGTTCTGGTGAAGGGTTATTGACCCTATCTATTGACTGTTCTCTCTATTGACAATCTATACATAGTGTGGCACAGTGGCGCAGCGGTAGAGTTACTGCCTTACACCAACAGAGACCCACTTTCGATCCTGACTACGTGCGCTGTCTGGACAGAGTCTGTACGTTCTTCCTGTGACCACGTGGGTTATCTCTGTGAACGGTTTCCTCCCACATCCCAAAGAAGTGCAGGTTTGTAGGTTAATTGGCTTTGATAAAATTGTAAATTCTTCCCAGTGTGTTGGATAGTGCTAGTGTATGGGGTGATTGCTGGTCGGCACGGACTCGGTGGGCCGAAGGGCCTGTGTCCACGCTGTATATCTAATGTCTAATGCCTGACCTGCTGAGTGTTCCCAGCATTCTTGGGAGGGCATTCTTAACTAATGCCTGACCTGCTGAGTGTTCCCAGCATTCTTGGACATTATTTCAGGTTTCCAGAATCCACGGTTTGGGTAATGAGGAGAGGAGGCAGGAGAGGGATCTGGCTGGCCAATATTAAGGTGAATGTCACTGATGCTTAAGAGACATCCGGGGATTCCCGAGGGATCAAGCTGGAACAGATAACAGAAATGGGGTCACGGTGGATTTGAGGAATTGAAAATCTGGGGATTGTCAATGAAGGGTTGTCAGAACAGAAGGGAGGAGTGAATTCAACGGAACTAACCATGAAATGAGCTAGGATGAAATGATTTAGTCTGAGTTAATAATTAATGCAACATATGGCTTATTAAAAAGCTTCACCTAGAAGCTTAAAGGGAGAGAACCCTCCAACATGGTAAATCTCTGCAACCATATAGTGGCAAATATACTCTCTGCACAGTTCTGGTCTCCTATTACAATAAATAACCAAATATGATTAGCAAGATTAAAAGAGGTGATATAATGATCAGGAGAGACTATTACAGGGTCAGGCTACATTCCCTCAGAGGGAAGAGACTGAGGAGTGATTTTTGCAGCAGTGATAAAAATTATGAGGCAGTTTGCAAGGGTGATTGATTGATTGATTGACTGATTGATTTAAAGATACACCATGGAAACAGGCTGTTTGGCCCACCGAGTCCACACCGACCATTGATCACCGGTTCACACAGTTGATCACCGGTTATCCTACTTTTGCATCCGCTCACTACATGCTATGGGAAATTTTATGGAAGCCAATTGACCTACACACCTTTGTGATGTGGTAGGAAACCCGAGCACCCTTTCGTTATAATGGAAGCTGAAAATAATGCAGAGATTTATGAGGATGTTGCCAGGACTTGAGGGCCTGAGATATGGGAAGAGGTTGGGCAGGCGAGGACTTTATTCCTTGGAGCACAGGAGGCCGAGGGATGATCTTAAAGAGGTGTATAAAATCATGACGCGAATAGACACGGTGAATGCACAGTCTTTTACCCAGGGTAGGGGATTCAAGAACTAGATGACAAAAGTTTAATGTGCGAGGAGAAGATTTATGAGGAATTTGAGGGGTAACCTTTTCACATAGAGAGTGGTGGGTATATGGAACGAGCTGCCAGAGGTGGTAGTTGAGGCAGGTACTATTACAACATTTGAAAAACATTTGGACATGTTTACATGGATAGAATAGGCTTGGAGGAATATTGGAGAAACGTGAGCAGGTGGGACTAGCGTAGGTGGGGCATCTTGGTCGGCAGGGGTAGGTTGAGCCAAAGTGCCTGTTTCTCTGCTGTATTACTTTACGATGACCTGGAGGAAACCCACGCAGTCACAGGTATAATGTGTAAACTTCTTACTGACAGTACCCAAGGTCAGGATTGAACCCGGGTCTCGACCAGCTGCGCCACTGTGCTGCCCACAGGATGTCTTTCCAAAATTGTGAGGAGCCCAGAGTTAAAATAAATAAGGAAGCCTAGAACTAGAAGACATTTGGGGAAAATTTAAAGGAGACCTGAGAGGTACGTTTTTCACACAAAGAGGGCGGTGGGTCAGTAGAACGAGGTGCTAGAGGAAGTGGGTGTGCCCAATTACAATGTTTAGAAGGAATTTGGCAGGTACATGGATAAGAAAAGAGTAGGGCAGCATGGGCCTAATGCCTAATGCAGGCTCTTGGGCATCGCAGTCGGCATGGGCGCAGTGGGCTGAAGGGATGTATAACTCTGACGCTATAAACAAGAATATTGGAGAAGGAGTAGGCCATTTAGCCCCTCTGGCCTGCATTGCCATTCAATATGACCATGGCTGATATATGCTGGGCTTAACTCTGTTGTGTGACAGTTCCCCATGATCCCCAATTCCTCAACGTTTAACTATCGGCTCCTTAAATATAATAATCTAGACTGACTGTAGGTGTCAAGAGGACCAGAACATGGGACCTCTGGTCTTGAAAGGCGCTGACTTCGACAAAAAGGAGTGGGTCAGATACCACAACAACTCTCCCAGTTGTGTGCTGAAACACCAGGCTTGATGGAGTCTTGTGAAGCTGTCACTTCAAACAGCTCCCTTCCCACATCAAAGAAGGGATGGATAATAACCTGAAACCTTCTGCTGTTCTGCATTTCACGTTACATTATGATCACAGCTAGGACCAAAGAGCTGTAAGACAATTTCTCTTTGAGATTCATGAGACTCTCCTTGGCTCAGGACAACACAAAATTATGAAATGGTGTGTGCTTGCCAGGACTGAGTACAAATCAGATCTATTGCTGAAGACTTAACTGCCAGAGGAGTGTTGAATCCTTGTCCCTCACAATCTTCCAAATTCTGGTTTGGTGCAGTGGTGCAGCTGGTGAAGTGTCTGAAGAAGGGTCTCGACCCGAAACTTTACCCATTCCTTCTCTACAGAAATTCTGCCTGTCCCGCTGAGTTACTCCAGCATTTTGTGTCTATCTTCGGTTTAAACCAGTATCTGCAGTTCCTTCCGACACATTATTGTTGCACTTGCTACTTTCTCAATCAGCAACATCCCTTCCTTGTTGCCATTGTTGCATTCCATAGGCTTTAGTTTTGATTGCAGTTTAATAGCAAGGAGAGAGCTGTTAAACCAACATCCTCATTGCCAATGTAGCATCCGGATGCTTTATTTGATTGCTGTTTAGTAAAGGGCCTGTCCCACAGGCGATTTTTTCGGTGACTGCCAGCGACTGTCACAGTCGTAGGAGGTCACTGAAAAAGCGGCGACTGGACCCCCCCCCTACGACAATATCTACGACAAGCTATCACCTAGTCGACGTCAAGCTACGGCAAGCTACCAACAACTGCCGTCCTAATCGTCGTGACTTAGGACGTCCACCTACGACGACACCTAAGACAACCTACAACCACACAGGCGATAACCTACGACAACCGAACTCAACCTACGTCCACCCGCGACAAGCAACGACAAGCTACGACCCTGTCGGCGACAACTGAAGACTACTGAAGACTTCTCTTGACTGTACCTGTCGCCGGTTGACATAGGTAGTCGCCAATGGAATTCACCAAAGTAAGCACCCGGCGACAACCAACGTCACCTGGCGACAACCTGCGTCATCCTGGCGACAACCTGCGACAGCACCTACAACAGAAGACAAGCTACGTCAATCCCACAGTCGCCGAAATATTTTGAACATTTCAAAATCCAGTGGCGACCAGCAAAACGTTACGACTCTTTAAGTAACTTGAGGAGACTACTCACAGCCATACAGGCGTCACCCCGCGACCATGTGAAAACAGCCAAGTTGCCTGTAGTTGTCAAAAAAAAATGCTTGAGTGGGACAGGGGCGTAACCAGGAGAATTATTAAAACTAACGTTTTTTGCTGAAAGCCAGAACATTCTACCAACAGCAGTGGCTAATACAATGTTGCATCACACATAGTTCTTAAAGGTACATATACACACACTGGATATAATTAGCCATGTTTGATACTCAGATTATTGTGTGGGGTTCAGGTAAGGATAGAATTGCTAACAAACTAAACATCCTGCATAGTTTAATTAGAAAGAGTACAGGATGGAGAAACACATGAACACTGCGAGTAAAAAGGAATAAAGTATGATCCAAGATAAGTTCCAGAGTCTCGAGAAATGCTAAATCAAGAGGGACCTTGTAGATTAATCCTAAACATTAATGCTTGAAGTAAACGTTATTCCAGATGACTGCTTCAAAGAGCAGGAGATACACATAGACATTCAGTAGAATAAAATTGAGCAACTTGGAATGACGTTGACAAAAATCTACCCGGTGTCTCATGATAAATGTTTGGAACACTTTACTTAGCAAAGAACAGAAAGAAAACTCAGATAATTGAAACGTGAGCTTGGATGGTGAGTCCGGGTCGGCTGTTTGGTTTCTGAATGTAATCTCTGGGAGAATCTAAAAGCAGAGGGTAAGGCATTTTGGATAGATGCCCTTACCGCAGAACAGAAATCACATTATCTCTGAAAGACAATTAACTAGCAATGGTGATTCTATTTTCCTCACCACAGATGTTGCCTGACCCCATGGATTAGCATTTCTAGCATTCCCTGTTTTTAGTTCAGGTTTCCAGCATCCTCCATACTGTGCTGTTGGAACCACTTCTGTCCTCCTGCAATGTCCACAGGGCAACATTAGTCTCATTGGGTATTAATTGATTGCAGAAATGCTGGCCTATATTTCTTCTCCCTACTCATGGCACTGAGGTCAATAACTCAATATCAACCTGATTCTACAATTGGCCAACCGTATTGACTGGAGTCCTTCCTAACCAATAGAATTTATTTTTAAGTCACAGGAAGACATTTGAAATAGAGGTAAGAGTAGGTCCTTCAACCAGGCAAGCCCACGTCATTATTTACTGCTCCACTCTCCTATCTCCATCAATGCCCAAGACCAAAGATGGCTGCAGAAAGCGGTGGATATTGCCTGGACCATCATGGGTGTTGACCTCCCACCATCAAAGGGATCTACAGAGAAGCCTCAAGAATGCAGGAATTATCGTCAAAGACCCACCCCACCCTAGCCATGCTTTCATCTTGCTGCGACAGGAGTCTGAGACCAGTTGCCTCCAGGTTCAAGAACAGCTTCTTCTCATTAACTATCGGGCTCTTCAACCACACTGCACGACCCTAATCACAACCCCGAACCTCAGCAACAAACTACTATCTGCTTTTATAGGTTGCACTACATACTTTGACTTGCACTAACATGGCATGGTTCCTCATATAAATGATACTTTATTGCATATTTATTTGATGAATTAATGTGCCTGTCAATCTGCCGAAAGTAAGAATTTCATTGTTCCAGTCCTGGTGCTTGTAACAATTAAACACTCCTGCCTCTTGACTCTTAATTGTCATTAGTATAAAGCACTAAACATTGTATTATTAATATTATTAATATATTGAAAAACTTTTAAAATTATGGAGAATATTTGTATAATGTTGGATTTCTCTAAATCAGGTCTTCGTTAGCTCAGGGAGCCCCTGCCACTGAGAAAAAATGAATTAATTATGATATTGTAAACAAAATTAAAACAATGATGACACTTACACTGATGAAGTACTTTTGAATTAATCAATAATTTTAAATATGCAGATCAGATGAAAAGCTCCTCTCTCTAGGGTTCTTCCTCGAATGTGGTAGTAAATTAAGTTTAACCAGCTCAGGATGGGAGAGCAGATGTCTCAGTTTCACTGCTGGGAATTCATCAGGAACCCAGCGTTGAAGTGATCACTTAGAAAACGTGGGTCTCCTGTGTCCGAGCAAATGATCCTGAGGTGATTGGGATGCTCCACTTAGGGCACAGCCCTCCCCTATATCGGAAGCATCTATATGAGGCACAGCTTCAAGGAGGCGACATCTATCATCAATGATCCTCGCCATTCGGGCCACTCCTTCTTCACATTCTACAGTCGAACAAGAGGTACAGAATACTAGAGCTCCACATCACCAGCTTCAAGAACAGCTACTTTCCTACATCCATCGGGTCTTGAATCGACCCACACAACCCTAATACAATACTGCCTTGGCAAAGGAACACTAAGGTCCAACACTTGGACTACCATGGACTTGTTTTCTCATGGTGATTTATACTAATGTCCTTTTTTGTACTGTCTTTTTCTTTTACTGTCCGGTAGAATTAGTGTAATTTACATATAATTTATGTTTTTGTGTGCTGTTTGAGTCCACGTGCCTGGGATATTGCACCACAATTGTGTATCTAACAATGAACACAACTTGACTTGACCTGACTTGGTCAATTTGAACTAGCTGGAGAGAAGGTGTGTAGCATTGTTCAAGATGGTGGAGGTTTGGGAAGTCTTGTGGAAGATGTTTGCATGTTGTGATTCTCTCTACTTGCATGCAAGAACACACATATAGATGCATGTACAAACACATATTCACAAACATACAAGTACATTCATATAACCATGCACACATACATGCATGAATACACACGTGCATGCAAGGATGTATGTTTGCATACACATTCGTATAGGTAAATATGCATCCCTACACAGATTCAGACACAAGCAAACAAGAGGGGCAGCACAGCAACACATCTAAGAGACATTGCCGCACAGTGTCAGAGACCCAAGTTTAATCCTGACTTCTGTGTATGGATTTTGCATGTTCTTACTGTGAGAACATGCAAAATTCTCAGTTTCAGTTTCCAGTTTCCTTCTAATGCTAGAGTTTGATTGGTTAATTTGCCATTGTGAATTGCCCCTAGTATGTAGGTTAGTGGCAGCATCTGGGGGGAGTTAATGAGAATGTGGCGTAAATAACATAGAAATAGTGTAAATGGATGGTGAATGGTCAACACAGAACCTGAAAGCCAAATAAACAGCTTGTTTCTATGCTGCATCTCTCGGTGAAGCATGCACAGATATCGGCGTATACATGCACATGTACACCCAGCTGAACAAACCTGATGTCACAGGTATAGAGGGGTCTTTCGAGCTATTTATAGGGCAATTGTCAGCCTGGAAACTATCCTCCAGCATCAGCCAGTGACATCGAAACGGGCGAAGGAAATTGAGGGGAAAAGACAAAGAAAGTCAGGGCATTCACTGGGAATCTGGCAAGCACACGCACTCGTTTCAGTGAAGCCGACACTGTGCCTTGCACATTGCCTTGCTTGGTTACATATGTCCCGTTAAATCAGAGTTTCCAGTAGCAGACACAAGACAGATACACTGGGTGTAAAAATAGGCGATTGGGATACCATCTATTGTAATCTGCGGCCGTCGGTTCTGATGCCTGAACCTGCCAGTTGTGGACATGCGTGCACCCTCTGACTGCAGACTGGAAACAGTGACTTGATGGAGATGGAATTCATTGCCTGCTCCTGACATGAACTAGACGGTGACACACAGAATTCTTCCCTGAAATTCCACATATGCTCCATGCTATTCCGAACACATTACATCACATCCTGAACTCACCAGTTTAAATTTGAACATAACCCTGTCCTATTTTATTCCCCTCTGTTTGTCTCGTCCTTCCCTCGGGACAGATGATTTAAAAAAAGGAGCCAGTAGGTTAAGCTGAGGCCACCCGCTGTCTATCCAACGACTCAGAGGATCAGAGTGAGTGGAAATGAGGGGAAGCTCTGATCCTCAGCGCCATGTGCTTCAGACCACCGACCAGCTGCGACCAATTCATCAGGTTCGTCCGTTCAAAGCAGGCTGCTCCTCAACCGTAAATCAGTGCTGAGCAACTGCAGGCCGCAGTGTTTGTGAGGGGGGGAGGGTCAAAAGTAACCGGCTGGGGCTGGAAGAACCATGGCTGAATATTTTGTGTTCTGTGCAAACCCGTGGCTACTTACGCATGTGGTGACTTGTGATGTAACTCTACCTACGTCCTGTGTTTCTACAATTGCAGCTGCCAATCTAAAATCCATCAATCCCAGTTTTGAAGGGTACTTTTGAAGCCAATTCAAAGAGATGAATCGATATCTCCACAGGCCATTGGTTATGGAGTCACATGACCCTGAAATAGGCACTTCGGCCCTCCAAATTCATACCGACCATCAACTACCCTTTTGCATTAATCCTATGCTAATCCCATTTTTTGTCTGACATTTCCATCGACTTCGCCTAGATTCTAACACTCACTTACAGACCAGGGGGAATTTACAGTGGCCAATTAAAGTACCAAGTGGATTTCCCCCAGGTGCTCTGGTTTCCTCCCACATTGGTAGGCTAATTGGCCACTGTAAATTGGGTGTCCTGCATGGGTGGGCTGGTCGAATTGATGGGAATATGGGGTGAATTAATGGAGCTTAGTGTTAATGTAAATGGGTGTTTGATGATCATTGGGGACTCATTGGGCCAAAGAGCCTGTTTCCACGTGACTATGGGTCCATCCATGATGCAGGATTGAATGCTGGTTCAGGCCAGCATGTCCTTGTCATAGGGTCATGTTCATAAGTGATAGGAGCAGAATTAGGCCATTCAGCCCATCATGTACTCCACCATTCAATCATGGCTGATCTATCTCCCCTCCTAATCCCGTTCTCCTGCCTTCTCCCCATAACCCCTAACACCCGTACTAATCAATAATCTATCTATCTCTGCCTTAAAAATATCAATTGACTTAGCCTCCACAACCTTCTGTGGCAAATAATTCCACAGATTCACCACTCTCCAGCTAAAGAAATTCCTCCCCTTCTCCTTCCTAAAGGAACGTCCTTTAATTTTGAGGCTGTGACCGAGACTCTCCCACCAGTGGAAACCTCCTCTCCACACCCACTCTGTCCAGGATAGCTGCAATTCCTGGCATTCTGTTGGTGCCTATGCTGCTGTCCAGTTCATCCAGCTTGGATCCTACATGCATGGTGAGAATGTGGCATCTGATTAATGGACCAAAGCTGCCTGAGCTCATCTCCAAGTCCACCTGCAAACCCCTCCACTACATCAGCAGGTCAGGCAAGGGCATCTGAAAAAACTGGCACTGTGAATCCAAAATGGTGACAGGCTGATGCTGGTGTGAATTGTGTCATGTTTGGTGCAGGTTGTGTCATGTTGATTCGGTGGGGTAACCTGCCGTTCAGCTGAAGTGGATGCTGGGCTGATCACTACCGTCATAAGTGCAATGGAGTGAGGAATTAAGATTGCATTTTTTGAAACTGTGATGAATTATTCCTTCTCATAAACGTTACTCAGAAGGGAGCTACCAATATTGCTTTCTATAATTCTCTTTCTCTACTCTTTCTTCGTCTTCCTTCCACTATTCCCATTCCTTTCCTTTCCCGCTCCCCAAATGCAACACAAAGAGCCAGATTGCATGCCTTGCATCACCCATGGTTCTCGATTCACCTGCGTGCACTGCCTCTTGATGTCTTCTAAGATAGTAGGACGTGAATTGGGTCACCAGGCTTCAGTTAACTCCCCAATGGTTACAATAATATTGCAGTCCTGCAGTGCAGTTTGTGGTTGCAGAATGTCATTTCTAATTGAGATTCCGAGGCAAAGCCGTCTCCTGACACAGCTCCTCTCCGAGTTGGCTGAAGGAAGAATGATTCCTGAGATCCTTGATGGATGTGGCTTCCTACTTTCTTCCACTCCATCCTTCAGGTATTCCTACTGTCCCCATTCTGCAATGATGCTGGACCAATTCTGACAGCAACATGCTTTGGCAGAAATTCTCCAAGGAGCACTTCTTCAAGACCTTTGCAACTGCAGCTCCGACCACAGTGCCCATCACCACCAACCCTCCATTTAATCAATCACCTATTAATATGTCAGTGACTGAACACCATCAGGTGGGGACGTTTTCCCTGGTGCGATGATTGGATCTATGCCATCTAACACTGGGTGGGTTCTCGAGGTCCATTGGTGGCTCTGGTGCCAAATCAATTTACACAAGGCTTGACACAGGTCTGG
Organism: Malacoraja senta; assembly: GCA_038087875.1. Taxonomy (NCBI): domain Eukaryota; kingdom Metazoa; phylum Chordata; class Chondrichthyes; order Rajiformes; family Rajidae; genus Malacoraja; species Malacoraja senta. Next base: position 178,119,324 of record CM075978.1, read on the forward strand.
TATCTGGGACCATTGCTCACATTACTACTCATCTGAAAACGAAAAATACGTTGGTGAACATTATGAATAGATTCAGCTAAACCGACATCTGTAACAGTCAAACAGCGTGCCAATGTGGAAGCCAATTCTGTGGTGCTGACTTTCCTCTGCCCACTATTTGGATATTAAACAGGCATTCACCCATGATCGATAGATCATCAACCTCTCCTTGCCTTTTGCAGACTGTCAACCATTTTGCAATGATCTATGATTGTTGCAAATTGAAACTATATTCAGGCAGCTATCAGGGTGAATGCTAGAAGCTCAGTACTGAAGAGAAATCATCACTTTAAACCTTTTTCACTCAAACATCACTTTGGCATGTTACTTTGAAAAGCACATCAGTCAGCAAAAAACAAATTTAAAATGCATGTCTTAAGACAAAGGGAAATGTCCCAGAAAACTGACTTAATTTTATTCACAGTAATAATAATCCATTACAATATTTGCATTTTACACAAATGCATGTCTCTCTCTTTCACACAAACACACACACACACACACACACACACACACACACACACACACACACACACACACACACACACACACACACACACACACACACACACACACATATGTATATGTTGAGCTTGTGAGTCCTTGCACATACGCGGAGGAGATTCACCAGGATGTTGCCTGGGATAAAGCATTTCAGTTACAAAGAGAGACTAGAAAGGCTACGTTTTTTTTGCCTGGAGTGGACGAGGTTAAGACAGAGGTGTAGAAACTTAGGAGGTATAGAGATAGGGCAGACTGCGGGAAATATTTTCCCAATGAGAGGTAGTTAAAATTATAAGATGTAGATTTAAGGTTTTGTCTAAGATATTTAGAGGAGTGAATACCTGGAATGTGTTCCCTGAGAGAGTGGTGAAAGCATAGTTGCTGACAGCATTTGAGAAGTGTCTAGATAAGCGATTGAATTGCCCAAGCATTGAGGGCTACGGGCCAAGTGCTGGCATATGAGTTAAATACAGATAGGAGCTACAATATAGACATTGTGGGCCGAATAGCTGTTTCCATGCTGTATGATTCCATGACTCGATAACAATGCAGACTGCACTGACATGATCATATCATATTAATGGACACAATTTCAAAGACTGAAGCTTGACTAAGAAACTCACTTGTACAAGAACCTTGACATAGTTCAAAACAATTTCCAGTTTTGCAAATGGCTGTCCTTCGGAAAGATCGATTGCCTTGCACTGATGACCCAAGAATAGCGTGCTGCTCACATTTGTCAGCTTTTAGCATACCAAGTGAAGACAACTGCCAGAATCGTCTGAAAGATGGTAGCGTATAATCCACACAAGGCAGTGACTATTCCTTCAATTGTCTAGTGATAGTACACGTCTTGCATCACTACTGTAACTACTTGGCTTCAATGTCCAGCATTGGAAAGTCCTTACTTTGATATCAAAAATGTTTTAATGATTTTCCTCTTGCCTCTGAAACATTGATTCTAACCCAGCCAATACTGCAACTACCCTCTCCTCGAGAATCTGATCTGAAGTTAGTTTGCAGCAATTCCTATCCATGCAGCTGAAAATAAAACAATTGCAGATGGTGGAGTCTGAAATACAAAACAGAAAGCGGTGAAAACACACAGCAGGTTAGGCATTATCTGTGGAGAAAGAGAAACAGAGGATGTTTCATGTTGAAGATCTGCTGTTGAAAAAAAAATCTGTTATTATGTCTTTTGCATCACCAACAAATGCTTGATAAAGCATTTCCAAGAAAGGTCTTCAAACTGAAACTCACAACAAATGCTGCCTGACACTGAGTATTTCCAGGATAGACACAAAAAGCTGGAGTGGATCAGACAGCATTTTTGGAGAAAAAGAAAAAGTGACGTTTCGGGTCGAGACCCTTCTTCAGACTGAGTCAGGTGGAAGGGAAACAGTCGGTGATATAGAACAAATGAATGAAAGATATGAGGAACTGCCTCTACCTGAGATGAGGCTGAACAAATACTGATCTCTCTTTGCAACTTGGCAATATCTGATTGAGGTCCAGACTTAGCTTACTTCCATCTTAGTGGATTTTTACCACTTGGTGAACCAGAAGGGTTGAAGAATAAGACTTCATTATTTGAACACTTGATGAGAAAAGGGGAGAAAGGAATTTGTGTAAGAAAAACATTGGCAAACCTATGTTGAATAGCAGATACAGAAAGACATTATTATCCGTATGTTGTTGGATTGGGGAAGGGGGAGGTATAATGAGACCAGGGTGTCCTTGTATCCAATTGCTGAAAGCAAGTATTCAAAGGCAGTAAATTCTTGGGTGAGAAAATGGTACATTGGTGTTCATTGCCAGGGGATTAGAGTACCGGAAGATGTGTTGCCGCAGTTGCGTGGAGCCTTGGTGAGGTCCATTTGCAATTGTGGTCTCCTTAATGAGAGAAAAGATGGAACAAAATTTTATTGGACTGATTGCTGAGTTGGTAGGACTGACCTCTGAGGAAGGATTGGGTAGTACATGCTTATGTTTACTAGAGTACCCAATACTAAGACAGGATCTTACCAAAACCTAGAAAGAGAATGATCCCAGACACTGGAGAGTCCAAAACAGGGTTACAACATCACGATACAAGGGTGTGACCTATAGAACCTGTATCATAAGAATGTCCTTCATAAAAGAGTGGTGAACCTGTGGAATTTGCTGCCATGGAAGGTAGTGGAGGTCGTCATTAAAATATCCATAAGGAATGGGATATATTTCATTGTTCCACGGGATCACGGATATTGTAGGTGGGAAGGTGCTGGTGGATGGCCAGTATGATCATATTGGGTGATGGAGCAGGTCCAAAAGACTATTGCTCCACTTCAGACGCTCCCCATCTCCTCATTCAAACCCAGCAGTGTGATATGTCATTCCCTTCTACCTCATTTACTTGCAGAACCGCCCATTTAATCAATACAGCTCACCTCAACTTTCAATATGGGAAATAATTCCATCACCAGCCTTTAGAAAAATAAGTTTATTCCGAATTTCCCATTGGATTTCCGGGTCACTATCTGATATTGATATCTCTAGTTAATCCCTTCACCATTCATGAAAACGTTTCATCTCACCTTCCCTGTCAAAAGCTATCACAATTTCAAAAGCTCCTATGATGGTATGTGGATGGGAGAGCTTTGGAGGGATATGGTCCAGTCACAGGCAAGTGGGATCAGTTCAGTTAGGCAACTTGGTCGGCAGGGGTGAGTTGGGCTGAAGGGCCTGTTTAAGCGGGGTATAGCTCAGTGACTTTAAGCCACCTCTCTGACTTTTCCCAAGAGAAATGAAAACCTTGGCTACTCACTCAAGTAAGCGAAAAGACAAAAGGACAGAGTTGTTTTCTGATGAAAGTGTTATTTCACCAAGCTCCAAACCTACATTGAGACCAAACTGGAACAGGTGATAAGAACCTGGATTGTATTCTCCAGAATGATTGACATATTGTTGCAAATGTACCAAACATTGATTGGGATGCACTTGGAGAATTGTGTTTGCCACATTATAGGTAAGACATGGTAATCATAGACAAAGCATACAGAAGAGATTCACCAGGATGTTCTCTGGAATCGAGAGTTATTGTTATAAGGAGAGATTGGATGAGCTGGATTTAATCTCAAAAGCCTGTGGTTCTGACTCTTTATGCCTGTCATAATTTAAATATTTCTACCAGGTCTCCCCTCATCTTGCAATGCTCCAGAAGAACAATCCGTTTGTCCAACCTCTCCTTATAGCTAATACCCTCTAATCCAGGCAGCATTTTGTTCTGCACCCAAAGCCTTCACATCCTTCCTACAATGGAGCAAGCAGAACTGCACACAATACACCAAGTATGGCCAAAGTCTGATAAAACTGCAACAGGACTTGCTGACTCTTACATTCAATGCCCTGACCAATGAAAGCAAGCATGTCATATGGCTTATTTACCACTGTATCTACTTGTGTTGCCACTTTCAGGGAGCTAAGAACTTGGACCCTAAGATCCCTCTGTACATCAATGCTGTCAAGGGTCTTGCTATTAACTGTACACTTTCCCTTTACATTCAACCTCCCAGAGTACAACACCGCATACTTGCTTGGTTGAAACTCAATCTGTCATTTCTCCGCCGATATCTGTAAATGATCTACATCACCTCTGGGTCCTTTTGACAGCCTTCCTCACTGTCCACAACTCTCCAATTTTGGTGTTGCCTGCACACTTACCACCCATTTCCATCCGAATCGTAACGGCAGAGATACCAGCATAGATCCCCACGGAACACCACGGGTCACAGGCCTTCAGGCAAAATAACACCCTTCCACCACGATCCTGTCTTCTATGCTTAAACCAGTTACGGGAGTAAGATCATCCCGTGAACGGAAGGCTCGAGGCCCCCGACCGCTGGAGGACAAAGAAGGGAAGAGATTGAACTTTTTTTTTTGCCTTCCATCACAGAGAGGAATGTGGAGGAGTCACTGTGGTGGATGTTTATGTTAAAATGTATTTTGGGTGATCTGTTGCTTTTTATTTGTATGACAGACTTGGCAAATGAAATTCCTCGTATGTTGCAAAACATACTTGGCTAATAAAGTATTATTGTATTGTATTGTAAAATAATCACCATGGATCCCATGCATCTTAATCTTCTGGATTAGCCTACCACGAGGGACTTCATCAAATTCCTTGCAAAAATCCATGTAGTCAACATCCACTGCCTGACCCTCATCAATCCCCTTCATCACCTCAAAAAACGATCGAGTGAGTAAGTCATTAAGTTATTTTTCAAATTGTTTATTATATGATATACTCATTGTGCAGGGAAGGTTTTGATTGATTTCTCTGAATAATCAGTAATAACGTAACATTTTGGATGGCGTAACTAGGCCTTGGGAAACCACAACTCTTCTCAGTCAGTCCGAAAAGAATTGCTTGAGTTTAAATCAACAGAATTCTGCAGGGACAAACTTTCTCTCTGGATTGGAAGATTGAGTGCAGAAAATAAATTAAATAAAATGAGGTGAAGAGAAGGCACCATTTTTCATTCCATATGAGGCTCGTGCAAGTTGTCGCAATTCAAGTGAATGGCTCCAATCATACCTGTTGCTCTGGTATGTTTCATCTTGATGCAGAAAAAGGTATCTGATGATTCATACTAAACCTTGCCTTGCCTAGTTTTACCTCAATCTGCCTCTGGAGAGATTGAAGGAACTCAATTGCAAACGGCACGCATACCCAGTTTAGGTCACAATATTAGTGTTACTCTCCTGGGTTATCTGATCATAGAGCAGTGAGTCACTTCCCATAATAATTCCCTTAGATGATTCCTGGGACTGGCAGACAGCTTCTGGAGGTATCTGTGCCAAACCTACACTGCAGCAAAACTGTCTAGAGTCATAGTCATAAGTGTGGAAACAAGCCCTTTGGCCCAAATTGCCCACGTCGACCAACGTGTCCTATTTCACGTCCCACTTACCTGTGTTTGGCTCATATCCCTTTAAACCTGTTCTATCCATGTACCTGTCTAATTGCTTCTTAAACATTGTGATAGTGCCTGCCTCAACTACCTCCACTGGCAGCTTGTTCCATACACCCACAACTCTTTGTGTGAAAAAGTTACCCCTCAGATTCCTATAAAATCTTACCCCCATCACCTTAAACCTATGCCAACTGGGAAAAACTTAGCAGGCCAGATAGTATCTTTGGAGAGAAATGGATGGATGAAGAAGGGTCCCAACCCAAAATGTTGCCTGTCCATTTTCCCCCACAGATGCTGCTTGATCTGCTGAGTTCCTCCAGCATTTTATTATCTGCAGTTCTTTTTATCTTTCTACACTCGTCCATGAGCAAGAGCCACCCACACACAAGCTTGTGCCGAACAGGTTGCAGCAAAACCAGAACTTGTACTGCACAAGGGGTGGAAAAAAAATAATGAGCACTAAACAAGAACCACTGGAGCCACAAACGCATAAGAAACAACTTAATTTGAGCAGCATTTGATGTATTTTACGATGCCTCAAGCATAGGTGAATATTTTGGTAGACTTTGAAGAACCACTGATCTGTGTTCTGGACAGTTCAGAGATTCACTTACTATTAAGATTGAACGGTGCTGAGTGTGAGATGACGACTGATCCACTGTCTGCACATTTTTGCAGTGAAAACCCCTTGGCACAAGCGATAGAAAAAACAGATTAATGGCACATTTCAGCAGCTGCTCTGCTGAATGTAAAGCACTCCCATTTCCTCTGGGTCATATTAAGGAATGTGTTCCTTGGCAGGGACCCTTTCCGCTAACTGATGGCTTTGTTCATTGTTTGCTTATGCGCCTGTGAAATGTTGTGACTGTTCAAAACTACAACACGAGTGAACAAAAGGAAGAAAAAGCCAAGACAACAGGAGCTGGAACAGCCCAGTCATAATGGACTCTGTCCAGCAATATCTAGAACCACTTGAAAGTCTGAGAGTCTTTTCCCGAGTCCCATATTTGTCTTTTATTCCCCCTCTTTCCACTCCCACCTGTCCCCTTCCACCCCTTTTACATTTCACTCCTCCTCCCTTTTCCATATTCAACACCCTTTTGTCTCCTTTCCAGCTCTAGTCTTTGTCACTTACTCCACCCATCTTCTTCGTGCGTATGGCGTACACAGCCTGAATTTGCAAGACAACTTGTTCTGTTTGATCTTCTGTTTGTGCACGCCAGGTTAATTGTATTCGTCGAAACAGGGTGGACTACGTGAAGGTTGCAATCTCCCACCCCACTCCATCCATCAGCCAATTTTACTGTCCTCCTCACCTGTATCTACCTATCACTTGCCAGTCTCTGCATCGTCCACACTTCACTTCCAGCATTCTCCCCCCCCCCCTATTCCATCAGTCTGAAGGAGGATCTCCACCTGAAATATAGTCTGTCCATTCTCTCCACGGATGCTGTCTGACCACTCCGCTGAGTCCCTCCAACACTTTGTTTTTTCCCCATTTATGCTAATCCCATTTTATTTTCCAGACACTCCCATCAATTGCCCCAGATGCTACCACTCACTTACACACCTGGGGCATTGAAAGAAAGTACCTGCCTCAAAATGCAAGCCTCAATGGCCCCACAATGTTCTTAATGTTCTTACAGCCAATCAAATACTTTTCAATGCATTTGTTGTTTGAATATGGCCACATGTTATGAATATGAATACGATAAGAACACAGAACATGTTTACGCACAACAAACTCCTGCAAACTGCACTCTGATCAGGGACAAATAATCTCCCTTGGTAGAAACAATGAACTATACATTCTGGTTTACACAAAGATACAGAAGGGTCAAGATCCAAAATGTCATCTATCCATGTTACTCCAGAGATGCTGCCTTTGCACTTCAGCACTTGTTCTTTTCATCTCCTTTGGTAATGTACGTAAGTGAACAATGTTCATGAGGACCCTCGGGATACCAACTTTGCTCCATTTCCAATGGTGCAATTGGATGTTTTTTGTCCACCTGAGAGAATAAATGTGGCTTTGATTTAACATTATGTGTCTTTGACACAGCAGCACCTTCCCTCAGTGCTTGACTGTCAACATGGATTAGGTGCACGACTCTCAGGGGAGGGTCTGGGACAATAATGATCATACTCAGCCCAGAGACATGCTAACCAACGTTGTGGCTGACAGTTGGAGCTGTCCGAGTCCTATTGTTGGTGCGGTAGCTAATTCACAGTCACAGGTAACATGGGGAGTATGTTTCAGAAAGGAAACAATTAGATCAATTTATTTCATGCTTACTACAACCCTGTTCACAAAAATGAAAGGATATCCTCAAAACTGGTTATATTTAGTATTCTTCACCCTGTCAATTCAACCATCGCAATTACTGTAACTAAGGCAACAAACTAACTCAGTAATAAGGTGCCTCAAATAAGCACTGCTTATTCCCATATACTTCACAGTTAACATTTTGCTGTTAATTTATGGATATTAATGATCACCTTTGATGGAGGGTGATTACAGGTTCAGGTCCATAAACTGGTTTGGGTTAAATTATAGATAATTCTACAGTTCGTCAGAGGTTGAGGGGAGACCTGATTGAATTATATGAAATTATGAGAGGCATAGATAGCATAGAGAGTCCGAAGGCTAGGGGGTATAGATTTAAAATCAGGGGGAAAGTTTAAAGGAGATGTGCAGGGCAGGTTTTTTACTCATAGAGTGGTGGGTGCCTGGTACATGCTGTCGAGGGTGGTGGTTGAAGCAGTTAAGATAGTGGCTGGTGAATATGCAGGGAATGGAGAGATATGGATCACATGCATGCAGTTTAACTTGGTATAATGTTTGGCCCAGACATCTTGGGCTGAAGGGCTGTTGCTGTGCTGTCCTATTCAACGTTTTTATAACTACACTGGCATTAATGAATTCCGTAGTAATTTGTCTCAGTGGATGTTATGTTGTTGCACAGGAAATATTTTTGGTAATGTATTATATTAGCCCCAGTTGGAGTTTTTTATGTAAAAGATTTGCGGAGTGGCTGAAGGATGTTATACAGCAAAGTAGTATCAGGCAGTGAATGGACTATGTAATAAATCAGACAGCTGATTGGAGTGAGCTGTGGAATACATCAGCACACAGGATGGAGTGCGTGAGTAACAGATTAGAACACTAGGTAGAATGGGCTGTGTAATAGATTACAACACAGATTGGAGTGTTTGTTTGTGTAACATATTAGAATGCATGTTGGAGTGGTCTGCATAATAGATTAGACCACAGGTTGGAGTAGTCCGGGTAGCAGTTTAGAATCCATGTTGTAGTGGTTTGTGTAATAGTTCAGAACACTGGGCAGCAGGATAATAATGTATACTGTAATAGAGACAAAAAGCTGCAGTAATTCAGCGGGGCAGGCAGCATCTCTGGAGAGAAGGAATGGGGGACGTTTCGGGTCGAGACCTTCCTCCAACATAACAACATCCATGTGTCTGGAACTGGGATACACAGTATGGACAATCCTCCAAACTAATGAGACACGGCTTGAGTAGGTTTTGTAATACAGCAGGTTAGTGTGCAGCTGGAGTGGGTGATGCAATGGCCCAGCGCACATCTGCAACCATTTATGCAAGGATTAGTGCACAACTGGAGCGCATAATGTAAAAGATTAACACTCTCGCTGCTTCACTCACAAAGTGCACGGTGGTTTGTAAAATGATGAGCGGCAATGATAGGATGGATAGTCAGTCTCTTTTCCCAGGGCAAAGGATCTAGAACCAGAGGGCACAGGTTTAATACGATAGAGGGGAAATTTAAAAGGGATCTGAGGGGTCAGAGTTTGGTGAATATCTAATGGAGCTCGTGGAGGAGATGGTGGAGGCAGATGCAATTGCAATGTTTAATTGGCATTTGGACAAGCACTTAGATTGGAACGGCATAGAGAGATACTTGGCTTATGTTGGCAAATGGGATTAGTGTTGATAGGCATTGTGGTTGACGTGGATGAGGTGGGATGAAAGGGTGCTTTTCCATGTTGAATGATTTTATGATTCTATTATATGGGTCGAAGGGCCGAATGGCCTCCTCCGGCACCTATTTTCTGTGCTGGGTTCCTACTTCTCAGAGAATCCGTAGCTTTATTATCTATCACAATCAATGGTTAATATGGTGTCTATGTCGGCTGAAGGATTCAAGAGTCAAGAGAGTCAAGAGTGTTTTATTGTCAAATGTCCCAGATAGAACAATGAAATTCTTACTTGCTGCAGCACAATAGAGTATGCAAACATAGTATGATATGACAAAGGAGAGAAAAGAAGTGTGTATATATACACACACATACTCACAACATACCCATATATCTATCTATCTATCTATCTACCTATCTATCTATCTATCTATCTATCTATCTATCTATCTATCTATCTATCTATCTATCTATCTATCTATCTATCTATCTATGTCTATCTATCTATCTTCTATTTATAATATTAAAACTCTGTGTGTGTCTGCTTGACTTGTGCCAGCCAGCCCCTTTGATACCACGCTACGCCAACACCGCACGCAGAAACGCCCAGATTTTTTCCATTTCGGTAGAGATTTCATTTTTCTTTACGATTACATTTCCTCGTATTTATGTACACATTTTAAAATAAAATCCATCACCCCCACCCCCCCCCCCCCCCCACTCACTCATTTTGTCTCCTCCTGCTGGTCAGCCACCATAACGGCTGCTGTCGACCGCCTCTGCTCCGAAAACGACGCCATCTTTTTTTCGCTACCTATTTTCACCCCGGGGTATGAATCACGTTCGGACCCTAAAACCCCGAGTTCTGAAGCACGTTCAGTGTCCAGGGGTCTGAAGCACGTTCTGGATTTTCATCCCGGGGTCTGAAACATGTTCTGGTTTTTTTTCACTACTGATTTTCATCCCGGGGTCTGAAGCACGTTCGGGATCTCACACCCCGGGGTCTTAAGCACGTTCGGTGTCCAGACCCAACGGGTCTGCACTTGGTCTAGTATATATATATATGTGTGTGTGTGTGTGTGTGTGTGTGTGTGTGTGTGTGTGTATGTATATATATGTGTGTGTGTGTGTGTGTGTGTGTATGTATATATATGTGTGTGTGTGTGTGTGTGTGTATGTATATATGTGTGTGTGTGTGTACATATATATATACACACACATACTCAAAAAACAAACAAAACAGTGCAACAACAATAATAAAAAGAATAGTCTATTGTAGTTCAGAGCCTATATGAGGTTGTAGTGTTTAATAGGCTGAAGGGAAGAAGCTGTTCCTGAACCTGGACGTTACAGTTTTCAGGCTCCTGTACCTTCTTCCCGATGGCAGTGGTGAAATGAGTGTGAGGCCAGGATGGTGTGGGTTTCTGATGATGTTGGCTGCCTTTTTGAGGCAGCGACTCCGATAAATCCCTTGGATGGTGGGTAGGTCAGAGCCGGTGATGGACGGGGCATTGTTCACAAATTTTTGCAGTCTTTTCCGCTCCCGGACGTTCAAGTTGCCGAACCAGACAATGATGCAACCGGACAATATGCTCTCTACTGTGCACCTGTAGAAGTTCAAGAGAACCCTCTTTGACATACCGAATCTCCGTAATCTTCTCAGGAAGTAGAGGCGCTGATGTGCTTTCCTTATAATTGCATCAGTGTGCTGGGTTCACTATGTCAGTGCACTGCCAGGCCTGTCCCTGTGAATGTGAATCCCTGTGTCTTTCTCAAATGCTGACAGGAAACTGGCACAGGATTCAGGCAACTGCAGAGAACACATTTGTCCAAAGGCAGCACTTTACAATTATGTTCTGACCTTTGAATACTCACAGTATATAAGAATTAAGGACCAAACAAGTATCTGGCAGATAGATGTGGAGATGTGGGTGCAACACCTGCTTATATTTTGTTTATTCATATTTCAGGATCTGACCACACAGATGAGGCCAGTATTTAGCACCCATCCCTAATTACTCTTGGGAGGCGGTAATGTTCCACTTACAGTGGAGAAGCTGGCTTGGCTATTTTAGAGTCAGTTGCCAAGCATGGGGCTGGGGACAGGCTGAATGAACCGGATGAGTTTTCACAACCATTCCACGTTGATCCTCATTACTAAGACTAAATTGTTGTTCCATATTGCAGATTACAAAATTAATTCAAATTCCAGTCGCCATGGTGTGGTTTGAACTTGTGATTCTGGATAAAGGCCCAGTAACTTCACCACCACATACTTCTGCACCCTGTCTGACAGGAGAGTGTTAAATAGCAGACTCTAAAACCAGTGCTCTAGCTGACCCCGTGAGCTTGCTACTTAACAAATCGGGTTACAATTACTCCCTCTGTGCATAAGAATGATACTAAAATCTTCCAACAGGAGACCTTGGTGCTGATGTGCTGCCAACAAATTGGCGTTGCTAGTAAGCTTAAAAACAGATGCCCCCAAAGACAAGGGGTCAGAAGGAAAGGGAAAAGAAGGGAACTAACGGGAAATGTTGGGCTCGAGGACGGGAGATGAGCATATGGAGGAGGGGAAGGAACAAAGGTGGTTGGAGATGGTGGGAGAAATGTGTGCACACTAGAGTGAGGGTGGGGGCAGGGGAAAGACAGTGGAAGCTTGGGGGGAAATTAGAGAATTCAATGTTCATACCGTTGGGTTGTAAGCTACCCAAGTTGGAAATGAGGTGCTGTTCTTCCAGTTTGCGTGTGGCCTCACTCTGGTTATCGAGAAGGCCAAGGATAGAAGGGTCAGTATGGGAATGGGAAGGGGAGTTAAAATGGTTAGCAAGCATGAAGTCAATGGCACATTCTTTAGCCACATTTTTCAGAGAATTATAAATAGATGTAAATATGTTTGAAATTTCGATGTAAGCCTAAATAACATGGTTGAACATATTTTTAAAAGTTATGGAAGTTTGAAAGGTTTAACTGAGGAATGCCAGTTCATGCGTTCAAAATTAGGTATTTTTAGAGTCAAAGAGGGAGCTAGGGTTTAGTATTTATTAAAAACTGAACCTCACGTCATTCAACAAAAGGTAACATTGTTCCAATGAAATTAGTTTGCAAATAGTTTGTTCTCATCAGTCTATTTACTTCCACTGATTATACAAGAGAAAACTGGAACAATGAACATAGTGAAGGAGCAGAATATGCCCAGCTGTATATTGTGGACCCTATGTTTCACTATGTGTGTGCAGTGCATGTGTGCTTGTCAACGTGCATAGGTGTGTGTGTGTGGGATTGGTGGCGTGAGTTGGGAATGTGTGGGTTGGGTACATATATTTGTTTAGTGTTTGTGTACAGTTGCGTGCTTGGGAATTGTATTAGGTGTGTGTGAGCTGGGTGTGGGGGTATGTGAGCATGGTGTGAGTGTGTGTTAGTAGTGTGAATGAGTTCTGTCTAATTTTTACCTTAACAAGGAGCTTTTATTGCATTACAGCTCCAGAGTACTGCATAATTTAAAAACTGATAGCGCAGTTTGCAAACATCAATTGTCAAATTACCACATTGTTATTGAAATCCACGACACACTCGAGGCCCCGAGGTGACCAGCATTCACGGAGGCTTTGAAAATTCCCGTGGATAGCATACTCCAGGCACATGCAAGCACAGACGTAGACCGGGAAGAGGGACAGGCAGTCGACTCGGGAAGAACCCTCGACTGTCCACTGCCTGGGCCCTTGAATGGCCATCTAAGCCAGGCCCAGGAGCAAACCAACAGGGAGCTTCCCCTCACATCGTGGGTGACCAATGATCAGGAGTGTGGGGCTGAAATGCAGACATGTGTATGTGTGTGAGTTGAATAGTGTGTGTGTTTGTGTGCATGTGCATGCTGAGAAAGGTACTGACAGATCTCTGGCCAGAACTGATCTGCTCTTGCCACAGATACTGTCTGACCTGTAACATGCTTTTAGAAATTCTGGACTTTTGCCCCAGATTGCCTGCATTTGCAGTCTGTATTTTTTTACTTTCAGCTCCAATGATTTTGCATCCAATGTACATTGTCTGACAGATCTAATAGCAGACATTCTGACATTCACCTCCGTCCGCCCAGGGAGTCTGTCTGTGTTCCATTCTGAATTTGAATTCAACAAACTAGTCATTTTCTTCAAGAACCTAAGTTGTTAACCCTGCACATACTGAATAAGTAATTCGGAGTATTCAAACCTATAACTTAATGCAGTCCAAAATATCTATTTGATTCAATATTGAATTAAAAAAAAAATTTGATTCTGCAAAGGTGGATAGAATTGCATTCCATGAAGGGAAAATGATAAAGGGCCTGTCCCACTGTACGAGATAATTCAAGAGCCCGAGTTTAAAAAAAATTAAACTCATGGTAAGCACGTAGAATGTACGTAACGGGTACGTCGGAGCTCGGGACGTCTCTTAGCGGCTCGTAACGCTAACGGCAGGTACTCGGGAAACGCAGTAAGCTCGTGAAGACTCGTGAAGATTTTTCAACATGTTGAAAAATGTCTACGAGAGCCCCGAGTACCTACGAGCGGCTATTACTGTAATTCTCCGAATTCGAATCAGGGGAAACTCGGGAGAACTCTTGAACTAGCTCGTACAGTGGGACAGCCCCTTTAGTTATTCGGTTTAAGGTCTAATAACTTCTTGAGGAAAATGGACTCTATAACAATTAGCACGGGAGCACCTCAAGGCTGCGTGCTCAGTCCCCTGCTGTACTCACTCTATACTCATGACTGTGCAGCCGGTCATAGTGCGAACTCCATCATCAAGTTTGCTGATGACACCACTGTTGTGGGACGTATCACTGATGGGGATGAGTCAGAGTATAGGAGAGAGATCGAGCAACTGTCCATATGGTGCCAGCACAACAACCTGGCCCTCAACACCAGCAAAACCAAGGAACTGATTGTGGACTTTGGAAGGAGTAGGATGGGGACCCACAGTCCCGTTTATATCAACGGGTCGATGGTTGAAAGGGTCAAGAGCTTCAAATTCCTGGGCGTGCACATCTTTGAAGATCTTTCCTGGTCCGAGAACAATGATGCCATTATTAAGAAAGCTCATCAGCGCCTCTACTTCCTGAGAAGATTACGGAGAGTCGGTTTGTCAAGGAGGACTCTCTCTAACTTCTACAGGTGCACAGTAGAGAGCATGCTGACCGGTTGCATCGTGGGTTGGTTCGGCAACTTGAGTGCCCTGGAGAGGAAAAGACTACAAAAAGTAGTAAACACTGCCCAGTCCATCATCGGCTCTGACCTCCCATCGAGGGGATCTACCACAGTCGCTGCCTCAAAAAGGCTGGCAGCATCATCAAGGACCCACACCATCCTGGCCACACACTCATCTCCCTACTACCTTCAGGTAGAAGGTACAGGAGCCTGAAGACTGCAACAACCAGGTTCAGGAACAGCTACTTCCCCACAGCCATCAGGCTATTAAACCTGGCTCGGACATAACACTGAACTTTACTAGCCAATACTGTTATTTGCACTTTATCAGTATATTGACCATTGTGTATATATTTATAGAATGCCTTGTAGTAAATGCCTACTATGTTCTGTTGTGCTCAAGCAAAGCAAGAATTTCATTGTCCTACCAGGGACACATGACAATAAACTCACTTGACTTGACTTGACTTGGATAACGTGCATTTCACCACCTCATTTACTGTCCTGTAATAGTCATCATAGAACTGAAAGGCACGATTGATGCCCTCTGTGAGCTGCATAATATTCAGCATGGGAAAACTTCTTTATGAGGTAGAAAGGAGTGCAAGTACCGAACAATTATCTTAAGAGGTATAAAAAAAAAAGAACTGCAGACACTAGGAATCTGTGAACGGAAAATGCAGGAAAAACTCAGCAGGTCAGGCAGCATCTGTGGTGAGACAGAAGCAGAGCTGATATCATTTCAGGTCTGATAAAGAGTCATTGACTAAACCGCTGACTGTTCCTGCATCCACACAACCTCCTGAGTGTTTCCAACATTTCTCTGTTCATCCCCATCAGCTCTTGCTGTGCTGATTAATTCCGTGAAAAAGAAACACAAGCCATCCAGTCATGAATGAAAAACTCTATTCTGCACGCTGGTATTTTTCTCTTCCCTCTACGTCTTGTGCTTGTGTATGGTTTGATTCATGTATATATAGTATCATCTGATTTGATTGGATAGCACGCAAACAAAAGCATTTCATTGCATCCCCGGTACATGCGCCAATAATAAACCAATATCAAGAATGGGAAAAGATTGTTCTTTTCATGTTTTCCCCATTTTCCATACCAGCCTGTCTCCTCTGATGAAGTTACTGACGTGCTGGCTAATGTCCTCACGGCTATTATACCATGGTGACATTGTGGCTATTATACTATGGTGGCGTCGTGGCAGTGGTAGCTAGCTGCCTCACAGCTCAAGTGAACCTGGTTCAATGCTGACCTCTGGTGCTGCTTGTGTGGAGTTTGCACATCCTCACTTTGACTGTGTTGCTTTCCCGCGCGCACTCTGGTTTCCTCGCACATCCCAAAGATGTGGGGACAGATTAATTGCGGTAAAGTAATCATTAATATTAGTAAATAGCAGAAGGATGAAGGAGAGAGAATAATACCTCTGAGCTGCTGGGAAATAAGAAGGGGAATGAGACTGATAAGAATCTACCGGAAATGTGAAGGGTTGAATGGCCTCACTCTTTGTTGCTGTAAGAATGAACCTGGGCAAATATTTGTTACCAGATCTTCTCAGATTAAGTGCCATTGGACCTCAGTACAGACAATTCCACAACCAGGAAGCAGTGCTTGGAATTGCAGCTTAATAATTTTCCCCTTCCTAATGTACAGGAGAAATGGAGTTGAAGTTTGAACACCCCATTTTTATGGAATAAAGTTCTATCTCTTCAATATCAGTCATGGTTAATTTCACCATAAAGCAGACAAAATCTTGGACTTGCCACAGAAAAAATAAAGTACAGCTGTTGGAGTAGGAAACCTTGTTTGCTCACTGGTTTTTGCAGGTATCGGTCGAAATGTCTTTTAACTGTTGTTATAGTACCTGCCTCAACTACCTCTTCTGGCAGCTCATTCCATATACTCACTACTCTCCAGGTGAAAAAAAATACCCCTCAGGTTCCTATTGAATCTTTCAACTCTCCCTTTAAACCTATGTCCTCTGGTTCTTGATTCCCCTACTCATGATCTTATACACCTTTATAAGATCACCAATCAGCCTCCTGCGTTCCAAGAAATAAAGTCATAGCTTGCCCAACTCTATCCTGATAACTCAGTCCCTCAAGTCTTAGCAACATCTTCGTACATCTTCCCTGCACTTTTTGCGTAGATGCACAAAGTCTCTTGCCCAGAGTAGGTGAATTGAGGACCAGAGGGCATAAGTTAAGGTGAAGGGGAAAAGATTTAATAGGAATCTGAGGGGTAACTTTTTCACACAAATGGTGGTGGGCGTATGGAACAAGCTGCCAGAGGAAGTTGTTGAGGCAGGGACTATCCCAACATTTAAGAAACAGTTAGACAGGTACATGGATAGGACAGGTATGGAGCTATATGGACCAAACTTGGCCAGGTGGGACTAGTGTAGCTGGGACATGTTGGCCAGTGTGGGCAAGTTGGGCCGAAGAACCTGTTTCCACACCGTATCACTCTTTGACTCTAAATGCAGCCTCACCAATGTCTTGCACAAGTTAAACAAAACATCCCACCTTCTATACATGCTGGTGTTAACCAGCATCTTCAGTTCTTTGTTTCTATGCTCAATACCTTAACTGACGAAGGCCAATGTACCAAAAACCTTCTGTGACACCATTTCCAGGGAATGTACCTGTACTCCGAGATCCTCCTGTGCTACAACACTCTGCAGGACCTTGCCATTCAATGTGAAGGTCATGCCCTAATTTCGCTTCCCAAACTGTAACACCTGGCAGTCCATCAACTACAGTATTCCTCCACTCACTTTACTCTGCTGATCATGGTCCTGCTGCAATTTTTGATAACCAGATGGAGTGTGTCAGTGAGAGAGAGAGAGATGGAGTGAGTCAGTGAGAGACATAAGTTGAGCAGTATATGAGAGGGAAAGATGGAATGTGTCAGTGAAGGTGTCAGTGAAGGTCAGCGAGTGAGATGTGTCAATGAGAGAGAATTAAGTGTGTCAGTGTATGTTAGAGAGAGATGTGTCAGATAGAGAGAGTGTGAGAGAGTGCGAAGGCAACTATAAATTCAAGGGGCATATGTGAGGAGCAGGATGAATATTAGAATATTAAAATGTAGCTCTCCGTCTCTATCATACTCCGTCTCTATCATACGGACACACCCCACCTCTCTTCCTCTTTCTCTAACTAACACACTCCATCGCTCTCTGCCTCACTGACTCGCTACATCTCCCTTTCAATGACACTACATCTCTCTCTCTGACACTCCACACTCTCTCTCTCTCTCTCTCTCTCTCTCTCTCTCACTGACACAATCCACCTCTCTCTTACTGACACACTCCATCTCTCTCCTATGACACACCATTTATCTCTCTCTGACACTCCATCTCTCTATTACACTGATACATTCTACCCCTTTGCCCCCAACACTCCATCTCTCCCTGCCTCACTGACATACTCCATCTCTCTCTCACTGGCATACTCCATTTCTCTTATAATCCTCTCTCTATTCCTCTTTTTCTCAGCTGCTTGGTATGAAATTTGATATGTGCCCTAAATCCGCATTTACTTGTGATTCCCTAATACTCCATTCACTGGTGCTCTCCCCTAATTCCCCATTCACTAGTGCTCTTCCCAAATACCGCATTTACAGGTGATATCTCCAATACCCCATTTATTGGTGATCATCTGCAAGGACATCTACATTAATCTATGCACCATCCTCCCCTGAATTCACCTACCTGCCACGTTTTGTTGCCCCTTCTCTTCGAGCTTTCTTTCCCTCCACCACAATCAGTCTGAAGGAGGATCCCATCCCGAAACATCACCTATCCATGTTCTCCAGTGATGCTGCCTGACCTGCTGAGTTACCCCAGTACTTTCTGGGGTTTGTTGTAATCCAGCATCTGCCGTTCCCTGTTTGTACAGGCAAATGGAGCTAGCTTACATTGGTCAGCTTTAAAACAATAATAATTCTCAATATGTGGGCTTCATAGGCCGAGGCATCGTTTTAAATTGGCACTAGCAGGTTGCCCTTCAGAGGGTGGTGGTGAACTGTCCTCTTGTACCACTGCAGTCTGTTAAACTCTGAGGAATAGTCCTAGCCTGCTCAATCTCTCCCTATCACTCTGTCCCGGAGTTTTGGCAATGTTCTCGTAATCATCTCTTCATTCTTTCCAATTTAATGTCAGCTTTCCCATGGCAGGGTTTCCAAAATCTTGTACTAACTGGAACACAATGTCACAACTTCTATTCCCTAACCGATGAAGGTCAATGTGCCAAAATAGTTCATCACCACGCTGATCCCTCTAACTCTACTTTCAGGCAACTATCTACTTGTTCTCTCGGTCTTTCTTTGTACA
This sequence comes from Malacoraja senta, assembly GCA_038087875.1. Classification (NCBI taxonomy): domain Eukaryota; kingdom Metazoa; phylum Chordata; class Chondrichthyes; order Rajiformes; family Rajidae; genus Malacoraja; species Malacoraja senta. The sequence goes on from CM075978.1 coordinate 178,138,303, forward strand.
CCACTCCCTAGGTCACCACCTTCCACTCTTGTAGCCACATTTGGCAACTCCAATTTCTGGTCAATGGTAACCGGCAGGATATTGATAGTGGGAATTCAGTGATGGTAATGCCATTGACAAACAGGGAGTGCTTGCTGTATTGGTGATTGCCATTGCCTGGCCCATGTACGGCAGACGTTACTTGCCATCTATATTGCCCAGGCCTGGATATTGTCCAGGTCTTGCTGCATTTGGATGTGGACACCTTCATTATCTGAGGAGTCGCGAATGGAGCTGAACGCTGTGCGATCATCAGTGAACACCCCGGCTTCTGCCCTAACGACTGAAGGAAGGCTATTTATGAAGTAGCTGAAACTGGGTGTGGACGCTTCCCTGAGGATCTCCTGTGGACATGTCCTGAGATGATTGGGTGAGGTGGGCTAAATGGCCTGTTTCCATCCTCTTTCACACTGTGACTCAGACTAGGATGCAAAGACATTTCTTCCCCCAGAGAGTAGTGAATTCACAAACTCTGTCACTGAATATTTTCAAGACCAGAGATTAATAAATATTAAGGAGATTGAGAGATATGGTGTTTGTGCTGGATAGTGGTACTAAAGTCAAACATCAGCCATGACAAATGGCCTGATCCTGATTCTGTTTATTCTAACCAGTCAGGTTTCATATTTTACATTTTAATATCATGGCATTCAACGCTGTTTGATATCAACAGTCTATAAAAGTAACAGCATCTAAGAGGCAGGTTCCCATTATTACTTATCAGATTCCAGCACTGGTAGTCTTTCTGTTGCTGCTTATCACTCTCTCGCAGTTGTCTCTACTTTCACCCTCCCCTCACCTGGCTCCATCTGCCTCATTTGTTTTTCCTGTTTTCTGTCTGTCTCCACCTATTAAACACCTGCCTTTGTCTCCCAACTCCATCCCATCCACTCCCCTACCTAACTCAATCTTCCTGTCATCCACCATCGTTTATCCTTCGGCCCTTCGGCCCACCAATCCCCTGTCATATGACAGTTCCCTCTCCTCCTTTCACTGGGTATCTTCCCCTTCCACTCTCCGCAGTCCTCATACAGAGTTTTACCATGAAACATTAACAATTTATTTCGCACCACAGATGCTGCTCATCCTGTGGTGCATTGGAGACACAAAGAACTTCAGATGCTGGCAAAAACATAAAAGTAACTGTGGTAACTCAGTGGGTCAGGCAGCATCTCTGGTGCACATGGATAGGTGATGTTTTGATGTTTTGGGTCAGACCCTTCTTCGGACTGATTGTAGTATTGGAAAGCTGTAAAAGAGGAGGGGAGGACAAACTCTAGCAAATGACAGGTGGAGGGCAATGGACAAAGGCAAGAGATGGAAAGGAGACAAAAGATTATCAAATGGCAATGGAGGAACGGTTTTGCAGAACACTTGTACTTGGTCCACCTAGGCCTGTTGGATGTCCCATTTGTATTCCTCTTCTCATTCCCATACTGACCTCTCTGTCAGTAAAGCCTCCTCCATTGCCAGGCATTAGCACATGCAAACTGGAGGAACAGCACCTCATATTCTGCTTAGGTAGCTTATAACCCAAAGTTATAAACACTGAATTCTCCAATTTTAGGTAAGCCTCTCTCCCCTCCCCACTTTATTACCACTCTCTTTGTTGTGTTCCACCCATTTCTCAAATTATCACTGTGCCCCCCCCCCCCCATATTTCAACCAGTCCCCGTCCACCTATATCCTTGATCTACATTTCGCTCCTATTCTCTCCTTGTCTGGCACCTTTTGTCTCCTTTTCATTTCTAGCCTTTGAACACCCATCTTCCAACCTCGGTACACATGACAGTAAACTAAAGTAAACTGAACTATTACTGTCACGTGTGCCAAAGTACAGTGAAGTGCTTTGCTTTGCATGCTATCCAATCAGCTGAGATAATACCATGCATAAATACAATGATGCTAAACTCTTGTACAATAAATAGAGCAAAGGGGAAGATGCAAAGTACAGAATATAGTTCTCAGTATAGTAGCAAATCAGTTCCAGAGACAAAGTCCAATGTTCACACTGGGGTGGAGGTGAATCAGACAGTATCCTAGCTTATGGAAGGACTGTTCAGATGCCTGATAATAGAGGGGAAGAAGCTGTTTCAGAGCCTGGTGGAGCACGTCCCCTGAGGGGGGGCGGGAGGGTAGTTACAGCCTGTTGCGCGCCCTCAGATCCCGTGCCGGGTGGCTCCCTGCCTCTGTCAATCCCCCCTCCCCCCTACCTGTATCAACTGATCACTCATAAGGCTACCTCTTTTCCAGCTTTCCCCCCCACTACTACAATCAGTCTGCTTCTATGCTGTCAACCTCTATGAATCTATGATTCATCGACATTATTAAATCCATCTGTAACCGTGAAGCTATGGTTGAACATGAGACTTCCTCTGGAGTCAGTGCATTCAGTTCTGGGAAGGATTTGCTGGACGTGGATGAGGTGTTGCTTGCACTCATTGGAACTGCACCAGAGTTTAGAGGATAACATTCTGTGTAAAATTCTTGTCTTCCCTTGTGTTCAGAAGGTCAAAGGTCATTAGTTATAAAGAGATTTAATAATACCGATGGATCTTTCCCTCTGGCAGGGGAAATCTACCCGACTAAGTCACAAGTCTAATATTAGACGCAGGCAATGAAATCATGGCACACTTTTAACCTGTAGCATCATGGAATTGTCGAACTGTCTTTCCAGAAAACTATAGATAGTGAGGAGAAAACAGGATTAATGCAGGAATTAGTGGGATTGGATTAATAGGATTAATGGGATTAATGTAGGGATTAGTTGGGTTGGCGCGGATTTGGAGGGCCAAAGGTCCTGTTTCCATGCAGCATCTTTCCTAAATTTATGCTCATAAATTTATGACCATGAGTTAATTTCGTTTTTTAATTGGTAATAGGTTTGGTAGGTTAGAGCAACAGATTTACTCTTTAAATCCCCTAATTCCCCATTCACTGGTGCTCTCCCCCAATTCCCCATTTACTGGTGCTCTCCCGTAATTCCCAATTTACTGATGCCCTCCCCTAATACCCCATTTACTGGTGCCCTCCTCTAATTCCCCATTTACTGGTGCCCTCCTCTAATTCCCCATTTACTGGTGCTCTCCCTTAATTCCCCATTTACTGGTGCTCTCCCCTAATTCCCCATTTACTGGTGCCCTCCCCTAATTCCCCATTTACTGGTGCCCTCCCCTAATTCCCCATTTACTGGTGCTCTCCTCTAATTCCCCATTTACTGGTGCCCTCCTCTAATTCCCCATTTACTGGTGCCCTCCCCTAATTCCCCATTTACTGGTGCTCTCCTCTAATTCCCCATTTACTGGTGCCCTCCATTTGTTCCTATGGAAGATTGCCAAAGGCACTGAAGATTGTGCATCATTAGTAAGATAGATGGAGCTTAATATATTTCTTGTAAATAGCCCTTCCAGATGATATTATAACTGCTATTAGAGTCATAGAGTTATACAGCACAGGAACAGGCCCTTTGGCCCAACTTGTCTATGCTGAGCAAGATATCTTCCTGAGCACATCCTATTTGCCTGCATTTGGTCCACATTCCTCTAAACTTTTCCTGTGCATGAACCTGTCCAAATGTCTTAGAAATGTTATAATTGACCCCGTCTAACACTTCCTCTGGCAGCTCATTCCATACAATCACCGTTATAATCACCATACAATCATCATTCCATCACAATGGTAAACATTTTCCATTATAATGTAATATAATGGAAAAGTCCATCTACAACTTACCAATGATGCACAGTAATCATAGTGCATATTAGTTTAGTTTAGAGAAATAGCACCGAAACCGGCCCTTCGGCCCAGTGTCTGCGCCGACCACCGATCCCTGCACCCTAACACCACCCTACACACTAGGGACAATTTACAATCTTTACCGAAGCCAATTAACCTACAAACTTATACGTCTTTGGAGTGTGGGAGGAAACCAGAGCACTCGGGGAAAACCCAAGCGGCCACGGGGAGAACTTACAGACTCCCTGTAGACAGCACTCGTAGTCAGGATCTAACCCTGGTCTCTGGCGCTGTAAGGCAGCAACTCTACCCCTGTACCATCATTTGACAATCTTCCACAGGAATAAGGGGAGGCCATTCAGCCCCCAAGGCTGTTCTGCCTTCCAGTCACTTTAACCACTTGGGCATCTTTGAGCAAACATTTAATGTTACTCACTTACTCATCCCGCGGCGTCTGATTCCCACAGAGGAGCAGCCTGGGTCTCTGTCTGTATAACAGCTGCTGTGCCCTATCCCAAATGTCCATGTTGAATATCAGCATGTCAGCAAGTCATGGCTATTCTGAACATTTCTCTGAAACATGCCTGCACCCGAAGACTAAAGAGGCTCAGAATAACAGCCATCCCTCAGGACCAGCCGGTCTGTCTGATGTCCCCGCCTTTTTTCCTCGATAACTCTCAAAGTTTGCATTCGAGCTCCTGAGTGTATTCTGAGCCATTACATGATATTCCTGGAAATGGCACAGGATCTCACAATTGATGATATCAAATAGCAATGGTGATCAGACCTTCAAGGCAAGGTTCATCCTCACTTCATCTTCCCTTACAATCTAACCACAACTGTATTTCATTGGCGGGACAACCACGTATCATGAAAGGTGGGGGATGGGGGGTGGGGGGGGGCGGGAGTTCTTTTAAGATTTTAGGTTTACTTTGTGAGTCAAGATTCATTTATTAGAGGCTGCTGTTACACTGATTAGACAATACAATATTTCTAGTAAAGTAATGTTAAATGCGGACAAACTGATCAATTGAGTCCAAGGGAGAGGGCCCATTTGAGTGAACTCACTCCCTCTTCCCCCCCACACTATTTCAAATTGAAACAACGGAGGTACTGTGCATTTGCCAACTTCTCCATGTTTCCACTGGGAACTCCCGGTAGCTTTGCAATTACTATTGGGAAAGCAACTTGGAAGCTGATATTTGAAATCACAGATATGGTGAAATTTATATCAAAGGTTCAAAGGTTCTTTATTTGTCACACACACCAATTGGTGTAGTGAAATGTGGATTGCCATTGCAGCACATTAAAAAGAATACAACATAACAATAATATAGAAATGTAAACATAAAAACATCCCCCCCACAATGGTTCCCCATTATGAGGGAAGGCACAAAGTCCAGTCCCCTTCACCATGTCCACCCATAGTCGGGCCTATTGAGGCCTCCGCAGTCGCCTTTACGGAGGCCCGATGTTCCAGGCCCTTCTCGCCGGATGATGGTGCTCCGGCGTCAGGAGAATCCTCTCAGCGGCTTGGGATACCTGGAACGGCCGCTTCCTTACTCGAGACCGCGACCGCCGACAGGCCGCTCTGGATGGAGCTCCACCACTGCCGATCTCTGCGAGAGATCCCAGGCTCCCGATGTAAAGTTCAGCGCCACCGCCTGCTGCTGGCCGCTCCACAGACCCGCAGCTCCGCTATGTTTTTATCGGCGGTCCCAGGATACCGGAGTTCCAGCGCGGCGACCTGGGTAAGGCATCGCCCGCTCCGCGATAGCGCTCCAGCGCTGTGCCGCCGCCGAAGCCGAAGTCTATCCAGTCTTTCTTCAAATGAAAGTCCTGACATCCCAGGAATCAGTCTGGTGAACCTTCTCTGTACTCCCTCTATGGCAAGAACGTCTTTCCTCAGATTAGGAGACCAAAACTGTACGCAATACTCCAGGTGTGGTCTCACCAAGACCCTGTACAACTGCAGTAGAACCTCCCTGCTCCTATACTCAAATCCTTTTGCTATGAATGCTAACATACCATTCGCTTTCTTCACTGCCTGCTGCACCTGCATGCCTACTTTCAATGACTGTTGTATCATGACACCCAGGTCTCGTTGCATCTCCCCTTTTCCTAATCGGCCACCATTCAGATAGTCTACTTTCCTGTTTTTGCCACCAAAGTGGATAACCTCACATTTATCCACATTATACTGCATCTGCCATGCATTTGCCCACTCACCCAGCATTTCCAAGTCACCTTGCAGCCTCCTAGCATCCTCCTCACAGCTAACACTGCCCCACAGCTTCGTGTCATCCGCAAACTTGGAGATGTTGCATTCAATTCCCTCGTCCAAATCATTAATATATATTGTAAATTGTTGGGGTCCCAGCACTGAGCCTTCCGGTACCCCACTAGTCATTGCCTGCCATTCTGAAAAGGACCCGTTTACTCCTCCTCTTTGCTTCCTGTCTGCCAGCCAGTTCTCTATCCACATCAATACTTTAAGTTTGTATACTAATCTCTTATGTGGGACCTTGTCGAAAGCCTTCTGAAAGTCCAGATATAACACTGGGTTCTCCCTTATCCACTCTACTAGTTACATCCTCGAAAAATTCTATAAGATTCGTCAGACATGATTTACCTTTCATAAATCCATGCTGACTTTGTCCAATGATTTCACCACTTTCCAAATGTGCTGCTATCCCATCTTCAATAACTGACTCTAGCAGTTTCCCCACTACCGATGTTAGACTAACTGGTCTGTAATTCCCCGTTTTCTCTCTCCCTCCCTTTTTAAAAAGTGGGGTTACCTAAAGTAGGAGTCAGCATTTCCCCTCTGCCAATGGATCCTCAACTTTATGACCCATAGACTACAATGAGTTAGGATAGGCAACAATATATCCAGCGCTATAATTCTCAACACCTGCAACAATGCATTCTCAGTCCCCTACTATACTCCATATACACTTATAACTTTGCGACCACATACTATGCTAACTCCATTTACAAGTTTGCAGATAGTGGTGTGCTGGATCTCGAACAATGACGAGAAGGAATACAGGAAGAAGATAGTGAGCTTAGTAATATGGTGTCAGGACAACAGTCTCTCCCTCTATATCAGCAAGATGAAGGAGCTAATTATCGACCAGGAAGCGTGATGGAATACATGTCCCACTCGACATCAATGATGCCGAAGTGGAAATGATTGAGAGCTTCAAGTTCCGAGATGTAAATAATACCAACAATCCGCTGTGGAGCAACTATATTGAAGCTAAAGCCAAAAAGCAGACCAGGCCTCTACTACCTCAGGAGACTGAAGAGGTTTGCATGTCTCCAATGATTCTTAGGAACTTTTATAGATACTGTTGGGTTGCATCATAGCTTGGTTTGGAACAACTCTGCCCAAGATCACAAGACGTTGCAGAGTTGTAGCCCAGTCCAACACAGAGCAGGCTCCTCACCCTTGACTCCATCTGCAATTCACACTGCTTCGAGAAAGCAACCAATATTATCAAGGATCTTTTCCACCCCAGTCATTCCCTTTTCTTCCCGCTCCTGTCGGCAGAAGATGTAAACATTTTGAAACCCCAAGAGATGCATCATCTCCCCTTTTTTCACAGGGAATGTTTGATATCTAGAACACACTCCCAGAGGAGGTAGTGGAATCAGATACAATTACCATGTATATAGGCAGACACTTAAACAGGCAAGACACAGAAGGATACAGTCCTAATGTGTGCAAATTAGATCAGTGTAAATGGACAAAAAGGTCAGCATGGATGTAATTGACGGGCTTGATCCTGTGCTATATGACTAAGGCTTATTGCCTTCCTCTTTCCTGTTCATTCAGAATTCCCAAACACTCTGGCGAGATGAAGCAGTAATTAACATGAGCTTTTGATTCACATTAATTTATTTGATGCTCATAATCTAGTCTTTTCTGTACTTGTGAGACTAAGTGCAGCTTGGTGACTGCATTCTGGAGTAACTATTCTCCACAAGGATCACCTGGTCATTGGCTACAAGACTGCTCTGTCTTCTTTACTCTTAGCATCCCACTTTGAGGTTCAACATAAAGCTGGTGGAACATCTCTTCTGCAAGAAACAGAAGCAGGAATAGGGCACCCACTCCCTTGTGACTACTCTCTCATTCACTAACATCGGGGCTGAACTTTTACTTCAGTGTTACTTTCCTGCACTGAACCCTAGTTTGAGTTGCTGCTCTGTGGCCTCTTGGGCCCTATATTGTAATTAGTTCTTACACCCTGAGTCATCATCGTTTTTGTTGTTTGATTTCTCTGCCATCCATCCTATCACAGACCTTTGTCTTTCCTCCTGTTCTTCCATCCCCCAGCAAGCTCTGTGTTTTAAAACTTCCTCAATTCTATCTTTTTTCCAGTTCTGGCGATAGGTCATCAACCTTTGCTTGATGCTGCCTAACGCGCTGTTACTCCAGCACTGTGTTTTGCACTAGATTCCAGCATCTGCAGTTCCTTGTGTCTCTCTATTCCTTCATTTAATCTTTTTTTCAGTCCTGACCTTTTTAATCTTTGTTTGTCTCACACATATATGCCGTCTGACCCACTGAGTGTTTTCAGTATTTTCTCGCCTTAGAATCATAATTAGGCTACAGATACTATATGGTCAGGGGAATTTAGAAGAATATCATTAAACACCAACTAAGTTCAACAGTGAATGCTAACAAATAAATCAGATAATTGGTTTCCTACAATCTGCCACATAAAGGAAAATGCCAAGCCCATATACATATGAAATGTGCAGGAGTCAGCCTGTAGAAGGTTTCTGGAAGGGTAATGCTTTTGTGAAACTGGAGGAATTTTCCATTATGATCGTCTGTTTGCCGCACCTGGATCAATGCTAATGGTTCCTCGTGGGTTGAGCGATGGCAAAGTCAAACTGCTATGAGCTGAAGCTCTCTGATGGGGATGAGAAGAGGGGATACAATCTTCCTCTGCAGCAGTCCCTTGGGATCTTTTGTCCATTCTGAGGTGGCCAGGTGAGGGCAATGTGAGAATCCTGCAGAACCCGTCCGCAGATGGGGCAGGTTGACGAGGACTACTGTTGCGCCTATCGTGTGTTCCCAGTGCATGGGCTTGAGGTTCTCAACACCATCTTAATGCTCCACTTTGAGCAGTCATGGTTCAGGTATTCCCAGGAATCAGCGTGGGAGGTTTTCTTCAAGGATGCTCTCTGGACATCCTTGAGCCATTCCCTCTAACTGCCTAGATATCTTTCCCATGACCGACTGTTTGTCTCGTGAACCTAGTGTGAGCATGTAAGTGATGTAGGTGCTCAGCATTGTCAACTGGGAATGGCTGAAGCCTCAACACTGGGGATGTTAGCCTGGGGGGGGGGGTGGATCGCTTATCTTTCCAGTGGTTTGCTGGTACTCGCAAATCAGCGTGCCACAACACAAGGAATCCAACCACTTTAACAAGGTTTAAAGGGACAATAGGCAGTTAAAGTGGACAGTGGGCTGGGCCCAATATGTAAGATCAGGGGCCTCAATGAAACCTGGTTGAAACTGATCATACCAGTCTCAGTGACCAGTTGCAAATAATATCTTTAGTGAGCCTGTGCCTGGATACTGCCCAGCAACCAGTCCACAGACTTCAGGGGAAGGGAAATGTAGGTAAGGGATTGTATAAAAAGCAATGTGTGCTTAGAATCTGTGTGCCTGCCTTTAGACAGGAGAGCATCTGGCCTAGGACACGAGTCTCTGAAGTTGGACAATTTGTAATAAAGTTTGTTCTGCAATTAAATCCTGGGCTGCACGTGAATTTCTCCCGTCTACACATGGATTTATAGAAACAGAAGGACCTACCAGCTCGGCAAGTTTAAACCATACAAACACTCTGGAGTGCCTGGAAAGGGACAATGTTTTTCCTGGAGGCAACTGCCTGCAGGGAACAAAATGGCTTCTGAGGAGTTTCCAATGTGCTTAAATACATACACACATGCACACACACATACACACACAAAAGAAAGTGTGTACACACATACACACATGTAAACACAACATGCACATGGAAGCGTGCAAGTGCACAAACATACAAACACACAAGCACACATGGCCACTGGACATCCAGAACTAAGCTATAAATTTGCTTTGTTAAAGCTTTTTAACACCTCCTTCAGTTTACCCTATGAGACTGGACAAAGAGCTGTTGGTGCCTGCAGGGAAAGCTCACTCTGAACGTGACATTTGACTAAGAAAAATCTCCACTGGAGTCATCACTTTTTTTTAAAAATAGAAGCCGACACAACAGGATAGCAATTCCGTTAAACCCTATTAAACAGCATCTTAATTCCCAGCTTGGAATAAAGACAGCTGCATGGTTGTTATAGCAATGCTATCTAGGCTTCTAATCTACAGGACCACAACGCATGTTATGAATTATGTTGCCGACAGATCCTGGCTTTTAGTAATACTGAATTACAATATCTCCATACCTTTTAAACTTGCCACAGTAAAAATCTTCGCCTGAAGGAGGCAATGGTGATGATGAGCATGGTGAGCTATACTGCTGTCTTGAATCACAGACACATTGTAAGGCATATTTGGATGTAATGTCAGCATGGGCAGTTTTTCAACTGAGAAGTTTCATCCTCTTTTGTAAAGTACTCTTCATTTTTGTTCTTTTTAGAGCTATAGTAAAAGCAGCGTAAAAGCAGAAAGGGCTTCTCGGATACTTGAGACCATTGGTTCTGCAGAACTGCTGAAAAATTCTATCCAATTCACCATTGTAAAGTTCTCCAGATGGATTCCAATACAAAGTAGAAGTCCAGAGTATCTGTGCAAGCTTCACTGCTCTGTCCTGGCCCACTCTGCTCCATACTCTGGCCATCTGCATTTCACAGAGAGCTCCACATTTCATATATTATTGCAGCATTTGATCTACACTATGTTCAGTCCCATTCCTGATCTATTCACAGGCAGGTGGCAGGAGAGGAAGGGCCAATGACAGCGGTGGCAAAGCTGGGTGAGGAGGAGAACAGGTTGAGGGCAGAGAGAGAGAGACAAGGGAGGGAAGATAAGATACAAGATACAAGATACATTTATTTGTCACATATACCAATTGGTACAGTGAAACGTGTGGTCGCCATACAGCCATACGAATAATAAAGAGCACAGAACACGATAGTTTTTAACACAGACATCCCCACACAGCGGGATCAAAGTTTCCCCACTGTGAGGGAAGGCTCCAAAATTCAGTCATCCTCCTCTGTTGTCCTCCCTTGGTCGGGGGGCTCCCGAGCCCCCGCTGTCGCCACTACGGGCGGCCCGATGTTCAAGCCCGCTCGCCGGGGTGATGGAAGTCCGACGTCGGGACTGGAGGGCATCCTCCGCAGCTTGGACATCCGAAACGGCCACCTCCTACCAGAGTCCGCGGCTCCCGAAGTCCACAGACCGCGCCGGGCGGAGATTCAACGCTGGCGGCGCTCGGCAAATGGCCCCAGGTCTCCGCAATGTTGAAGACAGCGCCGGCCGCGCTGGAAGCTCTGTGCTCCGATGTTGATGCAGCAGGCCCAGCACTCCGGAGCCTCCACGGCGATCCCAGGTAAGGCATCGCCCGCTCCGCTGTGAATCCAGCGTTGCTCCGCCACTGCTGGAGCTCTGGTCCGGTCCCCGGCAGGAAAGGCCGCTCCAATCCAGGTGGTAGGCCGCGAGGAGGGGGGCGAGGACGCGACTCGGAGAATAGTCGCGTCCTCGCCAGGAAGTGACTGGGAAACGGTTTCCCCCTTACCCTACCCCCCTCCCCCACATAGAAAAGTTAGAGAAGCTAAAGACACATACTTTTAAAACTAAGGAGTGGAGATGAAGACGAAGAGAGGAAAGGCGATAGGAGTGGATAAGCAGAGAGAGGAAGGAGATGCGATGAAGAGGGAGACAGTGAGGGGAGAGGAAGTAGAAAGAGGAGAGGGAAGTAGAGAGTGGAGGAGTTTAATGAGGTATTATGAAGAAATCTTGTGGTTAAAGGTCGGGGAAGTAGCGGCCACAATATGAGAGATTTACAACTCCAAACTAAATTCTGGGTACCAGAAGATTGACAAACAGCTAATTGACTCCCTGTTTCAAAAAGGAAGATAGAAGGCAGGGAACTGTGAGCCAGTGAGTTTATCATTTAGTTAGCAAGATGCCGGTGTCAATAAGCAAAGAGAAGGAAACTAATGATTTAGGAAAGTTGAATATAATCAAAGCTAATTAACATGGTTATATAAATTATATTTGTAAGTCATGCTTGACAAATTTTCTCAAATACTTTGAGAATATAACAGGATTTTTTGATAGAAGGGGAAGCTATAGATGTACTGTGGTTACATAAAAATGCTTTTGATAACGTACCACATAAGAACTGGTGCATACATAAGAGCCCAAGGTATTGGAGGAAAATGAGGTTGCCAGCCACCTCCTCCTGTCCCATGTAGAGACACCGCCCCCTTCTCTTATTTTATCTGTCTCCTCCCTGTAAAGGTTCTCAAGTTGAGGCTTTTGACTTTCAGACTTCTGAAATGTCCTCCTTCTTCAGGAAGTGTTGATGGAGCACTCGTCTGCATCTCTTCCATCTCCTGAATGTCTGCTCTCAACCACCCTCCATCCTGACAGGATAGAGATTGCTTTTCCTGATCCACATTTTTCACCCGTATCCAGTACTTCATTCGTTGCCATGTTGGCCAGCTTCAGTGAACTCACCACCAGCCTCATCTTCCCCTCTCTGCAGGGAATATTCTCATTGTGACTCTGCATTTCACGCAAACCCTCCCGTCCAGCCCTCCGTGCCCCCCTGGCACTTCCCTCTGCAACTGTAGGAGGTGCAACACTTGTTCCTACACCTCCACCCTTGACACCATCCAGGTACCTAAACAGCCCTTTCAGGTGAGGCTGACATTCACATGGACCTCCTCTGAACTCATCTATTGTAATACAATGAAACTTCCTCTACAAGATCAACACCGAGGCTAGACTAGGCTGTCACTTCTTCTTCCCATCCCACTCCCACGCCAACATGTCCATCCGTAGCCTTCTCCCCTGTCATGGTGAGGCCAAACACAAACTATAAGAGCAGCATCTCATAATTTCATCGTGTCACCTACAGCCCAATGATAAAAACATTATTTTTCTCCAAACCCCTTGTATCCCTTACTCACTCTCACCTACCCACCCAGAACCTCTCTACCTTTCTTCACGTTTTCCATCCCTTCCACCCGGTTACCTCGACTCATCATCCTCTTCCACCTGGTTCCATCTGTCCATCACCCACATACCTATCTATACATTCCCTTTGTTCACTTTCCCTATCCCCTCCCTGCTCCCTTTATTCACATTTCACATCCCTACCCCCACCTGTTTCCATATATCCATCATCCTTCCCTTATCTGTTTCCACCTATCATCTACCATCCTCTGTATCTATCTATATACCCACTTTTATCCCTCTACTTTCTCTGTCCTGATACAGGGTCTCGAATTAAAACATCAACTGTTCCTTTACCTCCACAGATATTGCTCGACCAACTGAGAACCTCCAGCAGTTTGTTTTGTGGTCCAGATTTCAGCATCTGTATGGTCCCTGGTGTCTCCAAGTTTTGTAGAAAATGTTTTAGCATTTCTTGAATTTGGCCCCTTACCTAATAAAATAAGTGAACCTGGATTTTCTTGCCCCTGAGGGTTGTAGCGCCACCAGGATCATTACATGTATTTGAATGACTGAGGAATTGAGGGCTATGAGGGAAATGGAACAGAAGAGGAGTTGAGGCCAGCATTGATCAGCCACGATCACATTGAATGGTGTGGGAGGCTTGATGGGAATGGTGACCTACTCCTGATCCTATTTTCCTGTGATCGTGTAGAGTGGAGGAAGGCAGACAAAAGGATGCAGAGAGGTGAGTGGAAGGAAGATGTGTAGGAAAGAGCTGCAGATGCTGGTTTAAATCGAAGATAAGACACCAAATGCTGGAGTAACTCAGCGGCGCAGGCAGCATCTCTGGAGAGAAGGAATGTAGGTATATTACAAAACTTACCTTCAGCGGCGCCGCAGTTCTGCCACTGCCCGTGTGCGCGACTTTGGTGCCTTTGAGAGGGGGGCGGGTTTAAAATGCGATATTTCGGCAGCCTATTCAAATCGATGTCTGTCAGGTAAATTAGCTGCTAAAGAAAAATCGCTTCGACTGCCGTTTCATTAAGTTTATTAAAATTAGCGCTGGATAATTAAATTGTTGGAGTAAAATTAAAATCATCTTCAAATGCCGTCAACGCCGACAACGGGGACGGATTTCACTTAGGGGACAAGGCAAGGTACGCCGTTTTTTTTTTCATATAAACTGCTTCTTAGGATGCCCATAATCAAAATTTCTCGTTGCGAAAATGTGACTATGTAAATATACGAACCGGCAGTATTTTTCCTGCCGATATGAGGTTTAAATTCACTGCAACCGCAATGTTCCAAACCAGCGCGTTCCACAAAATCCCACTCGCAAGATGATTTAAATGGCCATTAATTTACACGAATTAAACACTAAATTCCTTCCATTTGGCCTATAAATTCATGACAATGAGATTTAAAAAATAATGTTATATTGTGAATTCTGGTGTGAATTTGGACACTTAGGCTTTTTAAAACTGTTAACCTTTTCTTAAGAAATGGATAGATGTTTAGATCTAGTAATTGAATTTTGTAATTAGCTACAATTGGGTAACTAACTAATTATATGCTTTAATTTCAGGTCATCCAAGTAAGATTGTTTCATATGTGTTTCAGAATGCTTCAATCTATAATAACTGAAAATGTCATTAAGTTCTCTTAATTTTTAAGAAAGTTATGGGCTTTTGATTGTCCTTGATCACAGCTTTTGTATTAAGTCAATGGAAAAGCAATAGGGAACAAGATGCTAATTTCCAAGTATGAAAATGGCCATAACATTTTTAATACTGAAGATATGAAAGTGAATTAGGTGTCAAATTAAACTTATTTTTATGCTTTATCTGACGGGATAAATTACAGACTTGATTTTTAAAATCTCAAAATTTTGTAACATTGCTAAGGAATGGGTGACGTTTCGGGTCAAGACCCTTCTTCAGACTGGTCAGACTGATGAAGGGTCGCGACCTGAAATGTCACCCATTCCTTCTCTCCAGAGATGCTGCCTGTCCCACTGAGTGACTCCAGCATTTTGTGTCTATCTTTGAGAGGAAGCAAGGATAGGAAATGAAAGGTGACAGGTGAGGGGAAGGCAGAGCGAGGAGCGGAGAGCTGAGAGGGAAGAGCAAAAAGGCTAACATCTGAGGCAGGGATAAAATAAGTCAATTTGTGCCACTTTTACAAAAGTAAGGATAATAATAGCCCTGAATGTCATGAATTAATTATTATATCTAAAAATGTACTGTACCATGCTGATAATTGAATGCACTGAGGCAAATGTGTTTCATTAGTTTGTATTATGGGAATCTGCTCAGAGCAGAGGCACATATTGGCCAGAACATCAGCTTACGTCAACACCTCTGCAGTGCTAACACAGAAAGATACACAAGGAAGGCACAGAAATAAAACCAGTGTCATTTTATGAACGTCTCCACATGCTTGAAGGATCTGAGCAACACGAGTAAGCACCCTCTGTTATTAATGAAGCATTTCACTCTGTAGCTTTCAATGTTTCCAATCTTCCTGAGTAGATGATCATGCAGCAGTGAAGGTGTCTCTAAAGATTGATTGGACTGTGATTCCACCTCATCCAGACTTTGAAGGCCACAGCCTATGCGCCTTCACACACTCAGTTACTCTCAGCGAGGATAATATTGCATGCCTCAATTATCCTCAATATCACATGGGGAGGGAGGGAGAAATATTACTTGGATTTCTCTTTCTCTCTGCCATAGAATCACCTCCCAGCTTCAGGGGAAGGTGAAGGGGAGGTGGAGGTTACGGGTCCATCAACATTATTAGCACATTTGGTTGAGTTGGATGCATTTCAGCTGCCACCCAATCAACTGCAGGAACAACTTTGGGTGGATCTGATCTCCTCTAAGCTGGACAAGAGATGTGGGTTGACCACATCAGCGGGTAGGGCAATGTCTGCCTTGAGGAGAGAGACCAGGAAGAAAGCGGGTGGAGACAAAGCGAAGAAGACAACATTGGAAGAGGTTGGACTCACCCTGCTCAAGCCGCAGGTCCCGCCAGCTGATTGCAGAGTGACATTGAAGACGATAGAGGTGCCGCCAGTCCAGAGCATCTCTGCCCCCTGGCTGGAGGCGGATACGTGGGGGGAAGCAGTCTGTGGGAAGAGAAGGATGGAGAAAACAACATAAGTCACAAAACGAGCAGAATGTATACCAACACACGTGAGCGGCACTGTAACGCAGCGGTAAGGTTGCTGCCTTGCAGCGCCAGAGACCCGGATTCGATCCTGACTACGGGTGCCATCTGTACAGTTTGTACGATCTCCCCGTGACCTGCGTGAGATTTCTCTGGGAGCCCTGGTTTCCTCCCACACTCCAACGGCATACAGGTTTGTAGGTGAATTACCTTGGTATGATTGGAAATAGTCTCCACTGTGTAGGGTAGTGTTAATGAGCGGTCAGTCGGCGCGGACTCAGTGGGCCGAAGGGCCTGTTTCCGCGCTGTATCTCTAAACTAAACTAAACTAAACAAAAAACACCAAACTGAGTGCAAGTGTTGTTGAAGAAAGACCAACGGTGCAGTCTCATTCTCCTCTGCCATTCTGGGAGGGAAATGCAAGGTTGTCTTTACATGATGGAGTGCACCAGTAATTAGAATTCTCAAACCAAAGGTCATGGGATGGCAAGAGGTCATGGATGCTCCATCCTACACCTCTAAATGTGGGATGTCCTCTCCTAACATTCCCACCGCTGTCATCTCAATTCAAGATAAAGAATTAAATAGAAATACATCTCCAAAGCAGTTTCTTGAACTGTGAGGTAACATTTCTATAGATCTATGTGTTGTACCGATGCTGTCTCACAGGAATCGGTAATCTAAAATGCATATTACTTAAACTGACATCTCATGTGCCAAGGGAGTGCTGCAGCATCAGAGAGTTACTAATCTGAAGCCCTGTTTGTGTACTCAGAATCCCTCCACACTATTTAAAGAGCAAGAAAGGGTTTTCCCTGTTAGTCATGGTGAATGTCCCCGAACCATGGTTAATGAAACAAATTACACAACAATATAAGAATTAACATGTGCCATATATTTCCTTGAATCCTACGGCCATGCTCATCCAATGTTGGGACCCTCCACAAACTAGTTGCTACATCTCAGCAAAACAGTAACCACACTTCAAGAGCATTACATTTTCTGTCAAGTACATTGGGGCGTACCTAGTATGCCAAAGGTACAGGACAAATACTATCTTCTATTTTTACTGTGTAGGAAAGAACAGCAGATGCTGGTTTAAATCGAAGGTAGACACAAAATGCTGGAATAACTCAGCGGGATGCAGCATCTCTGGAAAGAAGGATTGGGTGACTTTTCGAGTCAAGACCCTTCTTCAGACTGATGTCAGGGGAGTGGGTGGGACAGAGATAGAATGTAGTCTACATTCTATCACAGATAGACTACATTCTGAGTTACTCCAGCATTTTGTGTCTACCTTCTATTTTTACTGCATCATGTTGTGTGTTCCGACATTTATTTGATCATTTCTTCTAAAGCTTAATATTTACCAAATGTCACTTCACTCCTTGAGGTGGGTGCCTTCTCCGGCATGATATTTTGTATCCCTTATTTCAAATGTCGAGTGGTGCAACTAGTAGACCTGATGCCTCAATGCACCAGCAACCTGGGTTCAACCCTGACCTTCAGCCTGTGTAGAGTTTGCAAGTTCTCAGTGTGAATATGTTGAATTTCCCGGGTGCTCCGGTTTTTGCCCACATTCCAAAGTTAAAAGGTTAATTGACCACCGTAAACAGGCCCAAAGGGGGGTAGGTGAGTGGTAGAATTTGGGGTGAGTTGATCGGTATGCAGGGAGAATAAAGTTAGAAAATGCTTGATTGTTGGCATGGGCATTATGGGCCAAGAGACCTGTTTCCCTCAAGAATAACTCCATGACTCCATTTTCCTATTCCTTCCCGTCTCTTCAAAATGGTGACTATTCTGTCATGAATGAGTTGCCCCTCTACATTACTTCCATTTGTCTGCATTCAGACCATATCCATCTACGACATGCCTGTTCATGTCCATCTACATGCATCTTAAATATAGCAGCAAGTCAAAGATATCAATCACTCTCTATGTAAAAACCTGAGATAGACCCCCTTTAAACCTTTCACTTTAAAATTATGTTTTTGAGATCCCAACCATCAGTAAAAAAATTCTGGCTACCTATCCTATCTGTGCCTCCCATAACCATATCATCTTATATCCTCAGCTTCCTTTGTTCCAGAGACCAGAACTGCACACAATACTCCACGTGTGGTTTAACCATTATTTTGTAAATTTGCAATATAATGTCACAAATTCCTATATTTGATGCCAATGCTGCCATGCGTCTTCTTCACCCTACCCATTTGTGTCGCCACTTTGAGGGGGCTCTGGACTTGAACCCCAAGGTTACTCTTGTTTATGAACATTTCGTGTTGCCGTACCATTTACTATTTATCTCCTACCCCTACTTGACTTCTCAATATGCATCACCTCATGTTTACCGTGATTAATTCCACCTCCCATTGCTGTGTTTAATTCTCCAACTGATCTGCATCAGGTTGTAATTTTAGGCAATCTTCATCAATCTCAACAACGCCACAAATTCTCTGGAATCAAATTTGCAACTAAAGAGGAGATTATTTTGTATACTGGTGGTCTCATAGTTCATGAAATTTCATATTGTATATCATTTCATATTGTAATTTCATATTATATGAATTTCATTGTTCTGTTCCGAGTGCATATGATAATTAAACACGCTTGATTATTGACTCCTACAAAAAATAAATTAAGTATCATGAATCTCTGGACATATCGACAACCTGGCAGAATAATCTGAACAAATGACTCTTATTCATACTGTACCCTCAATCAATAAACTACATCCACAGTATAATGATTGTCATTAGGAAGGCAAACTCGGAAGCTAACATGCAGCTAGAAAACTACAATGATCAAAGCCCTGTGCTTTGGTGTTGTTGGATAAGAACTAAATGTTTTTCAGATCATTGAGAGAATGTCTCAACAATACACCATGGAGCTATTTTACAAACATAAGTGACACAATACTTTAATGATGAAGATTCGAGCAGTTTGTGCCAAATTCCCAGTGGTGCAGTGGGACAGTAGACAATGTTGCCACCTCACAGCTCCAGCAACCCAGGTTTGATTCTGACCTCTGATGCCCTCTGTGTTGAGTTTTCACTTTGTTTCTGTGACTTGTGGGCTTCCTCTGGGTGCTCCCATTTCCCAAAGAAGTGCAGATTGATGGGTTAATTGGGCCATGGTGAATTGTGGATGGGTGACTGGGGAATCAGTGGAGATTGATGCAAATGTAGGAGAGAATAGATTACAAGGAAATCAGTGGGGAAATGGGATTGAAGGGAACTCAGAGAGCTAGGACAGACTCAATGGGCTGAATGGTGTATTTCTATAGTGTAAGGAAACATAAACGATACCAACTGTTAATTAGATTATAACTAAGGGGTTTTTGAGTGTTTGATTTAAGAATATCATGGAAGGTTGAGAAATAGATTGATTACGATGATAACACAGGTTGAGAAGTAAGTGTTTGTTATGAGGAGAAATTAGACTCCTTTCTTTTGGAGCAAAAACCATTAATTGACCATGTCAGAGATCTACAGATATATGAGCAAATCTGACGTGATGAATCTGAGGTAAAACTGGAACAGCTTGACAGTCAGACATTAGCTTAAAGTTCAAGACCATTAACAAAATCAATGGGAGGGGTTTGGAATTATTTTCATACCAAGGTTTGAAGTCATAAAATTGAAGCAGCTAACTCCACAAAGAGCTTTCAAAAGGAAAGTGTATAAACATTTGCAATATCAAAAAAAAAGAGAAAATAGACTGAGGCAATGAGATAAAATTGCGAACCTTTATTAAATCAGCAAAACGGCAATTAAAATCACATTCAGAACATCACTGGATACAGTATGTGTTCATTTAATCAAACAATCCAAATCTTTGTGATTACACTAATCTCCATTGAATACATACCTAAACTACCTAGCCTCTCTTGGCAGGACATCCCAGGATGTCTGGTGAATCTCTGGACTGTCTCCGATGCTACTATATCATATTTTATGTAAGGGGACCAATACTGTGTGTAGTATTCCAGGTGTGGCTTCACCAGTAACACTGAACAACTGGAACAAAAGCTCCCTGTTGTTGAACTCCAACCCCACATGCAATAAGGGCCTGTGCGTTGTGGCCTTCTTAAGAACTTGTTAGACCCATCTACTAACTATGATTCACACACTAGAACATTTAGATCCCTTCAAACTAGATTACTTGCTTCTCTCCCCATTTAGGACTAATCCACCCTTTATTCCTCTTACTGAAGTGCATGACCATACTTCCCATTTGCTCATCTTGGCTATCTCTCCATCCGATCCATCGTTAAACATGAATCATTCTTCAACTGAGCCCGACAGAAATGGATTAAAATGCCGCTTAGAACACCGTTAAGCAGTGGCCAGATTTGCTCAGTTGCAAGCTGGGACATTGGTGAATGATCGACAATTAACCACCGGGGCTGTGTATGATGTGGGTGTGCAGGTGAAATCAGCCAGATCCAGCTCCTCATCAGATACGTGACCACCAAGAACGTGGCTAGTATCTCCTGGTTTGTCTTCAAATCTCAAGGACAGACATCAGGTCGATTGAAATTGGTCATATATATTTTAAAAATATGTTTGATTGCACATTAGTTAGGGAAATTTCAATATTGGGAAATCCTGTCCAGATAGCAATAATTTGTTTGGGTAAGAAAGAGGCTATTTGTTTTCTAATTGGCTTGTAAGATGATGGTAGGTGAGAGAACCGTGGTCAGAATGCAGAGGTGACCTAGTTAGAACTCAAAAAGAAAGTTGGGACAAAACAATGCAGACTGATCCAGCCTGAGAGGATCAGTTCAGCTGATATTTGGCTGTCTAGTTACAACTCATTTCCAAATGTCAGCTGGAAAAATGAGGACACTTGGGCAAAGTCTGGATGTATGGGGGGGGAATGTGATTGAGTATTACTTGGCACACAGATTCCCTGCCTCAGGAGGAAAGTAGAATGGAATAAAAAACAAAATGATAAATCTGACTGCTCCATAACGTCTGCACCCCTAAGGACTTCTTGCACACACGCACATGCACACACACAAGCACATTTGCACACCTATAGATGTACATGCATAATGTGCATACATGTGTACACAGTACCCTCTCACTGTTGAGGGATAATTAAGAGAATATATTTGAGAATAAAAACAATTGATAAATCAAAATGGGAAATGAAAGGGCTAGGACCAGCTGTGAAGCATCCTCCCTGTTTCCAGTATTTATTGAGTGCTCCCGTAATAGAGCAGAGTTTAATTTAAAATAATGCGGTCAGGCCCACACAGAGCTGAGAGCTGCAACTACTCCGAACACACTAAGCCTATTCACAGAAGGAAATTTATTGACTTCCTCACAGACTGATCATTTTCCCTTTGGGGCTCATCCAAAACCAATCTCACTCTGTTCCTTTGTCACAGTTCAGCTGCACAAGTTGGTCTTTTGTGTCTTTTGCCACAATAGTCAAACTTTAACGAGAGAAAAAGCTTGATCAAAAATAAAAAAGAGAAAGGTGATGTACAATCTCCCCCCCCCCCCCCCTTACAGAGGGTCAGTGTAGCATGGTGTAAGTGGGGGTAAAAGTCTGTTTATGCTCACACTCTGCCTCATATTTGAAATTCTCTACTAAATCCATGCATATTAAAAATTTTCAACTCTGAACACCTCCTCCAATTCTCCCCTCTGTCTTACAAGGCCACCGTTAACTGGCCACCTTGAGAAGGGGGAGTGGGCAACTTAAAATGGGGTGACTTGTTGGGGCATTTAACAAGTCAGGATGAGCAAGATTGAATTCCCCCACAATGACATGGGCATTGCATAAATAAACAGGTGTTTGCAATCTATTGCACTTTAGATCATCATCATGAAGACAAATTGACAAATTGACAATTAATTTGGCAATTTAACTGTTGGTCCAGATACTTCCTAAATATTATCATTAATCGGTAATGTTTTATTATTAATGTTTAATGTTTTATGTGCCATTCCTATCTGTCGCTGTATGTCATGTTGTAACTTGCGGGCGGAGCACCAAGGCAAATTCCTTGTATGTGAATACTTGTCCAATAAACATTAATTAATGAATTCATTCATTCATTCATTGTCAGGCTACCTCTCTCCAATGCATTCTCAGGTATCACGAACGAGATTCGAACCATCCTCAAGGTGAAACAATTCTTCCTCTCCTTGCCGTTACTCTGAAGTTATGCCCTCTGTTTTTGACAGTTCTGTTAATGAGAACAGTTTC
Source organism: Malacoraja senta (assembly GCA_038087875.1). Classification (NCBI taxonomy): domain Eukaryota; kingdom Metazoa; phylum Chordata; class Chondrichthyes; order Rajiformes; family Rajidae; genus Malacoraja; species Malacoraja senta. The sequence continues at coordinate 178,160,624 of CM075978.1, forward strand.
TCACGATCTACCCTTTCTACTCTCCACACAATCTGTACACCTCTACCGGTTTCTCCCCCACCTGCTTTACTCCAAGAAAAGCAAATCCAGTCTATCCTATTCAAGATGTATTCAAGATAGAGTTAGATATAGCTCTTCGGGCTAACGGAATCAAGGGACATGGGGAGAAAGCAGGAATAGGGTACTGATTTTGGATGATCAGCCATGATCATATTGTTTGATGTGCGGTACTCGAATGGCTCGAAGGGCTGAAAGGCCTACTCCTGCACCTATTTTCTATGTTTCTAACCTGTCTCTCCTAATAACTGAAATACTCCATCGCACACAACTTCCTAGTGAATCCCATCTACATCCTTCCTGGCCCAACAATGTCCTTCCTATGGTGTTGCACCCTGAATAGCACACAGTACTCCAGCTGTGGCCTAAGTTGTGCAATAAACTCCCTGCTCTTATCTATATTACTAAAAGTCTGATCTTGACTGCTTTTGGCTCGCTGTGCTGTGATTTCCGAGAGAATGCCGCCACCTACGGCCGTCATTTTTGGCCACCTCGCTCAGAGCCCCCCTCCGCCTTCTGGGACCAGAGGATTGTTCCCATCGATGAAAAATCAGAGATATATTAATGTTTAAAAAAAAATTGCCATTCTCTCTGCTGCCCCTGCTGGAGGGAGGGGGAGGGACTATAAAACCAGGAAGTGGTGTGTCTCACTCAGTCTCTGCAAGATGGAGGATGCGAAAGGGTCATGTCACGTCACGTCACGTCACGTCACGTCTCGTCTCACTGAGCTCTGAATAACACTGAACACATGTCTACTCAAATGTGAGTGCCCTTAATGTGGTTTGAAAATGAAAATATGGTTGGTTTGAAGTAAAAAGGCACTGACTGCAAATGGTTGTTTGGGGGGTTTGGGTTGAAGTGAAAAGGCACTGCCTACAAGGTTGTTTGGGGGGATTGGGTTGAAGTGAAAAGGCACTGCCTGCAAATGGTTGTTTGGGGGGTTTGGGTTGAAGTGAAAAGGCACTGCCTGCAAATGGTTGTTTGGGGGGTTTGGGTTGACGTGAAAAGGCACTGCCTGCAAATTGTTGTTTGTCTAAACTTGACAACTTCCTGTTTGCACTATATTGATTTTAGATAAAACACTACCACTTACGGCTGTGATTTTTGGCCATCTTACCTAGTTCCCCTCCGCTCATCAGATGCAGAGGATTCTTCCCATCAATGAAAAGCAAAAGTGTTATTAGTGTTTAAAAAATGTTGAGAATTTCTCTCCTGTGAATCACGCCATGAAGGCCACACCTTTTCTGGTGGGAGGGGGAGGGATTATAAAACACGGAAGTGTGGGTGTGGCTCAGTCTCTGCATGATGGGGGAGGGAGAGGTCACGACTGTCTGAGCTGTGAATCAACTGAAAACACTGAATGTCTACTGTACTATGAGTGTGGTGTTTTGTGTGGTTTTATGGTGGTTTTTATGGTGGTTTCACCCTGCTTGAAATAGTATGAAACTGCATTTGAAAGTGGTGGCCTTGCACCCTGCATGAAATGGTATGAATGCATTTGAATGTGGTGTCGTTGCACCCTGCTCGAAGAGGTAAGAAACTGCACTTGAATTTGGTGGCCTTGCATCCTGCTTGAAATGGAATTTCAAAGAATAGCCGTGAGTCAACTGCCAGCCCACCAGCCGTGAGTGAGCTGCCAGCACATCCATTTGGCCCACAATGTCCATACTAGCCCTCTGGAGATCAGTAGTCCCTGCAGCCAACAACACCCATACCAGCGCTCCAGAAAGCCCCCCCCCCCCCACTGGCCACCAATATTGGAATTGGTGGAGAGGTGGAATATTGTGTAGGGGGACCAGCCCTCCCGTGTGAACTTAGTCTAGTTTTGTAATGAAAGCAAGTTTCCCATATACTTACTTCACCACCTCATCTACCTGTACTGACATCTTTAGGGACCTTTGGACTTGTACACCGTACCCTTTGTTCCTCAGTACTCCATAGGCTCTTACCATTGATTGTGTAGCCTGCGATCCCACCTCTACCCCTCACCTAGCACTATACTATCATCCATGTCTCTTGGATCCATTTGCACCATGCCCTTGACAGCTAAACAGACCTAATGTATCAGGCAAGTAGACTCAGACATCTGCATGCTGTTCTGAAGTATTTTGTAAACATCGACATACTAATATATAAAATATTAATAGTGCATTTGTATTGAGGCAGAAAAGTCTTTTAGATTCATGGCAATTTATAAGAGATTTGACAGCCTGCATTATAAATTGCAACACAAAGACTGAACAGGTGGTGAGCGGTTGGAGTGCACAGTGAATGTGGAGAAGGCATCTTGCAACTCAGTTCCAGCCCCGTAAATCAGAAATAAAAACCGAAGATGCTGGAAGCACCCAGTAGGTCAGGTGGGATCTGTCGAAGTTTCAGATCAGAGACCTTTGTCTGAACTGGGAAAGAGAGAAAAACGGTTGCAGAGGAGATGGGGTTGGAATGGATAGAACACAGAATATCAATGATAGGGTGAGATCAAATGGATCAATATATCACTGATGGAAGTAATGACATTTTCGAGCCTGCATGAATCCAGGATGCTGCACCAATGATGTACCAGGAATATAGTGAAATGTATGTGAACCAGACTGTAAATTCCAAACAAGGAGTGGGGTTTCTTTGCAACAGCAAGGCTAGTTGTGGATTGATGGTCAACAGGGCATGGGAGGTTAATTTGCTCAAATTGAGGAGGGGTGGCGAACGGGAGAATTATGGAATTGGTGGAGAGGGTCAAAGACACTCAGCAGGATCTGTGGAAAGCAGGGTGATGAATCAGTGGAATTCTTTGCCACAGAAGGCTGTGGAGGCCAAGTTAATGGATATTTTTAAGGCAGAGATAGATAGATTTTTGATTAGTACAGGTGTCAGGGGTTATGGGGAGAAGGCAGGAGAATGTGGTTAGGAGGGAGAGAGAGATCAGCCATGATTGGATGGTGGAGTAGACTTGATGGGCTGAATGACCTAATTCTACTCCTATCCCTTATGAACTTTTGAGGTAGCAGATGAAATAAAGAGTGAACATCTCTCCCTTCAATACATCACCTGACCATGGCTGCAATTGTAATTGTGTTCCAATGGAATCAGGAATGTGGATTGGAGTAAGGAGCCACGGACAATGCAGATAGCCCCTGTCCTTCCCAGAAGCATCCGTTCACAGTGCAGCTGCTGTAATACTGTGGACTCGGCACACTGCCCCCGAATTTGGACATCAGTCAACCTATCCAGGCTCTTGCATTGATCCTGAGAACTCTTGGTGTTCTTCCACTACCAAGGGAGTATTAAACTTTGTAATTCACAGACGAGCTCTCGAAAGCCACATGTGTCAGTTTATCGCTGGTTAATTTAGTTTAGTTTAGATACAACACGGAAACAGGCCTTTCAGCCCACCGAGTCCATGCCGACCAGTGATCTCCGTGCAGTTACACTATCTTACACACTGTAGGGACAATTTACAATTATAGCAAGCCAATTAAGTTACAAACCTGTACGTCTTTGGAGTTTGCTAGGAAGCCGGAAATCCTGGAGAAAACCCACGCAGGTCATGGGGAAAATGTACAAATTCCACACAAACAAGCACCCATAGTCAGGATTGAACCTGGATCTCTGGCACAGTATGGCATCAACATTGCCTGAAAATTCCAGAAGCCCACCATCTGGCCAAATCCAATTAGCCAGAAGGCTGGTTACTTCCCAAAATGGAAGGAAATGAGTTCCCCTCACCTAGGTGACGTCCAGTGACGAGTTGCCAATTGGCATATTGGGTCGTGTCAGCTGATCATCCAATGATCTGGGAACCAGTAGGCTTAGGACGGGTGTAACCTTCACCTGCATGCAAGGTGGCATTGACACAGGTGGGGAAAAAGGTGACATCGCCGACTTAGAATCCCGAACACCCAAATCCGTTGGTCCTCCAACAACTGCAGGTGGCAGCGGTAGAGCTGCTGCCTCACAGCACCAGAGACCCAGATTCAATCCTGACTACAGGTACTGTCTCGGCGGAGTTTGTACACTCTCCCTGTGACCGCGAGGGTTTTTTCATCCAATGCTCCGCTTTCCTCCCAAATTCCGAAGACGTGCAGGTTTGTAGGTTAATTGGCTTCTATAATTTACCCCTAGGGCATAGGATGCGAAAGTGAGATAACATAGAACTAGTGTACGGGTGACATGGTGGGTATGTTTCCACGATGTATCCCTAAAAAACGATTCTTGAGGACAGAATCTCTTTGTCATACCCCTTCTGCAGCTTTATCCTTTGTCACATTAGCCTTGCTTTAGCCACTTCTATCCCTGCCTGTACTGAAATCTCAAAGGGTCTTCCATTAAAATATCCATGGTATGCTGAAATAATAATGTTGCAGCAGTCAACCAGCAGTCTTGGGCTCAGCTGTCCCCATTGAACCTGCACGTACTTGACCATGTCATTAAAAGCACAGGTGCAAGAAATGTCCCCGCTGAGCCTGCGCAAGTGTTAATTACACATCCCTATTCAATCTCAGAGCAAAAGCCATCAATTGAGTAATCCACTTGGACTGCATTGACTGTCCACTGTCTTCATGCAAGGTGCATAGGAGTGTCAAGTACATGGAAGTGTGTGATCGAAAGTCTCATTATGTGCCAGGAGTTGCAGAAGCTCGTGAGCTGTTTTCTGATCGATTTAAGGTGAGTAATCAATCACCCTGCTTAAAACACATGCAAGATGTGACTGAATTTCCAAGCCTATATCAGTACCTATCTGTGTACATCCCTTGAAGACATTATTTCATGCACACTTTCAAAGATACAAAAATCAAATTAATTCTTCAGACTCAAGAAGAGATTTTGGAGATTTGGGTGATTTCCAAAAAATAGCACAACTTGTCCAGTCCCATGTAAATTTAATTGACAGTAAAATAATTAATTTACACGTTAGAATTAGCTCTATAATATAGGGATGCGTTTTATTTCCCAGGAAGCACTGATGGAGCACTCCAAAGCATCTTTCAATAATAGCCCAAAGCACTTCAGTCAATTATTTACTGCAAAGCGTTGCTACACAGGCGAAATTAACAGCCATTGTGCACATACAGTTTCACTGGCAATTTAATCTGTTTATGGTGGTGTTGGGTCGTCGTGAACTTCATCCTTTCCTCAAATGTCCATAGTTACTGGGTTGGCGTGAGGCAGCTGTGTAATGAGTGCAAATTTATTCTCCAGAGTTCAGAAAAATGAACGAATATCACAACAGAAAAAATATCACGATGTCATCATTGTGATAGCAATAAACTGAGGGGTAAGTAAAGGTGGATGCGCGGAGGATGTTTCCCCTGGCGGAGGAGTCCGGAAACAAGGGTTACATTCTCAGAATAAGGAAGTAGCCAATTAGGAGTGAGAAATTCCTTACTCAAAGCCAGTGAATCTTTGCAATACTCTGCCCCAGAAGGTTGGCTTGAGTTTATTCAAAATGGAGATCAACAAATTCCATTCCTACTCCTGCCCACTTATTTAGCGAATGCAAAGTCTTTTAGCCAAGCAGTTGCCTCTTGATCTGCTGTATGAAGGGTGACAAGTCCTCCTTTGTCTTTTTTGAGGGCATGCTTCAATGATGTGTTGCATTGTTTGCTGCTCTCCACAAGCACACCGTGGGGTTGGGCTGCTGCCCCATTTGTGAAGGCTGGCCAAGCAGGGGCCATGTCCAGTCCTGAATCTATTCAGTGTCGTCCACTGCTTCCTTGGGAGATTGGTGCCAGGGACCGGTAGGGTTGGGTCTGACACCAGATGTTTATTTGGGACGTCCTTGGACTCCCATTCCTTTTTCCAAGCTGATTGGGTGGTGAAATCAGCTGGTGGTGGGTTCTCCCAAATTGGTCGTCTAGATGGAAGTCGAGCAGTGGGTGGGTTGAAGATGTCCATGTGAATTGGCAGATGAGGGGAGTTTTTGGTCTTTTGGAGCATCCTTTGAGTGAGGGCTACTCGCCGGATGTGTGGAGGGGCTATATTGGATAGGACAGGGAGCCAGGGGAGTGGTGTTGAGCGGATTGTTCCTGTGATGATCCTCATTGTTGAGTTCAATTGGGTGTCCACATGGTGTGTGTGGGATGACCTGGACCAAACAGGGGCGCAATATTCGGCTGAAGAAAATGCAAGGGCTAGTGCTGAAATGCGCAGTGTGGGGGCTGCTGCCCCCCACTTTGAGCCAACAAGCTTACTGAGGAGATTGTTTCTGGACTTCACCTTAGCTACTGTTCTTTTGAGATGTTTCTTGAAGGATAGGGTCCTGTCAAGGGTCACTCCGAGGTAGGTTGGAGTGGGGGCATACTTCAGTTTGGTCCTGCTCAGATAGATGTTTGGTTCTCTTGTGGCTTCTGCATTATGGAGGTGGAACACACTGGAGACCGTTTTTTCTGGGCTTGGTTTTAGGCGCCAGGTTTGCAGTACTCGTCTAGTTTAGCAAGGTCTTCATTGAGCACCTGTTCCAATGTACCAAAATCTGGTGCTTGGAAGGCCAAACAGATGTCATCTGCATAGATGAATTTGTGGGATTTGGTGGTGGGTAGGTCATTTGTGTAAAGGTTGAACAAGGTTGGGGCTAAAACTGACCCTTGCGGGAGCCCATGTTCTCCATGCACTCTTGTTCTGTCCAAGGTGAACTCTGAACCTGCGGTTGGAGAGCAGAGATTTGATGGTTTCTGATGCCCAGGCAGGCTTTGGTGAGTTTTAGGAGGAGGCCTTTGTGCCACACAGTGTCATAGGCTGCGGTGAGATCAAGGAACACTGCCCCGGTCTTCAGTGTTCTCGAAGCCGTTTTCAATGCAGGTGGTTAGGGCCAGAACTTGTTCTCCTGTACTGCGGTCCTTGCGGAAACCTGCACTGATGTCCAGTTAGGGTTTCATCAGGACCTCGTAATGAGGGTTCCAGACCTCATCACAGCCTTTGTCCAGATATGGACTAAAGAGCTGAAAGATCAGGTTTATGTAACTGCTCATGCTGCCAAGGTTAGCATTACACCAAGCGTAACATTAACGAACCACGGGGAAACTGATGCCAGTGGAAGCTGAGGGGGGGGGGGGGGGGGACACTTCAATGTTTGTAATTATACCTCTCACAAAGGAAGGTGGTTGTGGTTGTGGTTGTGGTTGTGGTTGTTGGAAGTCAACCATCCCTTCTCCAGGACTTTTTCTGAATGAGCTCCTCAGGACCAGTCATCTTCAGCTATCTCACAGTCCTTTCCATCATAAGATCAGATTTAGGGATGTTTGCTAATGACTGCATAATGTTCAATATCATTTGCAGTTCTTCAGCAAATGAAGCAGTCCGTGCTTGCATACCACAGGATCTAGGCAATATCAGGACAAGGCCTGATTACCTGGAAATCCACAAAAATGTCGTGATTACTGCCTCCAACAGCCAGGATTCTGAAACTTAGCCTTGACAACAAACAGTATTATCTTTATAGGGATCATAGAATTATGGAGCATCCTTTTACGATGATATTGCCAGGATTTGAGGTCCTCGGCTATAGGGAGAGGTTCGGCAGGCTAGGCCTTTATTCCTTCGAGTGCAGGAGACTGAGGGGTGATATACAGAGGTGTATAAGATCCTGAGGGGAATAGATAGGGTAAATGCACAGTAGGGGAGTCATGAACCAGAGGATATAGGTTTAAGGTGAGAGGGGAAAGATTTAATAGGAACCTGAGGAGCAATTTTCTTCTCACTGAGGATGGTGGGTTTGTGGAACGTGCTGCCAGAGGAAGTAGTTGAGGCAGCTACTGTAGCAACATTTAAAAAACATTTGGACATGAACTTGGATAGGAAAGGTTTAGAGGGATATTGGCCAAACATGGGCAGGTGGGATTAACGTAGATGGGGCATCTTGGTCAAAATGGGCTAGTTGGGCCGAAGGGAATGTTTCTGTGTTGTATGACTCCAAACACAGCTAAGATGCACAGTCAAAGTATTTTTCCTGAAATGGTTGAGAGTGTGTGGTTAAAACAAGAGGGCACAGATTTAAGATGAGAGGGGAGAAATGTAAAGGGGTGGATATATGGCATGAGCTGCCAGAGGAGGTGGTAGAAGTAGATACAACTACAACTTTTAAAAGATATTTGGATAGGTACTTAGATAGGAAAAGCACAGATGGGTCCAGTCCTAATGCAGGCAAATGGGATTAGTGTTGAATGGCGTGACAGTTGACATAGACAGGGTGGGCTGAAGGGCCTATATCTGTGCTGTAGAATTCTACGCTTTTAACGAGGATTAATATGAATGGGTGGTTGATGGTCAGTACCGACTCAGCGAGCTAAAGGTCTCGTTTCCCTGTGCATCTCCATATGACCATTGCCATAAAAGGAAGAAATGAGAGGAAGAAAAGCATGGATTTTTCAATGTGGATCTGAGGACAAGAGATGGAAATAACGCATGCACACATTCATTGTGATAGCTTTTAAACTTCTCTGTTTACAATGCATACACTATTTAAAGCAGTTGTTCTTCCAGTGGGAATAGCAGTAAGCATGCCAATATTAAATACATTACATTGAAAACCTACCGCTCTCTCAGGCTACAGTTTCTCGCAACAGCATATGAGCTTTGTGAAATTGGCCAAAGGTCTGCATTATTTGATTTGTCGAACTGATTTAATTATACTGTGTAGAGGTTAGAAACAGGCTTAAGAGACGGTCTATCACCCGTTTATCAAATCCGCACATTTCAAAGGCTCACTGTTCCCGAAAAGAAGACATGGAAACCAGTCCTCAAGTTACACAACATAGAAACAGGCCATTCAGCACACCATGCCTACACTGACCTATAGGTACCCATCTGTAATAATTCCATCTGGTGTTCTAGATTAGAAACATTAACTGTTTCTCTTTCCACGGATGCTGTCTGACCTACTGAGAATTTTTTCCCCATCATTTTCTATTTTTATTATAGAAGTAGACTCGGTGCTCCTCTCATCTTGAACCTATGGCCTGGGGAAATTCCCCAACCCTGGGGAAAAAAACTGTGCATTCACAGTATCTATTCCCCTCATGATTTTATACACCTCCATATGATCACCAATCAGCACCTGCACTCCAAGGAGTATAGTCATATACTACAGCAACATAACATCCTAACTTCTATATTCAGACCTCTTACTGATGAAGCCCAGTTAACCACAAGCCTTCTTCACCACTGTATCTACTTCCAACACCATTTTTGGGGATCTATGTACATGCACTCCCTCGATCCCTCTGTTCCACAGCACTCCATTCAGGGCGGAATGGTGGCATAGAGGACGGCACGGTGGCGTAGCGGTAGAGCTACTGCCTTACAGCGCCAGAGACCCGAGTTCGATCCTGACTACGGGTGCTGTCTGTACAGATTTTGTACGTTCTCAGTGTGACCTGCGTGGATTTTCTCTGAGAACGTTGGTTTCCTCCCACTCTCCAAAGATGTACAGGTTTGTAAGAGACACAGCATGGAAACCAGTCCTTCACCCACCAAAGGTACACAAAAAAGCTGGAGAAACTCAGCGGGTGCAGCAGCATCTATGGAGCGAAGGAAATAGGCAACGTTTTGGGCCGAAACCCTTCTTCACCCCACCAAATTTGCACTGGCCGTTAGCACGAATCTTTTCATTAAATCCTTTTCACTAAATTCGCTTCATACGGTCATGAATTGCTCCCAGATTCTTCCACCTGCCTACACACGGTATTTTGGGATGTGGGAGGAAACCAAAGCACTCACTGGAAACCCACATGGTCACGTGGAAACCCACACAGATCAGGATCTAACCCAATCTCTGCTGCTGTGGTGTAATGGCTCTACTACTTGAGCCACAGCAAAGCAAGAGAAGAAAGTCCATTTTGCAGGCACGCATGGTGAGGTAGCATTTCTGAATGCATTCAAAGGTGACAGATTATGAATTCAAGCTTAGCATATGAGAGGTCCATTCATGAGTCCGATGACAGTGGACATCATAGTCAGCCAGTGAGAAGGCCACATTAAGTTTACATTTCACCACAACCATAGAAACATACAAAAATAGGTGCAGGTGTAGGCCATTCGGCCCTTCGAGCCAGCACGGCCATTCAATATGATCATGGCTGATCATCTAAAATCAGTACCCCGTTCCTGCTTTTTACCCATATCCCTTGATTCCGTTAGCCCTAAGAGCTAAATCTAACTCTTCCTTGAAAGCATCCAGTGAATTAGCCTCCACTGTCTTCCGTGGCAGAGAATTCCACAGATTCACAACTCTCTGGGTGAAGAAGTTTTTCCTCATCTCAGTCCTAAATGGCCCTACCACTTATTCTTAACTGTGACCCCTGGTCCAGGACTCCCCCAACATTGGGAACATTTTTCCTGCATATAGCCTGTCCAATCCTTTAAGAATTTTATATTTTTCTATAAGATCCCCCCTTATCCTAAATTCCAGTGAATTCCAGTGAAGCCCAGTCGACCCTTTCGTTCATCATATGTCAGTCCCGCCATTCCGATAATTAACCTGGTGAACCTACGCTGCACTCCCTCAATAGCAATAATGTCCTTCCTCAAATTCGGAGACCAAATTGCACACATTACTCCAGGTGCGATCTCACCAGGGCCCTGTACAACTGCAGTAGGACCTCCTTGCTCCAAAACTCAAATCCTCTCACCATGAAGGCCAACATGCCATTAGCTTTCTTCATTGCCAGCTGTACCTGCATGCTTACTTTCAGTGACTGATGTACAAGCACATCCAAATCTCGTTGTACCTCCCCTTTTCCTAATATGAAACCATTCAGATAATAATCTGCCTTTCTGTTCTTGCCACCAAGGTGGATAACCTCACATTTATCCACATTATACTGCATCTGCTATGAATCTGCCCACTCACCCAACCTGTCCAAGTTACCCTGCAGCCTCATAGCATCCTCATCGCATCTCACACTGCCATCCAACTTTGTGTCATCTGCAAACTTGGAGATGTCACTTTTAATTCCTTCATCTAAACTGTTAATATATATTGTAAATAACAGGGGTCCCAGCACCGAGCCTTGCGGCGCCCCACTAGTCACTGCCTGCCATTCTGAAAAGGTCCCGCTAATTCCTACTCTTTGCTTCCTGTCTGCCAACCAGTTCTCTATCCATGTCATTATCCTACCCCCAATACCATGTGTTCTAATTTTGCACACTAATCTCTTGTGTGGGATCTTGTCAAAGGCTTTTTGAAAGTCCAGATACACCACATCCACTGGCTCGTCCTTATCCATTCTACTTTTTACAGCCTCAAAAAATTACAGATTAGTCAAGCATGATTTCCCCTTCATAAATCCATGCTGACTTTGACCGATCCTGTCACTGCTATCCAAATGCGCTGCGATAACATCTTTAACAATCGACTCAAGCATCTTCCCCACTACTGTTGCAAGGCTAACTGGTCTAAAATTTCCCATTTTCTCTCTCCCTCCTTTCTTAAAAAGTGGAGTTACATTGTCTATCCTCCAGTCCACAGGAACTGATCCAGAGTCGAGAGAACATTGGAAAATGATCCACGATTTCTAGGGCCACCTCCTTGAGTACTCTGGGATGCACACCATCAGGGGATTTATCTGCCTTCAGTCCCAAAGATTCCCTAACAGCATTTCCTGACTAATGTGGATTCCCTTCAGTTCCTCCCTCCCACTAGATCCTCGGTCCCCTTGTATATCTGGGAGAATGTTTATGTCTTCCTTAGTGAAGACAGAACTAAAGTACTCATTTAACCATTCTACCATTTGTTTGTTTCCCATTATAAATTCACCTGGTCTCTGATTGTAAGGGACTTATATTTGTCTTCACTAATCTTTTCATTTTTACATATCTAAAGAAGCTTTTAGAGTCTGTTTTTATTTTCCCCGCAAGCTTTCTTTCATGTTCTTTTTTCCATCTTAATTAACTCCTTTGTCCTCTTCTGTTGAGTTCTAAATTTCTCCCAGTCCTCCAGTTTGCTGCCTCCTCTGGCCAATTTATATGCATTTTCCTTGGATTTAACACTATCCTTGATTTCCCTAGTTAGCCACGGTTGAGCCGCCTTCCCCGTTTTGTTTTTTCGCCAGACAGGGATGAACAATTTTTGGAGTTTATCCATGCAGTCTTTAAATCTTTGCCATTGCATCTCCACCATCAACCCTTTAAGTATAATTTGCCAGTATCCTAGCCAATTCCCATCTCATACCTTCAAAATCTCCTTTGTTTACGTTCAGGACCCTAGTCTCTGAATTAACCGTGTCACTTTCCATCCTAATGTGGAATTCCAACATATTATGGTCACTGTTGCCCAAGGGGTTTTGTACAACAAGATCGCTAACTAATCCTTCCCCATTACACAATACCCAGTCTAAGATGGCCTGTCCTCTAGTCGGATCTTCTACATATTGGTTTAAAAAACCCATCCCGTATACATTCCAGGAGATCCTCCTCTTCAGCGCTGTTACCAATTTGGTTGGCCCAATTTATATGTAGATTAAAGTCACCCATGATAACTGCTGTACCTTTGCTACACACATCCCTAATTTCCTGCTTGATGCTATCCCCAACCTCCCTACTGCGGCTTGGTGGTCTGTACACAATTCCAACAAGTGTTTTCTGCCCTTGGCTATTTCACAGTTCTACCCATTACAATTCTACAGCATCCAAGCCAATGTCTCTCCTTGTTATTGCATTAATCTCCTCTTTAACCAGTAATGCCACCTCAACTCCTCTTCCTTTCTGTCTATCCTTCCTGAATATCGAATACCCCTGCATGTTTAGCTCCCAGCCTTGGTCACCCTGGAGCCATGTCTCCGTAATTCCAACTATATCATATTCCTTAACTACTAACTTCACATTCAATGAATCCATCTTATTACGAATGCTCCTCACATTAATGCACAAGGCTTTCAGGGTTGTTTTTCTTATCTCCCATCTACATTTTGCTTCTGTCCTCCTTTTAAGTCCCTTTGTCTCCTTGCATTGGCTCCCACCCCCCTGCCCTGTTAGTTTAAACGTGACCTTTCCTACACTCTCTTTCCCATTAACTGCAAGCATACCCGTCCTCGTTGTTGACTCCACCCCGCCCCCCCACTGTTTAGTTGAAACCATGGAGAAAGAGTGAAAAATCAGCCTCTTGCTGCAAAGGCACCAGCTTGCAGAAATAAACACGTGGGAGGTTCAGCTGAGGTGAGGTGTCTAGAAATTCTTCACACTATGCATTGGGGGATTGCGATGTTTTCATGCATCAATCTTTCAAGTGCAGAAAAACTGCATGATTCACCCAGGCGACAAACCTGTCCCTGGTTTACCTTGTCACTGCACAGGGGAACCACAGTGCGTCTCACACACAGGAGACAATCCTCACACCAGACCTGTGTCCTCATTTCCTAACTAAAACTGCACCATGCACGTCTGATTAGCGGAGTCCTTTCGTTCCCATCTCACTTGCAGCGGTCCTGCTGCTTGAAGGGCTACTTTTCATTTGTGGCAATGCTCCACACTCGAGTTCCAAGGATTCACAGGAGGAAAAGTTGCGGAGCACGAGGGGAGTTCAGGCCCATGTTGAGTTTATTGTCATTTGTACAAGTACAGTGAGGTACAGGTTCAATTAAAAATCTTGCCGCAACATGGCAGGCTCATCGATGCAGACACTTCTCCAGGTACTGGTCTCCACATGTCATCTCACTGGTTGCACTGAACAAGCAGAGACTGAAGGCATCACCATGCTCCTATCCCTCAGGAAGTATTTCCATATTTCCATACGACATAGACTGAGGACCTTCAGCCCATCGAATTCATACAATCTCACAGAGTTTCCCTGTAATATATCCTGCCCATCATCCCATTAGATTCCCCTCAGTATCCTTCACTACTCATTGTGACAATGTACAGCAGCATTGGGAGGTGGGGGGGAAGCTGGCACATCCAGCAGAAATCCCCGCTGTCACACTCCACACAGACAGCACCCGAGATTGGGATTGAACCCAGGACTCCAGAGCTCTGAGGCAGTAGCTCCACCGGCTGGGCATGGTGTTTACTAAATGCACTGGGAGCGTGTTCCCATCTCTAGCTCTCCAAAGAGCAATGTATCCAGAGTCTAAGGTTTTTAACGTGAAGGTTAATGAGCAGACTCCTGTTTGTGGTCTGCTCTGCCCACGGAAGCAAAGGAGGAGTATGTGTGGGGTAGAAAGGAGCTACATTAGGATAGAGTCACTGAACTGCACAGAGAAGCAGGGAGCAAGTCTGCATCTGGATGGATTGTGCAGGCTTCCTGCATTTGCATGATCAATTCACAAAAGTGCAATCTACCCACCTCCTGCACTAAAGCATCACAGAATGTTAAGAATTTCTAACCATTTCACTTTTTTATCAAACCTCCGAGGTATTTTACCTTGTCTCTGAGTGCTGTCTAATGTCACGGCAACCAGAACCTGCTTTTCTCCTATTTCTCGAGGGTGGCGGAGCGATGGAAACTCAATGAGATTTGGTCACTGGACAATTATCACATTGCCTAGTAACCTTTCCTCCATCAGCCAGTGTTGAAAGGCTCTCCATTTCAATTTAACTGCACTCAATTTTCATGCGCACTATATAATCAGGCCACTCAATGTGAAGCCTATTATTTTAAACCTCATGTAAGTATCGCATACACCAGCATCTGCTTCTATTGCTGGGACCAGGCCCAGGATGACGGGTCTCCTTTCACACTGTGGGAGACTCTGTTTAATGACACATGATAGATGATTGGAAAATTCTTCGCTCAGATAAAATAAACCCTCAACAAGGGTCTACCTGCAGGTTAAATGGGCTAGTTTCTCCTGGCCCATTCCTGAATGGCACAAAAAGACATGTGAGACTTAGAGGAGGAATAAGTGATGGTGCCTGACTCCCACTACCACTGCACCCAATCTCTTAGTTCTGTAGCTTAAGGGATTGCAGCAACATAAATGTCAGGCTAATGTAGATTACCATTTATAATGCTCTTGTAACAACCCAGAATAAGTGATTATTGAGCTTCCAACAGTCTTAAGGAATGGATTGGTATTGCCAAGATTCAAAGATACTTTATTATTAAATGTACCTAGGTACAGTGAAATGCTTTGATTTGCATACAATCTGGTAAGTTCATGCGGTACGCCAGGTCCCCCATGGTCTTTTAGGGATTGGTCTGTTTTCGCTGTCTAAGGCTTATTACAGAACACTGACTCGCTGAGCACTGAAGGAGGTTTTCAGTGCTGCCCCAGCCCCCCTGTGTCTCTCTATTTGGAGGCAGGTGAGGGGAAACATCCAGATGCCCACAATGAACGTTAACCCTACCTTCCTCGGGCCACTCTTATTAACAATTATTTCCCCAATATAGTGAGAGATAGGCGGCCCTCTCCTCCACTACGCACCTGCTTTGGACAAACTGAAATGGAAAAGCTTTGCATTTAACCCAACTCCCACCTCCTTCTCCTGCAACATTTCACCCTTCCTTCTATAATATTCTAGGAATAGATTGGCTAGAGAGAGGGGTACATTGAGCGGACACACTGATTCTCTTGCCCAGAGTATGGAAATCAACAACCAGAAGATATTGGTTTAAGGTTAGTGGGGAGGGTGGGGGTTAAGATTATAGGAACCTGAGGGGTAACTTTTTAACGCAAAGGGTGGTAGGTGTATGGAACGAGCTGCCAGAGAGGTAGTTGAGACAGATACTATCAAACATTTAAGAAACATTTAGAAAGGTACATTGATAGGATATGTTTAGAAGCATATGGGCCAAACGCAGGAAGGTGGGGCTGGTGTAGATGGGACTGAAGGGCTGAAGGGCCTGTTTCCACGCTGTAAGACTATGACTCTACAATAATGAACCTATTTCTCCCATGACAAATGGTAAATCAAGGTTAGTCTCCTGACTTCCCCTTGCGTTTTCGTCCAATTTTGCTTTATGACTGGCTGCATAAGTAAAACAAAGGAAAGTAAACTGGAGAAATGTACCAAAATTTAAAGTATTGGCGAACGTAATGGATGGTGTTTTAAATTACTCTTGAAAATCGGATAATGGGCAACAAATCAACGATAAAATCCTTGATCTAAATGGATTGCATCTGCACTTTTGAGATAGCAAACATTTTTGAATACTCATACACACACTCCTTACGAAAGGGATTGGTCCCAAAAGAAACGGCGGAGAACTAATGTATTTTCTAGAGAAAAATCAGAACATGTGAAGGAAGTGTGAGATTGAGTGGAAGTTGGTTACAAACCACAAACCAGCGAATAATGTTTCTATCCTTTCCTCCTTCATACACATCGGACTCCTCCTTAAACGTATTTATGCTCTTCACTGTGCTGTGTGGTAGTACCCCACGGAAAATAAGTGTCAACATAGGGTGGGGGGAATGGAGTGATCTGGAGATACAGATACACAGAGCACTAAATACTGGGGGTAGGCCATTTAGGACTGAGATGAGGAAACACTTTTTCACCCAGAGAATTTTGAATCTGTGGAATTCTGTCACAGAAGGCAGTGGAGGCCAATTCACTGGATGTTTTCAAGAGAGAATTCGATATAGCTCTTAGGGCTAACGGAATCTAGGGATATGGGGAGAAAGTAGGAACGGAGTACTGATTTAGGATGATCAGCCACGATCATATTGAATGGCGGTGCTGGCTCAAAGCAGGCTGGGACTCTATTCCTCGGAGCGCAGGAGGATGAGAAGTGATCTTATAGAAGTGTATAAAATCATGAAAGGAATAGATCGGGTTGATGCACAGAGTAGGGGAATCGAGAAACAGAGGACATAGGTTTAAGGTGAAGGGGGGATGATTTAATAGGAATCTGAGGGGTAACTTTTTCACACAAAGAGTGGTGGGTGTATGGAACGAGCTACCAGAGGAGATAATTGAGGCAGAGACTATCACAACGTTTAAGAATCAATTAAACAGGTACATGGATAGGACAGGTTTTGAGGAATATGGGTCAAATACAGGCAGGTGGGACCAGTGTAGAAGGGACATATTGGTCGGTGTGGGCAATTTGGAACGAAGGGCCAGTTTCCACCC
This sequence comes from Malacoraja senta, assembly GCA_038087875.1. Lineage (NCBI taxonomy): Eukaryota > Metazoa > Chordata > Chondrichthyes > Rajiformes > Rajidae > Malacoraja > Malacoraja senta. The sequence continues at coordinate 178,177,688 of CM075978.1, forward strand.
TGCGTGACTGACTATGAATGCATTGATGTAAAAAAATTGCAGAAACTGGGAATCTGGAAACAGATATAGCTGGAAATCTTAAGCAAGTCTCACAGCATCTATGGAAAGGAAACAAAAAGACCTTTGAACTTAAACATTAACTCTGTTACTCTTTCCAGAGATGCTTGCTTGACCTGCTGAATATTTCCAGAGCTCCCTGCGATGTGTTGATGTGACGAGATGAATGTTGGGAGAAGGGCCGAATGGCCTACTCCTGCACCTAATTGTCTATTTCTATGGAGCATAAATAACCGCATGAATATGCTGGGGCAGATGGCCCATTTCTATGCTGTAAATACAATGTAATACTTGATACAAATGATTCAAATACACTAATAAATCCAATGAGAGTCTTCATATGTGGTTTTATCCCTCAGGCTCTATCCTTTACACAGTTATAAAATTATATTTGTCATTTTGCTTTCAACCACTGTTTATTGTTTGGCTGACAGCTAAATGCAATTATTTTGCCTTTGGATGTTGCCTTTAAGATGAATTGATACTGTGTGAAAAGTAAACCTTGCACTGCATATTAACACCGTTCCTCTTCATGTCTTAGAAGCTTGCACATGCTTTGGTCTTGTAATATAAACTGTTAACAACTTATTGATGGATCTCACAGAGGAGATGGCACTCTGTTGGTATAGATTTGACAGTACAAAAGGTCACTCAGTGCAGACAATCAAATCAGCTCCAAATGAATCTATTAACATTTGGTCGTTGCCACACCTCATCTGCAAATCTCTGTCCCTTCTCCAATATCTTTTTCATCCCATGTGAATGCAACAACTGGAAGTCACAGATCGATAGCAAAGTGTGACAAGGACTCCATTAGAATATGAGGTGACAAGTGCCCTCCTCCCATCAGGGAGGCGGTACAGGAGCCTCAGGTCTCGTACCAGTAGGATGAGGAACAGCTTCTACAATTATACCGTCGCATTGCTGAACTCGGAGTCCCGCCGATAGATTCCTCCGGTCCCTCCGTCCCCATTGTTAATTATTCTGTATTTTTGATTATTCTGTATCCTCTTTTTTTTTAAAATTTCTATATTGCACTACTACTACGGACTGACGCAAAACTGCATTTCGTTGTACCCATACTCAGTATTTGTGCAATGACATTAAAGTTGAATTGAATTGAACTCCCTTGATTATACTTGGCTGTTTAAGAATCCGGCATTCCATAAAGCTGTAGTTAATGGCAACACGGGGAGAGTAGGGAAAAGGACATCCAGGTCAGAGGTGAGTGAAACAGGTAGGTGAGTATTGTGGGTTGGGATATATCGGAGGGAGTAGCAAGGCATGGTTGGACCCAAAACAGAATTAGAAGCAAGGATGGAAAGGTGGCAACAAATGCTGTGATGATTTCTTAACTATAAACAGTATTCAGGGAGGATTGGTGGGACAGTCTCCCTGACCATACTCCAGATGAGGCTGGGTCCCTTTAACGATGCAGCTCTCTGGGTAAGTGAGTGAGCCTTAGTTGTGCAACTAAATTTTGTGAACTGACATTTAATTCTTGAAGTCATTTCAGACCCACACATGAAGAACATTGTCCTATAGAGTAAGTGGTCTTTAGATTGAATCCTCTTGCATAACGATGATTGAGGGAATTTTGTACTTGGAGTGTTATTGTGGTTGTCACACTGCAGGAAGGACACAGTAGCATTAGAAATAATGCAGATTAGATTCACCTGGAATGGAGAGACACAAGGAGAGATTGGACAGTTTATTCTCTCTGGTATGTAGAAGCCAAGGGGTGATCTTACAGAGGGTTATAAAATTATGTGGTGCATTGTTTAGAGATACCGCGTGGAAACAGGCCCTTCGGCCCACCGAGTCCGAACCAACCAGCGATCCCCATACACTAACACTATCCTACACACACAAGGGACAATTTACATTGAAGATAGACACAAAAAGCTGGAGCAACTCAGCGGGACAGGCAGCATCTCTGGAAAGAAGGAATGGGTGACGTTTCGGGTCGAGACCCTTCTTCAGAATACAGGGTCTCAACCCGAAACATCACTCATTCCTTCTGTATGGAGGCTTTTCTATTTTCAATAAGTGCAAGTGTTTTATTATTGCTGTTTTATGAACAGGTTTTGGTACTCCCCAAAAATGTCAGGTGATTGCAATTCACCTTGAAAATGCACAAATGCTATAACGGTTTCCACCACAGGCTTTCTGCTATTCCCTCTGGCTGAGGTAATTCAGTGGACTTGGGCACGGATCACAGTGTTTCCCAGTTATTTAACTGAAGAGGATACTGCCAATGGTTTGTCCTGTAGCAGTGTCCAGGAGAAAACAGATGAGTCGATGAGTATCAGAGGACATCATTCAATGCTGTGATTTACTCTCCTGAGACTGGGATTATACACAGAGAACATTTGTTTTCACCTTGTCCAGGAAAGCGATTAAAAGCCTCCAAACTGCATTGCTAACAATGTCCTTGAGGGAACACCATCCACTCCAACTAGCTCTGAGGCAGCCAGTCTGTTCAAGGAGGAGGTATTGATGGTATGGCAGCTTGCAGATGGATTTTGATTGCGAGGGCCGGATCTGAGCTTTACGCACTGAGAAACAGGGACTACAAACTCTGAAATCTCCTTTTGCACACACTTGTCACTCATGCGTTGTCTTTTTCAAGGGATAATTTCAAGGAAAGCTGATGCCATGAAATGGAGGTCACTCTTTGGCGAATGCAGACTAGCTTCTTGATTAAAGTTTGTACATGAGTCTCCATTTTAGGAGTCAGACTCTTGTGCAAAAAACCAGCTCTGAAGCTCTTTGGATCGGAGGGCTCGTAGGGATCGTGCATGATTCAACTGAAGATAGACGCATAAAACTGGAGCAGGTCAGACAGCTTCTCTGGAGAAAAGGATTGGGTGACGTTTCGGGTCGCGACCCTTCAGACCGAAGAAGGGTCTCGACATGAAGCGTCACCTATTCCTTTTCTCTAGAGATGCTGTCTGACCCGCTGTATTACCTGGGGAGATGTGAACTTGCGTGAAAAGGAATTACATAGGAAACAGTCACCCAAATGTAAGCTTTCCATCTTCAGAAGGAGGTGCTTATAGCAGACAGACTGATGGACAAGTCAAGTCAGATTTATTCGTCACGTGCTCATAAAGTGCAGTGAAATGAACTTGCCAGCAGCGGTACCCCACCAAGTTCTGTCCTTACTAACTCAATTGAAATATCTGTTGCCAATCATATACCCTGCACTCCCGCAACACCACCTATCCTCCCCCTACCTTGGTGTTGCCAATACAGGTGATGTCCACCTTAAAAGAAAACAAATTAACTTAGTTTATTGGCTGAACCATTGTTATAGTGATAAAGATGCTCAGTCTATTTGCCATCCAAATGAAACTTCTTCACCATAGCAACAATGCTAATTTGAACTGTAATTGTAGGTAACAACATCAGAGAGGAAGAAGCTTTGCAATGCCATTAGTTTCTTGATGAGTCAAAGCTCGAAAGGATAATCACAGTCTGGTGCCCTTAATTTTAAAATTAAAGCTCTAGGCAACTCCTTCGCTATTTCAACACCATTGTGGATGCAGTGATCTCAATGTCGAAGGAAAGCATGTAAAAAACAAACTTCTGGGGAAAGCGAATTGCCACAAATTATTAAATGACTCATTAAGTAGGGTCTTCAAAATAATCTTTAAATAGTTCTCAGTGTTTAGAGTGAGGAAAACTTTGAACGTGGCAGAAGCACCTTGAGGACTGCAATGTCATCATGAGCTCACTGGGACTTCCTTCTCTTACTGAAACTATTCCCTTGTATTTCGAATGGTTTTCCAAAGACAAAATCTGGCTTGTAGAATCACAAAAGATTCAACATGGAAATAGGCACTTTGGCCCATTGCATCCACCCAGACAGAATTGGATCACATTTGGAGCGACATATGGACAGGAAGGGCTTAGAGGGCTATGGGGCAATTGCAGGCAAATGGACTGAGCCCAGTTTGCCAACTTGGTAGACATGGACAAGGTGGGCCAAAGGGCCTGTTTCTGTGCTCAATGATTCTATGACTGACCATCACCAAAAAAATGACATTAATTGGTTAATAGGGTGGCCACAGTGGCCCAGCTGCAGAGTTGCTGCCTTACAGCGCTGGAGATCCAGGTTTGATACAGACTACGGGTGCTGTCTGTATGTCATTTCTACGTTCTCCCCTTGACCGCATGAGTTTTCTCCGCGATCTTTGGTTTCCTCCCACATTCCAAAGACGTACAGGTATGTAGGTTAATTGGCTTGGTGTGTGTGTAAATTGTCCCTAGTGTGTGTAGGATTGTGTTAATGTGCGGGAATCGCTGGTCGGTGCAGACTCGGAGGGTCGAAGGGCATGTTTTCACGCTGTATCTCTTTTTTTTATTTTATTTGTTCTTATTTATTGAACATGTTAAAAAAAATACAAACACAAATAAACTTATAAGCAATAAAAAGAAAAGAAAACACAAAGGAAAACAAACAAATAAGTAACTCAAATAATACAAATAATATCGTTCATGTTCAAAAGGGGTAAGAAGAAGTTTGAAAACTTTTCTGGTCCTACCCCCTCTTATTTTCTATACATTTTCATGGAAAAACAAAATAATGGGAACAAATGGACCCAAAATCTGTTCAACAGTCCACAAACAAGAAATAACCAAACAGAAAAGAAAATCACTGGTCCAGCTCATAACCATTCAATCTTTTGTTTCTGAAGAGTGTTTTAGTTTGAATAGAGTCTTACATTTTTTCAGCTCATCATGGCAGTTATTCCAGAGACTAACACCCTTTGCTGTAACACAATGGAGTTTTGCATTAGTTCTTATTGCCGGTTTTTCGAATATATAGGTTCCTCTCAGGTTGTGTTTGCTTTCTCTCCGTTGGAACAACCCCTGGATATTACAAGGCAATTGCTGATTTGCTGCTTTGAACATAATTTGGATAGTTTTATAATCTGTCAGATCTTGAAATTTTAATGTTTTTAGTCTGATAAATAATGGTTTTGTTGATTGTCTGTAGGTGGTTTTATGTATAATTCGTATTGCTCTTTTTTGGAGGATGAAGATTGGATGTGTATTTGTTTTGTATGTGTTTCCCCATACCTCCACACAGTAGATCATGTATGGGAGTATGAGGGAGCAGTACAACATATACAGGGAGGCTTGATTTAGTAGATCTCTGGCTTTATTCAGTATTGCAATTGATTTGGATATTTTGGCTTTAATATAATTTATGTGAGATTTCCAAGTTAATTTGTTGTCAATTAATACTCCAAGAAATTTTATTTCAGATACTCTTTCTATTTCTGTGCCATTTATCATGAGCTTTTTCTCTGTGTTGGTTGATCGATTTCCAAATATTATGAATTTTGTTTTACTTAAATTCAATGTGAGTTTATTTTCGTCAAACCAGACCTTCATCCTGCTCAATTCCTTTTCCATACTATCCAGGAGCTGTTCCAAGTTGTCTCCACAGCAGAGTAAGTTAGTATCATCAGCAAAGAGAATAGTTTCAAGGGTTTTTGACACTTCACATATATTATTGATATACAAAATGAATAATAATGGCCCTAACACTGATCCCTGAGGCACCCCACACGTAACCTGCGGTAATTGTGATTTATGGTTTTGTATTTCGACATATTGTTCCCGGTTCTGTAGGTAGCTGAATAGCCATGATAGTGCGATGCCTCTAATGCCATAGCTTTGTAGTTTCTTTATTAATAACTCGTGGTCTACAGTGTCAAATGCTTTTTTTAAGTCCAAAAAAATCCCTACTGCATACTCTTTATTTTCTATTGCCTTAGTAATTTTTTCTATAAATTCAATAATTGCAAATGAAGTTGTTCTGTTAGCTCTAAAACCATATTGTTGTTCGTACAGTATGTTATGTTTGGTGATAAATTCGTCCAGTCTTGTGTAAAATATTTTTTCCAGTATTTTGGAAAACTGTGGAAGCAATGAAATGGGTCTGTAATTTGAAAGTACATGTTTGTCTCCAGTTTTATATATTGGTATGACTTTTGCTGTTTTCATTTTGTTGGGAAATACACCGGTTTAAAGGGACTGATTACAAATGTGAGTCAGAGGTCTTGCTATGCATTCTATAATGTTTTTAACTGTAAACATGTCAATATCATGACAATCTGCGGATTTCTTACTCTTGAGTTTTTTTACAGTGTCAATAATTTCTTTTTCTTCAGTCCCTCTTATAAATATCTCTAAACTAAACTCAAACTAAACTAAACTACATTCTACTATACCCGCATTTTTTTGTTGTACCCTTATTCTCTTCAACTCCCCCTTACAGTGGTCAATTAACCTACCAATCCTCACATGTATGGGATGTGGGTGGAAACCGAAGCACCCAGAGGAAACCAGGCATTCTCTGGAAGAAAGGGAAACTCCACACATACAACACCCAACGTTGGGATTGAACTCAGGTCTCAGGAGCTGTGAGGCAGTGGTTCGACCAGCTGCGACACTGTGCCACCTGTCCAGGACAACTGTCAGGAACTGTTTACACAAAGCCACCCAAGGAATAAAGGCCTGTTATATCTCAGCTAAATCTCAGTGGAAATCCTTTGTTTTGTACCAACTGCAGGAGATCATGATTGGTCATAATCCCAGGACAAAAAAAGGACAAATGAAAAGTAGAAATCCCATCACTAAGGATGAACTAATTTCATTTATTTACTCTCTAGCACCTATGCTAGCAGGGTGATGACCCTCAATGAAAAGAAATCATTCTAGTATCTACTAACTCCTTGCATCTCCACATTTCCATCCCACCAGGTTCAGGTATATCTACTTTCCAACAACCATCAGGCTACTGATCTGACCTGCACAACACTAAACCCACCTCAGCAATGGAACACTACGGCCCATCTCTTGCACTACCATGGACTTGTGTCTCGAATTGTGCCTTGCACCACTGTTCTGTTGTTTTCTTTCCACAGTCTTGCAGAATTGACGTGTGATTTATGTAGAATTTTTTGATTTTTTATGATCTCTCTGTGATATTATTGCAGGCAGGATTTTCATTGTACCCGTACCTCACTGTATGATGGCGTTAAACTCAACTTGACTTAACTTTAGGTTGACTTCACTTGGCTTTATGCAGGCTTGCATGAGCTTGCCATGCAACATCACATAGCTTTCTTCAAACTTCAGAATGAGATGGAATTAACACTCACCACATAATTGCAACGAGTCAATCATCAGGATCAATAACATAACCTAGATTTTTACAGCAACTGATACTTATCTGGCGCCCCAAATAAGTAGGAACAATAAAAACTCCTGACGGATGTATTAAACAATGTACTTAATTTTATAAGGCCGTTACTTTAATCTCACCATCCATGCACTTATAATTCTATACTCGCTTCAGGCAATTGAACAAAGTAAGATGATGAAATCTTTCCCACCAAATGTTAATAATAACTACCTTATATATTATCAAAAATAACAGACCAAAAATCATATTTATATTTGAAATGAATAATCAAGGCCCTCCTTTCATGGGTGGTGTGGAGCAATTGACTACAATCTGCGACATTTAATACAAAATATTTTTTTCTCTGCGAGGATATTTGTGAATTCTTTACATCTTTCAACAAAAGAGAACCCAAAAAGCAATAAAATGGTTTATTTTTGTCACAGTCATATCTCTCAAACTATCAATTATAAATCAGGTTTACTATAAAGTAGAATTATTGAGAAGCAAGAAGGGAAAATATAACACATTTCATGGGAGAGAAGTCTGATAGGACTTGCTTTCTTACCAGGGTCTTAAACCCATTTAAAGAACAATAGATAGCTTACAATGTTGACATTTCCCATAACTTAGAACATATTGGTGAAGAGAAGCTTAAATGTGAAACTGGATATCCATGAGCGTTTCCATTAAGTTTTTAATATATCAGGTGCTTGACAAAGCAGAAACACACTGAAGAAACTTTCCTATGACATTCTGATTTTTATGCTCTGTACTAAGGGCACCTCACTGGCACAGAAATAGATTAAACTCCACAGCAAAAATGACCTGTTTTGAAGCAGCTTCAGTGTCTTAGACAGGATACGTGAAGGTTAAGGTGTCTGACTGTAGACAGCAGGGTGATTGCTTCTGTTTTGTTTGTCTTTCTCAACACCTGAGGTGATTAGCCTCATTGCTGACTACCATGTTTTCATGTAAAATCCCACCTGATGTCCCCAGAATGGAGTTATACTGGAGAATTCAGGCAAAATATTGTTTTTTTAAAGATGTTTTGAAGGAGCAATCATGCTTAATATTCAAGGAGATTGGGATCAGACTGAAGCTCGAATTTATTTTAAAGTCTGCTCTTATTTGTCCGAATTACAGCTGATGTTCGTGGGATTGGTTGTCAGGGGCATGGGGTCAAGTCGTGAGGTTTTGGGACCTTAAAGTGATGTTTATGTACATGTTGGGGTAATTGCTTGTGAGCTAACTGGGAGTTGCCAAGGCCTTCACCACTAGACTATTCAGGGAGAGCAGGGACCTTGGCCAGAACATTCGAAGAGAGGGCGCAGCCTTGCATGGCAACTCTTATTGTCTACAAATTGTGAGACCAGTCTTGACTCAATGCCACAACTGGACCTTTTTGGGAAGGGCTTTACAAAGTGAAGGAAAAAATACCTGGCCACTTAAAATGAAAAACGAACACATGTACATGGGACACACAGACTGGAAAATATAATGTCAAAAATTATCTTCTTCGGAGGTGCTCAGTCCCCACTGTTAGTTAAAGGAATAATGTATCAGGGGAAAAAAAGATAAAGAGGAACTCAATGGGTAACTAACGAATAACTAACTAATAATTCAGCGGGTCAAGCAACATGTCTGTTTAGGACAACATGGATCGGTGACGTATCGGGCCGGGACCTTTCTTCACTCTCTACAGAACATGGATAGGCGATGTTTTGGGTCGGACTGAAATCTACAAGGCTTGTAACAAAAAGTAGACAATGATGAGGAAAACTGACTGAGAATTTTGTGTAAGCAACATGATGAATTTTATCCTGAACTACCTGGCTGTGAGTGTATGGGGTCTATTGGAGCTGTCAGAACAACAACCGGCCACAAGGCTGATGAGTAAGAGGAGGGGAAACTAGTTCCTGCTCCTGAAACTGTCCAGTATGGAGGTGTGAATGTTGTAAAACGGGGCAGCTCTACCAAGCTTCAGTCTTATCTCGGGTGCTGAGGAGTTTGCACATTCTCCTTGCGCATGCGTGGGTTTCCCCTGGGTGCTCTGGTTTCCTCCCATGGATACGGTTCCTAATGTTAATTGGCCATTGTAAATTGCCTCTACAATGCAGGTGAGTGGTAGAATCTGGGGGAAGATGAGGAGAACGTAGGAAAATTTAAAAAAATGGGATGAATGTAGGATGAGCGAATGTTTCTGTGCTACATCTCTCTAAGACTTGATGACTTGAGTTGATTTACAAACGGTTATACTAAATCTTGCAGCAAAGAGATGGGTCCAGATGTCTTGTAGTGTTTAATAACCTCGCAAACGTGACTTCATCTCTCCACTTCAACATTGTCTTTGTCCCTTTCTTTCTTGTGTACTCATTCAGTTTCTCCTTTCAGGCATCTGTAACAGTCACCTCGATTGCTCCATTTGGTGGTAAGTTCCAGATTCTCACCAAATTACGAATAATGATAGTTCCTCTGAAATCCTCAATGGATTTACTGAAGTATTGCAGAGTTTGGACCTTAATATCAATTGAAACTAATTTGCTACTTCTCCTTCCACCAACCCTTCATAACGTTGAAATCCTCCATTCCAGCCCTGGATTTTCAAGGGAACCCTTGCCTACTTCATGCTGTGATGTTAGCTCCCGCAACAAGGTTCTAGCACTTGTAAAGGTGAGGTTTTTGGAATGTGGTGGGGGTTCCCCCCATTTGGGTTACTTTGGTCTGTCAACAGTAGCATTGGGTACAAAGAATAATCATACTACAATTTTAGAAATTACTGAGCAAAAATCAAAGTGCTGGAGGAACTCAGTGGGTTAGGGTGTACTAGTGGAGGGAAATCAGACTGAATCAACCGATCTGAAACGTCACCTGTCCATTTCTCTCCACAGATGCTGCCTGACGTGCTGAATTCCTCCAGCACTTTGTACTTTGCTCAAGATTCCATCATCTGCAGTTCCTTGTGTCTTAATTTATAAATTACAAGTTGAGTTCTCAAGTAGTGATGTCGTTAAGGATAAGTTAGTCTGTGAGAAACAAAGGAACAAGGAATGTTGGTATGGAGGGTGACACAGCCGGTAGGGTCGGGCTCACAGATCCAGTGACCAGGGTTCGATCCTGATCTCTATGTAGAGTTTGTAGAGTTTGTATGCTATTCCGGTGACTGCATAGGTGCTCCCTGGTGATCCACATTCCTCCTAAGTCCCAAAGTCACGTTTGTTAGGGGCCTGTCCCACTTTCACGACCTCTGCCGAGTTTGCCTTTGACTCATACTCGCAGCATAGTCGTCATGAGGTCGTAGGAGGTCGTAGCAGGCCGTGATGCTGGTCGTAGGTACTCGTGGTATCAAGTAGGTCGGGGCGTTTTTCTAGCAAGATGAAAAATGTCCACGAGTAAAAAAGGTTGTGAATTAGGTCGTGAAAGTGGGACAGGCCCTTATGTAGATTAATAGGCCTTTGAATTACTTCTGGTGTGCGGGTGCATGGTAGAGGCTGGATGAGAAGGTTGATGGGAATGTAGGGAGAATACAAATGGGATTTGTGCAAATGGGTGCCTGATGGTCAGTGTGAAGGGCCTGATTCCATGTGGCTTCATATGCAGCTTATGTAGTATTGGACATGGAAGAATGGGTGCATGTGACAAACTATTTCTGGATGCTTCAACTAATTTTTCACTACAGAACCTATCAAGCTCAGGTCAAGTCGAGTTTAGATGCACAAGTACGGTGAGGCACCGCAACCATGAAAACCACGCTTCACAGTCTCACGCACTGGTTCAAACACACCAAAACATATTACATATAAATTGTACATTACATTTCTTTAAAGAGACTGTGTAAAAAAACAAAACAAACAAAATAATTAGAAAAATAACAAGTCCACAGTAACGCGAGGGGTGGCCCAGAGTGTTCTGTTGTCAAGGTAGCTGTGCAGATCAAGCCATTAGGAAATGTTACTTTACACATTCATTTTCCTTCACTTGTTTGTTTAAATTGCGGGCGATATGGTAGAGTATGGTTAAAGTAAAGAATACCAAGACAATGCAGAATATAAGATGCTGCAGACACAGTGGCTTGTAAAGGTGAGGTTTTTGGAAGGTGGTGGAGGAGCCCCCATTTCCCATGTTGTGGACAATTCTAGCTTCCACACAATTTCTGATAGAAGCAGCAGATAGGGACTAAATCTGAATGCTCATCCAAAGGTTCAGCATGGATACAACTGGTTGATGGGCAGTCTTCTGCCTGGCTAGATCCTGGTGGCGTTAAACTCCATTGAAACTCAAGACTCTCCTCAAGATTCCAGCATCTGCAGTTCCTTGCATCTCCAGTGAAACTTGCTGGGTAAAATGATTTGTGTGGAGAGGAAATTGGAACACTTCTTTCAAAGAGCCGATATAATGGACCCCTCTCCGTGACATAATTTCACAGTGGACATAGGTGCATGGTTTTCCCTCACCTTTGTGGGGTGGCTTTGAAATCTACCAGACTTCTGGATGCTGGGCATTGCTGGCGGCATGAAATGCAGCTTCACATAAAGCATGGACAGCCAAGTGGCACACTGCCTCTTCATCAAGAGGAAAGGCCATATGGCCTTGGAGTCTCGGAAGGGAAACATTGGCCCAAGAGGGGAAAACACACTGAAGCACATTTCAATTGAAGGCCTATCTGCTGCCAAAACAAATTAAATCACAGCAATTAAGGGGCATTTCAGTCAAACACTTTTACATATGATTTCAGATCAAGCATTCCAGACTCCTGCCAACTTTGCGGAAAGAACAGCTTTGCTGGATGTCATTCATAACTGGAGATTCAGTAGAGAATTATCTGCAGTAAAAGCGGGCCGTTCAGGAGTGAAACAATGGGGCAAGGCCATGTTACTCTTTGGCTATTTCAGATGCTGCTTTAACGCAGAGTATTTTCATTCTTTTCTGAATAACATTAAATGGAATCAGTACTAATACACATTCAGCAGGATGCTGCCTGAATTGGACGATTTTACTAATGGAGAGGGATTGGATAGGCTAGGATTAGAAACATAGAAAAATAGTTGCAGGAGTAGGCCATTTGGCCCTTTGAGCCAGCACCGTCATTCAATATGATCATGGCTGATCATCTAAAATTAGTACCCTGTTCCTGCTTTTTCCCCATATCCCTTGATTCCTTTAGCTAAATTAAGGGGCAATTAAGGGGCATTTCAGTCAAACACTTTTACATATGAAGGTAGACACAAAATGCTGGAGAAACTCAGAGGGTGAGGCAGCATCTATGCAGAGGAATTGGCGCTGTTTCGGGTCTCGACCCGAAACAACACCAATTCCTTCTCTCCGTAGATGCTGAATCGCCCGCTGAGTTTCTCCAGCATTTTGTGTCTACCTTCGATTTTACCAGCATCTGTAGTTCTTTCTTAAACTTCGACATATTGTAGATGGTTTATGCATGCAACCAATCATATAGCTACCTCACCACTACTAACCCCGCCTTAAGTATCATTTATAATAACGCCTGCTTCTCCTTCTGCGCAGTACGGTAGCAGATTGGAGTCCGGGACTACTCATGTGTTGTTTAACTCTGTATACTTATTAAAGACTATTATAATGCTACACGTGTGTAATGACTATTTACACATATGATTTCTGATCAAGCAATATAGACTCCTGCTAACTTTGCTGCTTGTTTCCTTCAAAGCGAAGGAGGCTGTGGGCTGACTGGAGCGTACATTGCTATTTTTTTGCCACGGTAGGGGTATCAAAAACAAGAGAGCATAAGATGACGGTAGGAATTTTAAGCAGGATTTGAGGAGTAAGTATTTACACAGATGGTGTTTGATATCCGGAATGTGCTGCCAGAAGACAAGGTGGAATCAGATATAATTATAATGATTAAAAGGCAATTTAGACAAGACACTCAAATAGGCAAGGCAAGGTAAAGATACTGTAATTTATGATGCCGTGATTATGGATGATCAGCCATGATCATATTGAATGGTGGTGCTGGCTCGAAGGGCCGAATGGCCTACTCCTGCAACTATTTTCTATGTTTCTATGGTATAATGCAGGTAAATGGTAATTGAGATTGGAGCAGATGGGCAAATGGCTCAGCATAGACATCGTGAGCCTAAGGACCCATTTCAGTGCTGTATGACATATTATACTTCATATATCTTGTATCTCGGTACATGTGACTCGCAGAACCAGAGAGGAAGCACGCCACCCTCAATCCCTGCAGGACTACCTCAGAGGTCCTGCTGGAAACACACCTGGAGAAATGGACAGCACACCTCATGCAAGAGACATTGGCCTCGGGGATTGTTCACTTTAGTTTAGTTTAGAGATACAGCATGGAAACAGGCTCCTCGGTCCACCGAGTTCACACCAACCAGCGATCTCCGCACATTAACACCATCCTACACACACGTTAGGGACAATTTTTTTACACTTATACCAAACCAATTAACCTACAAACATGTACATCTTTGGATTGTGGGTGGAAACCAAAGACCTCGGAGAAAACCCACGAGGTCACGGGGAGAACGTACAAACTCCGTACAGACATCACCCGTAGTCGGGATCGAACCCAGGTATCTGGCACTGCAAGCGTTGTAAGGCAGCAACTCTACCGCTGTGCTACCGTGCCGCTCATAGTATAGATTCACCTGGATTAAATCATAAGGAGAAATTAAGATCCTTATACTTTAAGATCAATGGAATCTGATCAGAAGAATGGGAAACAGATAAGGTAAGGTGAAAGTAAACATTTGCTATTAGTCAGTCTTTGGAACATAATCTAAAAATACTCTCCAGTCTTCAGGTTAACAGATGTTTCTCGATACAGAAATGTTTGCAGTTGCCTTTATCAGATGGTGGTTGATTTTAAATCAATGTTAAATCTAAGACTGATCGATTTTGGCAAATCTGAAGGACTAAGGTGATAAAGCCAAATGATGGAGTCAGGTCACAGGTCAGGTCACAGGTCGATGCAGCAGGATGCACAATAGGTTGCAGAGAGCGGTGGACTCAGTTTTGTCCATCACAGGCACAGCCTTTCCCACCATCCAAAGCATCCACACGAGACGCTGCCCCAAAAGAATGAATGTACCTATCATTAAAGATCCCCAACATTTGGTCCATGCCTTCTTCTTACTGCCACCCTCAGGCAGGAGACACAGATATCTGATGGCAGGCACCAATATTTCAGGATCAGCTGCTCTCCTACAATTATCAGGTATCTGCACAACCCTGATCCCATCTCGACAATGGAGCTCCTCGTCATTCCTTCCCCACAAAAGATTGGGTAAGCAGAGATGGATAGGTTCTTGATTAGTAAAGATGTCAAAGATTACAGGGAGAAGGCAAGAGAATGGGATTGAGAGGGAAAAACAGAACAGCCATGAACGAATGGCACAGCAGACTCAATGGGCTGAATGGCCAAATTCTGCTCCAGTTTTATGATCTAATGTACAAAATCTTAAAAACATTTACCACTAGAATTCAGGAACAGCTTCTTCCCCACTGTTACCGGACTACGGAACGGATCTGTGATTAGATAGGGTGTAGTTCCACTTTCCCACCTACCTCATTGAGGAAGTTAAACATTTTTAGTCTACACATTCTCTTTAACTAGAGTGCTAGAATGCTGTGGCACTACACAGCACTCCGGTAGTTTTCTTTGTATTACTTGTTGCACGTGTGTGTGGTTTGATTGTACTCATGTATAGTATGATTTAGCTGTATAGCAGGCAAACAACGCTTTTTGCTGTATCTCAGAACAAAAATAAGTCAATACCAATACATAGAAACATAGAAACATAGAAAATAGGTGTAGGAGGAGGCCATTCGGCCCTTCGAGCCAGCACCGCCATTCATTGTGATCATGGCTGATCGTCCCCTATCAATAACCCATGCCTGCCTTCTCCCCATATCCCTTGACTCCACTAGCCCCTAGAGCTCTATCTAACTCTCTCTTAAATCCATCCAGTGACTTGGCCTCCACTGCCCTCTGTGGCAGGGAATTCCATAAATTCACAACTCTCTGGGTGAAAACGTTTTTTTTCTCACCTCAGTCTT
The DNA here is from genome assembly GCA_038087875.1 of Malacoraja senta. NCBI lineage: Eukaryota > Metazoa > Chordata > Chondrichthyes > Rajiformes > Rajidae > Malacoraja > Malacoraja senta. The sequence goes on from CM075978.1 coordinate 178,193,010, forward strand.
AAATGACCTCCCCTTTATTCTAAGACGGTGGCCCCTGGTTCTGGACTCGCCCAACATTGGGAACATTTTTCCTGCATCTAGCTTGTCCAGTCCTTTTATAATTTTATATGTTTCTATAAGATTCCCCCTCATCCTTCTAAACTCCAGTGAATACAAGCCTAGTCTTTTCAATCTTTCCTCATATGACAGTCCCGCCATCCCAGGGATCAATCTCGTTACCAATAGTAAATAACACGGATCCGCTATTGCACTACCATGGACATTTAAAAAAATTGTGATTTGCACTAATGTCTTGTTTTTCTTGTAGTCATTTTCTTTTCATTCTCTTGTAGAATTCATGTATAACTTATGTTTTTGTGTGTTTGAGTCAATGTGCTTGTGATGTCGCTGCAAGCAAGATTTTTATTGTACCTGTATCTCACTCACTACAATTGTACCTGTGACAATAAACTCGACTTGACTCGAGAGGCTAAGTAGTCACTCATGTTCCTGTAGAAACGAGTGTCAAACTGGCAATCCACTGGCCCATTGTTCACCGACTCACAACCTGACCGGCTCAAAGCTGTAATTTAATCTAATTGTAGGGTACCAGCATGAGGCCAGACCGGCAGGGAAAGAAAGCATTAAAAAAAAACTTCAGCAGAAATCTGAGATAAAACTACAAAATGCTGGGAACACTCAACAATTTAGGTCACATCTGCAGAGAGAGAAACAAACCCCATTTGCTCACCCGGTTTCACCTCCTGTCCCAACTCTTCTGATCATCCCCTCTCTCATCACGAAGGATTATCCTCAGCGGAAGTCTCATCTTCATTATACGTCTCCCATCAATGAGTTGCGAGCTTGGACATGAGTTCTGAGGAAAGTGTCAGACCTGAAACACTGACAGTTTCTCTCTCCACGGATGCTGCCTTGACGTTTTAATGCTGATCTATTCCTGCATTTTCTATTTTTGTATCAGACTAACAGTGAGACAGGGAGTCTGAGGAAGGGCCTCGACCTGAAACGTCACCGATTCCTTCTCTCCAGAGATGCTGCCTGTCCCGAAGAGTTACTCCAGCATTTTGTGTCTATCTTCAACAGTGAGACAGGATCGTTTGTTGAAGCAAATGGCCGGAGGGCTAGAATGAGAATGGGAATGGGCAGTGGGTGGGTGATGTGTTAAGTAAAACATAGTTCAACACAATGTTTTTAGACTGATGGACTGGTGAATTAAACTTATCAGTAATGGTGCATTCAATTTCCCATGATGTGAGTATAAGAACCAGTGAGATTTTGTCTCTTTCATTTCCTTCCAATATATCTCAATCAAAATGTCGTCACTTCTAAATAATTATTTTCTCTTTCTGGATAAACTTGAAGTGCATAAATGTGACTATATTGTAAATTCTGGACCAGGCAGCATTTGTTTCTGTGGCAATGACTCTTGGATCCAAGAATTGGATGGATTAATACCAGTTGACCATAAGCTGTCACCCTGTGTGAAAAGAACTGAGCGTTTTTTTTTCACTGGTCTCCAGCAGAACAGAGCTTCACTTTTTCAGCATTTTAGCACAATTTCTCCCAAGCGGAGTTTGGGATGCAGCGATCAAATGATATCGAGATGGATCAGCCGTTAAATGCAACTGCTCTGCGTGGTACTTTGTCATGCCGGTGGGCAGAGACGGAGTTTAATATCTCGTTTGCATTGAGCTCGGAAGGAGAGGCATCAGGGGAATTTCAATCGGCTTCAGCAATCCTGTGGCTGGACAAACAAATGGTGTGTGTCGTCTCTCTCGTCAGTTCCTTTCTCGTGACTTCTGTCAGGAGGTTTGCCATGTGCAACATAGAAGGAGGCCGTTTTGATTCAATGAGCTCATTCATGCCTGTTCACGGAGCAATCCTGTTCCCACGTTAAACTCCCTTGTAACCTATTTAGTTTAGTTTAGAGATACAGCACTGAATCAGGACGTCAGCCCAACGAGTCCACGCCGACTGGCGATCCCCACAAACTAACACTATCCTGCACATTAGGGATAATTTACCATTTTTGCCGAAGCCAATTAACCTACAAATGTGTACGTCTTTGAAGTGTGGGTGGAAACCAGAGCACCCGAGGAAAAGTCACGCGGTAATGAGGAGAAGGCGGAGAAGATTTCTGTCACAACATTTGTAAACTTGTACAGACTGCACCCGTAGTCTGGATAGAACCTGGGTTTCTGGCGCTGGAAGCCCTGTAGCTCTACTGCTGTGCCACTGATTCCTCTTACGTTCCCATTTGGCCATTTGGCCCTTTGAGCCAGCACCGCCACTCAATATGATCATGGCTGATCTTCCAAAATCAGTACCCCGTTCCTGCTTTCTCCCAATATCCCTAGATTCCATGGCACAATACCAAGCCGCATGTCTTTTGAGATGTGAGGGATAACCGGACCACTCGGGGGAAGCCCACGTGGTCAAAGGGAGAATGTGCCCAGTCACACACAGGATTGATCAGGATTGAACCCGAGTCTCTGGAGCTGCGATACAGCGACACCACTGTGCAGCTCAAACCTCCACAGACCTCCATGTCAAAGCACGCCGGAGGGCCTGAGGACTTCTGATGGAACATTGTACCATTTGTGTGGGACGAAGAAAATTAGAAATTAAATTGGGTGTGGACATTGAATATAGGAAGGATATTCCCAGAAAATGTGTTCAGGTACAGGATTCACAGTTTAGGGATGAAGGGTAAGCTATTTAACACTGAGAGGAGGAGGAATTTCTTCTCACAGAGAAGGATGAACCTGTGGAATTGCCTTCTACATAAATCAATCCTGAAGTACATTCATGAACGAGTTGGATATTTTTCCTTCGGGAAAGAAGGATCAAATATGGGGAAAAGGCTGGAATAGTTTACCAAATGTAGATGATTACACAATCATATCAAATGGCAAATCAGGCTTGGACAGCTAGCTTCTCCTGTTCTTATAGTCTATGTTTTTTTGTTCAAATGAGAGTGGAGCATCAACTTGCACAGCTGGTGGGAGTCAGATATTAGTGGTGTGTGCACCAAATAAAAACAAAATCAAGATATAAGAATGAAGCTGCATGCCAGCAAAACCAAGCGCCTGAGAAATTCTTTCATGTAGCACAATGCAAAGAAATCCAATTGATGTCCCACCACTAAACAGGATTAAGTACTTCAAAAGACAAAGATATATGCAGACGCTGGAAATCCGAGATAGAAACAAAATATGTTAGAAATATTCAGCGGGTCAGGCAACATTGACCCACTCCAGAAATATTACCTAACCTGCTGAGTATTTCCAGCCTTTTCTGTTTTCATGATTGAGTGCCTACAACGGAGTGTGTTAACCTTGCTGTGCGTCCACTATATGTCCATTTACACATAGCGGAGTCCACGCATGTCTCATGCCTCATGTGTTAGCAGAAGACTTTACACAGGAGAGACTGACTGCCATTCTTCTTAATGGGGACCACGTTGACCAGGTTGCTAGCTATGGAGGCTGCTTTGTGACTCCACCTATGGTCATGTCCCATTTTAGACCATCTCTCTCCTGCCTCACCCAAATGGCTGAGGGTCGCTTTTGGGTCTCACATCCCAATCCTGACCCCAACATTCCAAACCCCAGCAGCCAACTGTGACTCTGATCCACACCCCCAGTTGATGGCAATCCTTTAAGATGTTATGGTCCTTATACCCTCTCCCTGGATTGAAACTCAGACCTTCCTACCTAGAGTCACAGAGCTATACAGTACGGAAATAGGCCCTTCAGCCCATCGCCGTCCACGTCAGCCATGTTATCGTTCTGGACTAGTCCCATTTGCTCGCATTTAACCCACAGCCCTCTAAACCATTCCTATCTTTATATCTCCACAAATGTCTTTTGAGAGTTGTAATTATGTCTGCTTCGATAGCTTCCTCTGGCAGCTCACTCCAGATGCAGACTATCCTCTGTGTAAAAAAGTTGCCCCTGAAGTCCCTCTTAAATCTCTCCCCCCTCAACTTAAGCATAAAGTCTCTAGTTTTCAGAATCCTCTACCCTCGGAAAAATAATGTGATCTTATACATACACCTCTATAGGTATCTCTCAGCCCCCCTATGCTCCAAATAAAATAGGCCAAGCCTATCCAACCTCTCTTTATAACGCTAGCCCTCAAATCCAGGGAACATTCTGGTGGATCTCTCTGCTCCCGTTCTAATTTAATGACATCCATCCTGTAGCTGGGTGACCAGAACTGCACATATTATTCTGTGTAACCTCTAAACTTCCCCCTGCCCTCCTCCATCTTCACCCACCATCAGGCCCTTAACTGCAACACATTCCTTCCTCCGAGCGAACTGACCCTCTCCTGGAGCCACTGATGATGCACGTTTGGACATACAAGGCAGCTTCAGTGCTTCCACAGGAAGCTTTCTCAGACTCAATGGAAAATTGCTGTTTCAGATTACCACATGGCACATTTTGGCTGGTTCACTGTCCTCTGACTGTGTGGGCTATCGTCACTGAGAAACGGAATTTAACAAATTTTGGGATGTTTTTATACTTGCATGGATTTGTGTGTTTTTTTATTCTTTTTTATTACAAACTCTGTCGCTCCTAATGCTGAACACTCAAGATTTGGGGCCCTATTCCATCTATATCAGTTTCATAGTTCCTTATAATATGGGAGGAAGGAGGGCATTTAAGACTATCTGTTCTGCCCTTAATTTTCCCTTCAACCTATTCTCCCCACTTTCCCCTCCATTTCTCGCCTCCCCCCCTCCCCCTCCCCCTCCCACCCCCTCCCCTCCCCCCCTCCCCCCTCCCCCCTCCCCCACAGATGCTGCCACTCATCACACACTGGGTGGGTAATTCACAGTGACCGGATAACCTAGCATACCACACCATCTGTGGAAGGAGACTGGAGGACCCAAGGGAAATATGTGCAATCACAGGGAGAGAGTGTGCATTCCACAAAGACAACACCGGAGGTCAGGATCGAACCTAGGTCACTGGAGTTGAGCGTCACTGAGGGTGCATTTGTTAAAAACACATTGGGAATCAGCAGCATAGTGAGGAGTCCAATAACAAGCCAAGGAGAATACCGTTATGGGACACCCATCATTGCACCGAACAGAAGCTGCCTGAAATGCAGTTGTAACTGTGTTCCCAGCAATGCTTTGCATGATTTTCTCCTTTGTAGCAGTGACTGGACCTCAAGAGTCCTTTAACAGCACTGAAGCAGTTTGTAACTTCTCCAGATCATGAACATTGCTTTATAAGGCCAACATGATATTGCAGCAGGTAGTGCCGCTCCCCAATTGATCCCATGTCTAATGCTGCTGTTTGTGCAGGGTTTGCATGTTCTCCTTGCGAATGCTGGCCTCCTGCTGCTGCTCTGGTTTTCTCCCACATTCCACAGACGTGCGTGTTGGTAAGTTAATTGGCCGCTGTAAACCACCATTAGTTAGTCGGTGAGTGGGGTGAGTTGTTGGGCATTTAAGAGGGAGAATAAATTATAGGTATTCAGAGAAGTAAGCAGATAAAGTCAGTCAAACAGCATGTAAATAGACCCTTTGGCCCAACTTTCCCACACCAACCAATATATCCCATCTACACTGGTCCCACCCGCCTGCGTTTGGCCCATATCCTTTTAAACCTGTCCTATCCATGTGCCTGTCTAAATGTTTCTTAAACGTTGCGATAGTCCACACCTCAATTACCTCCTCCGGCAGCTCGTTCCATACACCCACCACCCTTTCTGTGAAAAAGTTACTCTTTAGGTTCCTATTAAACCTTCCCCCCCTCATCTTGAACCTATGTCCTCTGGCTCTCGATTCCCCTACTCTGGACAAGAGACTCTGTGTGTCTACCTAATCTATTTCTCTTATGATTTTGTACACTATGTGGAATATGCAGTGATGTAACTGATACATAGAAACATAGAAAATAGGTGCAGGAGTAGGCCATTCGGCCCTTCGAGCCTGCACCACCATTCAATATGATCCTGGCTGATCATCCAACTCAGTATCCCATACCTGCCTTCTCTCCATACCCCCTGATCCCTTTAGCCACAAGGGCCACATCTAACTCCCTCTTAAATATAGCCAATGAACTGGCCTCAACTACCCTCTGTGGCAGAGAGTTCCCGAGATTCACCACTCATCCCCTGGGAGTCTGCAAAGACTCAATAGGCTGAATGGCCTCCTTCTGTGGCATTGGAAGTAACAGCATAACATTTTCTTTCTGTAGAATGATAGGTGAGAAGCTGGGAAGCAAAGGTGGGTCTGTGAGTAAATGGCAGACTTTATGACAAGTTGGGCCCTTCATAGCCACTGGATGTGTAGTTTTACAGTCTTCCCCTCCCCTCAAAATAGAAAGAGTAAAGTGACCATGGATGAAATGGTGGGCTGGAAGTGATTGCATGTGAGCCTGGAGAAATTGAGAGGAGCACGCTGATTGCCTGGCAACAGTGAGAAGACAGGCAAGAGAGGACTGCAAATTAAGCAGCAAATTTCACAGCACCAGGTGCCATCTTCCAGCTGGTCCTTAACCAAAGGTGTTAATGACTGTCAGCTCAACACATTGCACTCGGTAAATTTAACTGGCGCAGAACTTCAGCACCATTCACAAATTAGGACTCTCCGCACAGCCGGCTAGGATCCCCTACAACAGGCGGAGAAGATTTCTGTCACAACATTTGTAAACTTGTTGTTATTGTAATTTCCTTCAGCAATTGATGGTGCCGAATGTTTTTTGCCACTAAAATACGTACTGGTGTTCAATTCAAAACACAGTCACCCTCTTTCCTCCACCAGCTCTTGATTATGGCATGAAGCAGTTTTATCTTGTCATCTGTGAGCCAAGTGCCAGCAGCCACAGCTACAATGACCGTAGTACAACATTGCTGTAAATGTAATGCAGAAACCTACTCTGTATAGAACAATAGAGGACAGGAACAGGCCCTTGGGCCCACAACATCTATGCTTACCATGGTGCCAATCCAAATTAACCTCATCGCCCATGCTTAATTCACTTGCCCAGGAACACGAGAGGCTGCAGAGGTTGGTGGGCCTACCCCTGTCGAAAGTATTTACACGAGGCACGGTCTTTAGAACACAACATCTATCACCAGCGGTCCCCACCATTCTGGTAAGGCATTTTTCTTGCTGCTACTGTCAGGAAGGGCAGGGCTCGAAATTAGCGGTTGTCCGGGTGCCAATGGCAACTTACAGTCCCACCGGGCAACCTAAAAGCCATGCCATTTTGCCCGGCTTGGCAAGCAACCGTGTCCGGGTCTCGGCTCTCGGCTCGGCGCTAGCTCTCGGCTCTCGGCTCGGCGCTAGGCTCTCCACTCGACTCTCGGCTCGGCTCTCGTGTCTCCGCTCGGCTCTCGGGTCTCCGCTCGGCACGGCCGGCCGCCGAGCACATCATCTGCCGTGGTTGTGCGCATGTGCGGCCCTGCACATGCGCACTGCCACGGCAACTGGTTGGTGTCGGCCACTTTCTCCCTCCCTTTGCATTGTGGGCGTTCTGGTCGCCATTGCTGTCCGGTTGCTGCCTCACCTGGAGTAACTCTTGCTTCTTGGTATCCAGGTCCTCCAAAAATATTCGAAATGGAATTTAAACTGGTGGACCCACCACCACCAAACTCTGAAAAATAATAGCCTATTGCATTTTATCTGTTTATTTATTGTGTATATATATGGTCTATAGTATATAGACACACTGAACTTTTATCTCCTGTTCTGTATTATGTTTACATATTCTGTTGTGCTGCAGCAAGCAAGAATTTCATTGCCCTATTTAGTTGCGTCTGGTTGGTACCTATGGTAGGGTGAAGACTATTCCATGCTTTAATTGTGCGGGGGAACTCCATGGAGCAGCCAGCATCTCTGGATAGAAAAAATTAGATGACGTTTCGGGTAGAAACCCTTCTTTATATTTCCTCTGGTTTTTGTGTTTTTAGTTTAATTTAAAGATACAGTGTGGAAACAGGCCCTCCGGCCCACCGAGTCCACGCCGATCACCGATCACCCGTACTCTAGTTCTATCCCACACATCAGCAACATAAGTCAAGAGTGTTTTATTCTCTCACGTCCCAGTTAGAACAATGAAATCCTTACTTGCAGCAGCACAACAGAATATGTAAACATAGTACTTTGTAAGCAATGTTATAAACGAGAAAACAAAACTCCATACAGACAGCACCCATATTCGGGATCAATTCCGGGTCTCTGGCAATTTTAGGCAGCAGATTTATGGCCAATGTACTGCCCCAATAGCCTTGAACTGAATTAAAACATACAGTAGCTGTAAACGGGGACATAGCGTCACTTAGAGATTTAAGACTGAAAATGGATAGTTTCTTTTTTTTTAGTAACCAAAGTTATCAACGTATAATTTTTTGTGTGTTGGAAAATAAAATATAGTGGCACAGCTGGTGGACTTGCTGCCTCACACGCCAGAGATCTGTGTTCGATCCTGTTCTCGGGCACTGTCTGTGTTGAATTCGCACATTCTCCCTGCAAGCATGTGGGTTTCCTCCCACATCCCAAAGACGCATTGGCTTTGTAGGTCAACTTGTCTCTGTAAAATTGCCCCTAATGTGCAGGGAGTGGGTGAGGAAAGTGGGATAACAGACCTTGTGTGAATGGGTGGACAAAAATGCTGGAGAAACTCAGCAGGTGAGGCAGCATCTATGGAGCAAAGGAAATAGGCGACGTTTCGGGTCGAGACCATTCTTCAGACTGGTGTCGGGAGGGGGGGGGCAGGAAAAAGAAAGGAAGAGGCGGAGACAGTCGGCTGTGGGAGAACTGGGAATGGGAGGGGAGGGAGGGAGAAAGCAAGGACTACCTGAAATTGGAGAAGCCATTGTGCATACCGCTGGAGTGTAAACTGCCCAAGCAAAATATGAGGTGCTGCTCCTCCAATTTGCGGTGGGCCTCACTCTGGCCATGGAGGAGGCCCAGGACAGAAAGGTCGGATTCGGAATGGGAGGGGGAGTTGAAGTGCTGAGCCACCGGGAGATCAGGTTGGTTATTGCGAACTGAGTGGAGGTGTTGTGCGAAGCGATCGCCAAGCCTACGCTTGGTCTCACCGAGGTTGATCATACGCTGAATAACCATATTTTTGTTTGGAAGTGGAAAGACATAATAGAAATTGCATTCATTGCAACATGTAAAAAGAGATGAGATACTGTATAGTAATTTTGCTGCACGTCATTGTGGTATATATCATGTCTTGATTGGTGAATATGTTTAGTTTGTGACTTTATTTGAAGCAGAAATAATATGTGAATGCTTCATTGACCCTAATTCCGACTGGTAACTACGCACTTCGTCCGAGCACATTATCGCACGCGTCATGCAAGCCGTCTTAAATGACGACCTAAACTGTCATTTGGCAACCTAAAAAGCTGCCGAGGTTGCCCGACTGGCAACAGGGAAAAAAAGTTAAGCGAGAGCCCTGAAGGGGATACAGAAGCCTGAACTTGCACACCACCAAGTTTGAGAAGATATATTTCAGGTTCTTGAACAATCATCAGGTTCTTGAACCAAGCTGCTCTAATCCTACCATGGCAGTGGAACACTACAGACAACTGCTTGCATGACCATGCACTTGCTGTTCTGACTGAATTTTGCACTTGTGTCTTGCTCTCTGGCAGTTTTTGTTTCTTTTACCGCCTTGCAGAATGTATGTGTAGTTTATGTATAATTTATGTTTTTATGTGGTGACTGAGACTATGTGTCTATGATGCTACCACAAGCAAGATTGTCATTGTACTGTACATCACCTTACTTCTGCATATGGCAATAAAGTCGACCACTTGACTTGGTCATTTAAAGTCAGCCACAATGTCCAGTCTAGAGTTACATAAAGGTGTCTGGGTAAGAAGGACAAATGTCCTCACCTGAGGGACATTAGTAACCCCGGAAGCACCTTACAGGTGCTCACCCTCTGTGTGAAGAGCTTGCCCCGCACATCTCCCTTTGCCCCTTTAAACGTTGCCTCTCTTTTACCTTAAAGCTATGCCCTTTAGTATAACTTTTTTCCATCCTGGGAATAAGGATCCGACTGTCTATCCTATCTAGGGTTCTCATATTTTTATATACTTCTATCTGATCTCCATGCAACCTCTAGCTTTCTAGAGAAAATAATCCAAGTTTGTCCAAACTCTCCCTGTAGTTAATACCTCCTAATCCAGATATCATTCTGGTAAACCACCCATGCATCATTTCCAAAGCCTCCAAACACTTCCTGCAATAGGGTGACCAGTGCTGCAAGTAATACTCCAAATGCGGCCAAACCAAAGTCCAATATAGCTGCACCATGACTTCCTGTCTCTTATATTCAATACCTCGACCTATGAAGGCAAGCATACCATATACCTTATATACCACTCCATCTACTTGGAGAGGATCGAGATGTTGGTTCGTCGGACTGGGAACTGCACCTGTACATCGAGTGCCCAGGCCGACTGGGCTTTGAACTTTGAATAATGGTGCCAAAATTGGCGGTGCCTGCATGTGTAATATACACAAATGAATTTTACTGTGCAGTTGCATCTGTGACAAATAAAGCACTATTGAACTATTGAATTTGTGTTGCCACAGTTAGGGAGTTATGGACTTGGACACAAGATCTATCTGTAGATCCATGCTGTTAAGGGTCATGCAATCAATGGTATGTTTTCCTCCTTACATTGAATCTCCCAAAGTGCAACACCTCATACTTGCTCAGATTAAAGTCCCATCTGCCATTTCCCTGCCCATTTCTGTAGCTGATGTATATTCCGACCTTCCTCACAGTCTGCGACCACAGCAATGTTGGTGACATGTGCAAACTTACTAATCAATCTGTCTACATTTATGTTCAAGTCCTTAAATATATATATATATATATATATATATATATATATATATATATATATATATATATATATATATATATATATATATATATATATATATATTACAGACCCAACCCGGACTATAGGTTCCAACAGTCTATCTCAGCACCTAATATTTCGCTTGGGTAGTTTACACCCCAACTTTATGAACATTGACTTCTCTAACTTCAGATAGCCTTTGCTTTCTCTCTCCATCCCCTTCCCCCTCCCAGTACTTTCACTAGTCTTACTGTCTCCGACTACATTCTTTGTCCCGCCACCTCCCCTGACATCAGTCTGAAGAAGGGTCTCGACCCGAAACGTCACCCATTCCTTCACTCCAGGGATGCTGCCTGACCCGCTGAGTTACTCCAGCATTTGTGATATATATAATATCACAAACAGCAGTAGTCCCAGCACAGATCCCCGCAAACACCAACTGGTCACAGCTCAAAAGCCTAAATATTGTCCTTCCACTACAACCCTCTATCTTCTATTTGTAAAACAGTTCTGAATCCATATGACCAAGTCACTGGTAATCTCATGCCTCTTAATTTTCTGGATTAGCTATTGGCAGAGATTTGAAAACAAATTGGATTGTTTTCTATGAAGCAGGGGTGGGGAGACCTGATAGAAATGTATAAAATTATAAAAGTGGCAGATAGGGTAGATTGCCAGAGTCTTTTTCCCCAGAGTGTAAATGTCAAATACTAGAGAGCACAGTTTTAAGGCGAAATGGGGGAAAGTTTAAAGGAGATTTACTTGGCAAATTGCTTACATGGGGATTAGTGGGTGCCTGGGACATGCTGCCTGGGGAGTTGTGGAAACAGATACAAGAGTAACATTGAAGAGGCATTATGAACAGGCAAGGAATGGAGAGATATACGTTATGTGCGGCAGATGGGATCAGTTTAATTTGGCTTCATGGGTAACACAGACATTGTGGGCCGAAGGGCCTGTCCGTGTGGTGTACTGTTCTACATTCTACATCCAGTGACAATATCTTATAACAACATGTCTCCAACTCATGGACTCCCCTTTATCTCGCAGGAGTTCAATTTCTATTTGCAATGTAAAATAGGAATGTTTCAATTTCAACACTATAATAAACCTCCTGGCCAGGTGCCGATGATGAAGTACATCTGATAAATGCACTTAAGGTCATGTCATAAGTTATAGGAGTAGAGTTAGGCCATTCGGCTCATCTAGTCTACACCATTCAATCATGGCTGATCTATCTCTCCCTCCTAACCCCATTCTCCTGCCTTCTCCCCATAACCGCTGACAACTGTACTAATCAAGAATCAATCCATCTCTGCCTTAAAAATATCCACTGACTTGGCCTCCACAGCTTTCTGTGGCAACGAATTCCACAGATTCACCACCCTCTGACTAAAGAAAGTTCTCCTCATCTCCTTCCTAAAAGAATGTCCTTTAATTCTGAGGCTTTGACCTCTTGTCCTAGACTCTCCCACGAGTAGAAAACTCCTATCCACATCCATTCTATCCAAGCCTTTCACTATTCTGTATGTTTCAATGAGGTCCCCCCTCAATCTTTCTAAACAACCAGCAAGTACAGGCCCAGTGCCGACAAACACTCATCATAGGTTAACCTACTCACTCCTGGGATCCTTCTTGTAAACCTCCTCTGGACCCTCTCCAGAGCCAGCACATCCTTCCTCAGATATGGTTCCCAAAATTGCTCACTTCTCAGCGATCCAAGCCTAACTGCACCATCACTTACCTGTCTACACTGCTAAACTAGCCGGTCATCCTGCAACCTCAGCTGCATACTCTGATCTAAACCCGAAGTAGCCCATTGAAACAACATCCCTGTAGTTGATGTTATCTTTACTCTCAATCATTATCTTGGACAATTCAATTAAACTGCTCAAGCATATTCTGTCCTTTATCAATTGTCGTTGACTGTTCACCTTATTAACAAAATGCACATTTGTCCTCTGCTGTGCAGGTTGAGCAGGCAAGACTAATTTATGCACACTGAACACCACTCAAATCTCACCCATAGATTTCAATGGGAGGGAACTGCAGAGGTGAACTTTATCAAGCAGTTATTACCCGATCACATGTTTCCAACACAAGACAAATTTATACCCCAGAGGCCAACTAATAATAGAGATGAAATTAATTGCTCTATCATTTCTCCTAAGTACATTCGCCTTACTGAATATGCCTTCTGCATTTGTCAGCTGCTTTATTGTTTGGCTTTGGTGGTAAGCTGCTTGGAGACAAACTGGATGATTAGACATCAACATGGAGATTCAGAACTGAAGGGCAAAAAAGTTAGTTTATAGACAATGAGGATTATGCATTATCATTACTGCAATGGTATAAAATAAAGGAACATTAATTTGTTGGTAGGGCTGCTGTTCTGCAGTTCCAGAGTTCTGGGTTCAATCCTGACCTCTGTCAGTTTGGAGTTTGCAAGTTCTCCTTTTGGCAGTGTGGGTTTCCTCCAGGTGCAGTCTCCATCCACATCCGAAAGATGTGCGGGTTGATAGGTTAATTGTTATCTACCCATCGTGTGTAGGTAAGGGGTGGAATCTGGGGGTAGTTGATGGGAATGTGAGGGGAGAATAAAATAAGGGAGTCGTGAATGATTCGTGTAAATGGGTCAGTATATATTTAGTGGGCCGAAGGGTCTGTATCTGCCCTCTTTCTATATGACTAAATGGATACCCTTCTTCCAGTGAATGATTAATTAATTGTGAACTTTTCTCATCTATCTATATTTAAAACTCTGTGTGTGTGTGTGTGTTTCTGGCTGTGTTTCTGCCTGTCTTGTGGGTGCCAGCCTTCCTTTGATTCCTTGCTACGCCAACACCACACGCAGAAACGTCGAGATTTTTTCCATTTCGGTAGAGATTTCACTTTTTATTCCAAGTATCCACTCCTGATGAAATTTCGTCGTGTTTATGTACACATTTTTCATAAAATCCTTCTCCCCCCCCCCCCCCCCCCCCACTCACTCATTTTGTCTCCTCCATCTGGCCAGCCACCATAACGGCTGCTGCCGACCGGCTCTGCTCCAAAAACGACGCCATTTTTTTTCTTTCGCTAGCGATTTTCGCCCCGGGGTCTGAAGCACGTTCGGGGTCCAGACCCAACGGGTCTGCACTTGGTCTAGTAACATCTATATTTCCTAAGTCTGGTATTTTAACTCATTTTCTGTTGCTGCTATTCAATTGTTAAACAAATATTACTTATTTAGTCTGCCTGCATCTCATGAACATCAATCCAAAGTGACTGCGTAATGTTGCATGAGATTACAATTAATCTGTTATATAAATCAGTTTAGCTGTTAACCCCCAAGTCACTCAAATAAAATCAAGTTCCAGATGGCAGGACATAAAAGTTTACTTCTCGGAAACTGTAGAACAATTTTTGAAAGTACACAGATCTCATCGAATCCTGAAAACTTCCAATATCTCTTAAACTGGTGACACAGCTAAAGGAGCGAATTGAAAAATCATGCATAAAAAGGCAGAAAGTGGAAGATAAAGTGCCTTCATAAAGATGTGAGCTTCAGTGATGGCTCTTGCAAGCAACAAAGGAAGAGATGTTTGTCCTTTTCAGCAAGAGAGACACCAATCAATGGTACACTGAAGCCGATTTGAGGTGCCCCCTGTGGTGCAGAGACTATACACTCGCAGTCAGGAACACTGTTCATTTATCTTGTTCAGAATCAGCAATATCCTGCTTTTAGTGGGATTGCTCACTACTGCTGTACTTACTTTCCCTATTTCTTGTTTCTTCTGGGCTGAAGGGAGGAAATAAAGAGGTTTTTTTTGCCCTCTTCTGTGGTTGAGCTGCCGGATACTCTTGGGTAGACTGTTCCTGTGTCAAGGCACACAATAGACTAGATCCTTTACTGTAGAAAACTATAAGGTACTAAATACATTGATGTTGCTCCACCACCTGCTGAAGTGAGCCACTTCAGAGGGGGTCCCTTGAGATCGAGAAACACTCGCTTCCCCTCCAGTTCTGTGGGTTCTCAGGTGACGGATGAGACCCAAGTGGAATCTGCAGCCTCTTGCACAGTTGAGGGAGGAGCTACCTGACGGGACAGGCGGCAGGGAACTCGGAGACTATTTGTGCATGCCCTTTGCATGTTCCTGCAGCAACGTTACATTCTCAATGCATTCCCGCATGCTCCATCCTCCGTGATGAATGAACGAGAATCTCATCTTTGCAAGGATACTTTGAGAATGTCTTTGAAGTATTGCCTCTCTCCTGCTGTGACAAGAGGTCAGAGTGCTTGTGTTGGGAGTTTGGTGTTAGGTGACGGACCATGTGTCCTGCCCATCAGGGCTGGCTGAGTTTGATTAAGGACTCAATTCTGGGCTTGTTAGTTTGGAAGAGGATGCCGACGATGGATTCTCTTATCTTGCTAGTGGATTTGAAGGTTGCCACAGTAGGTGGTATTTCTCAGTGTCTTGTGGTATGTGCTGCAAATCGCCCCAGGTGTTAGAAGCATGCAGTTAGGGCAAAGATCACTGTTGCTCAATGAGCTGTGTGCCAGGCTTGAGGTTTAGTTTAGTTTAAAGATACAGCGCAGAAACAGGCTCTTCAGCCCACTGAGTCCGCACCAACCAGCAATCCCCGTTACACCAGCACACACTACACACTAGGGACAATTTAGAATTTTTTACCAATGCCAATAAACCTACAAACCTGTAGATGCTGGTTAAAACCGAAGATGGATACAAAAAGCTGGAGTAACTCAGCGGGACATATAGCTTCTCTGGAGAAGGAATGGGTGATGGATGCTGAAGAAGCGTCTCGACCTGAAACATCACCCATTCCTTCTTTCCAGAGATGCTGCCTGTCCCACTGAGTTACTCCAGCCATTTGTGTCTATCTTCAACCTACAATCCTGTATGTCTTTGGAATGTGAGAGGAAACTGGAGCCACCCAGAGCAAACCCATGGTAAGAGCAGAATCAGGCCATTCGGGCCATCAGGTCTACTCTGCCATTCAATCATGGCTGATCTATCTTTCCCACTCAACCCCATTCTCCTGCCTACTTCCCATAACCCCTGACACCAGTACTAATCAAGAATCTATCTATCTCTGCCTTAAATATATCCACTGATGGGCTCCACAGCCTTCTGTGGCAATGAATTTGACAGATTCATCTTTTCGTTACTAAAGAAATTCCTCCTCATCTCCTTCCTAAAGGAACATCCTTTTATTCTGAGGCTATGACCTCTTGTCCTAGATTCTCCCACTAGTGGAAACATCCTCCCCGCATCCAGGTCTTTCACTATTCGGTAAGTTTCAATGAGGTTCCCCCTCATCCTTCTAAACTCCAGTGAGTAGAGGTCCAGTGTCGTCAAACGCTCATCATATGTTAACCCACTCATTCCTGGGATCATTCTCATAAACCTCCTCTAGACCCTCTCCAGCACCAGCACATCCTTCCTCAGATATGGGGCCCAAATTTGCTCTCAATACTGCATATGCAGGTTGAGGTCAACACAGATCAGCCATGATCACATTGAATGGCGGGGCATGCTTGAGGGGCCTAATGGCGCACTTCTGCTCCTATTTTCTTGTGTTCTTGCATTTCCAAAATTGGGAAGCTACACTGAACGGAGCATGTTGAAACTTCTGAGTGACTGATGACGGATGACGTTTCTGAAGCAGGAAAGTGTGATGCAACATCAGCTGCCAATCCTCCAAACAAGCAGTGGGCACCTTCAACTAGGTGTGCGGTTGTGGGCAACATGATGGCGCAGCGGTAGAAATGCTGCCTTACAGCAATTGCAGCGCCAGAGACCCAGGTTCGATCCTGTGCTTGTCTGTACAGAGTTTGTACGTTCTCCCCTGTGACCGTGTGGGTTTTCTCCAAAATCTTTGGATTCCTCCCACAATCCAAAGATTTGTAGGTAAATAGGCTTGATATAAATGTAAATTGTCCATAGGGTGTGTCGGGTAGTGTTATTGTGCAGGGATCGCTGGTCCAAAGGGTCTGTTTCCACACTGTATCTAAACTAAAAAAAACATGCTTGCACGTACGATTATTATCCCAAACTGCTCATAGAATGCAGAGTGACCACTTTTCTGCAATTAATCTACAAGAATGTCAGTTTTAAATTCATCGCTCTCAAAACTGCTATGACTTGCAAATGATTTTTCCGGGTTGGAGTCTGTAATGGCGTAAAAAAAAATGATCCAACTGGGATTTGGACAAAGATCCATGTGTTTATTTATTGATTTATAATGACTTCTGCAGCTGATTTATTTTAAAGCAGAGCTCACGTTGAAGAAGATGGATGAGAGTCCTGGCAATGGCAAGAATTAGTAAGATGCCACCGCGATGTTCATCAGAGACCCATTCTGCAGGCCGCCAGCACTCGAAGGCTGGTCAATGGGGCGCAGTTAGATACCGAGTGTGGTTCCCACCACTCTGTGCCTCAGTGACAGCAGCAGAGCATTAGTCACGAGTGATACAGCAGCAGGAAAATAGGCCATTCGCCCATCACGTCCATGCTGTCCATGTTTTCCAACACATGGCCCGTAGCCTTCTGTTCCCAGAGGGTTCCAGTGCTTATCGAGAAACGTCTTAAATGCTGGCAGTCACTTTGCTTTCAACGCTCTCTTAGGCAATGTATTCCAGGTACTCTCAACTCTCTGGGTGAAAAAGGGACCCCTCAGATTCCCCTAAATCTATGGCCTCCAGTTATATCTTTCTCTGATAAAGGGAAAGGTTCCCTGCGGTCTACCCCTATCTATACCCCTCATAATTTAATGTATCTCAACTATGTCCCCTCGCCATCTCCTCCACCCCAGGGAAGACAGACTGAGTATATGCAGTCTCTTCCTATAAGTGAAACACTCCATCCCAGGCAACATCCTGGTGAATCTCCTCTGTACCTTGCTGTTCAATTGTTCAACTTATTACACCTATTGCCCTCTAGGAAGAAATTGTTTTATATTTACTTAAATCAAATAGGTACAATGAGGAACCTGGAGGAAACTCACGCAGTCACACGGAAAACATGCAAACTCCACATAAACAGTGCCAGAGGTCAGGATGGAAGCAGGGTCACTGGAGGCAACTGTAGAAACCTACGTGAGGAACTCGGAGTGCAGCAATGCATTTCACACGGGAACTTTGCGGTTAAGGAGAAAGCATGGAGACAGACCAGGGTTCCAAGCTATTGGGGTACACCCCGCTTCCTCCTCCAGCCACCCCTCCCAAGAGCCCTTTCTTTGTTTAGTTTCGTTTTAAGGTTAGAAATACAGGCCCTTTGGCCCACCAAGTCCACGTTGACCAGCGATCTCCATACACTTACACTATCCTGCACACGCTAGGGATAATTTAAAATTATACCAAGCGAATTAGCCTACAAACCTGTGCATCTTTTGAGTGTGGGAGGAAACTGGAGATCTTGGAGAAAACCCACACAGGTCACGGAGAGGTCGTACAAACTCCTTCCTGACAAGCGCCCCTAGTCAGGATCAAATCTGCAAAGCAGCAACTCTACCGCTGCGCCACCGTGCCGCCCTTTGTATCAGACCATCATGCTGATGCTTGAAATGCAGTTGAACAGAAGTGGTAATCCAGTCGTACAGGGACATCACAAGCAATGGCAATTTATGCAGCTGCCTCTTTCCCCAGCATCACTGGAGCTGGTTCTAGCAGCATTCCCTGCTGCTTCTGTGTGACATTTATATTGGCATTCCAGCCAATCATGCTGCCGCCATATGGAATGTCTACTCATTTGCAGCTAATCTAAAGGGCCTGTCCCACGGGCATGCGACTCCATGCGGCAAGCGCGACCTAACCGCAAGTGGGGGCCGCGCAGAGGTCGAGTGATCCCCGTATAGGGCCGGTCCCACCAGCATGCGGCTGCATGCGGCAAGCGCTACCAAATCGGAAGCGGGGGACCGCGCAGAGGTCGAGTGCCGTCAAGACGTTGCCTACGGCAGCGAGGCGGTGCGCACGGCCGTTGAGTCAGTGCGCACGGCCTCGATGCGGCTGTGTCCGGCGTCGAGGCGGTGCGCACGGCCGTCGATGCAGCAGGCTGTTGCTGCACGGAAGTTTTGAACAGTGTCAGCATTTCGGAGCCCCGCGCGATGTCGGGACAACTCCATGCGGCTCCCGCGATCGAAGTGGGACCGGCCCCGCGACCTCCGCGCGGCCCCCGTACGGCACCCGCTTGCGGTTAGGTCGCGCTTGCCGCATGGAGTCGCATGCCCGTGGGACGGGCCCTTGAGGTAGTTTTATTGTTGGAAGCCCATGTCGACCATTTCATCTCGGGATTCTGAGGTTTGATCTAAACCATTCTCGTGCCAATTGACGTGACTTGCTGCTGCTTTGCAGTCGGGCATAGCAGGGGTAGAAGGGCATGACCACAACATGGCCATGAGGAAAATCACCACCGTGTGTGGCACAGCGGTGCAGCTGGTAGAGCCACTGCCTCACAGATCCAATGACCTGGGTGCTAACAGTGTGGAGTTTGCACATTCTCCCAGTGACTGCGCGTGTTTCCTCGGGGTGCTCCAGTTTCCTCCCACATCCCAAAGATGTACAGGTTGTTTGGTGAATTGAGCTCTGCAAATTGTTGTTGGTGTGTAGGTGAGTGTTAGGATCTGTGGAGAGTTGATGGGAATGTGAGAGAGAATTAAATAGGATCAGTAAATGCAGGTGGCGGGTAAATCAATAAATTGGTGCTCAGTGAGGATTTGATGGGCCGAAGGACTTGATCTCTGCTGGCTGACTCCTTGCTGGTAGAGCATGATCTCCTGTGATGATCCCAGGTCTAGCTAACTGCAGTTTACGGAACAATTGTAGGTAAATGGGGTTAGTATAGACTAGGGCAATTTTTGTAGTGGATGGGTTGGGCTGAAGGACCTGTGTCTGTGCTGCACAACTCCATAACTCTCATTGCAAAATACCAAAGGAGATGGATTATAATTCATCGAGAGCACTGGGGAAGGCACCACCATCCTCGAGACACACCGAATACAATTTATTACTTTTCTCCCTTCAAATTCCTCTCCAAGTCCCATTTCAATGTGCCTTTTCAGTGCAAGGAGCAAGTGCAGCCAATTACTGTGGAAACACAAACATCAGCAGTTTCTGTGTCCCCCGTCAGATCCTGTGTTGAAAGTAATTTAAAATGCTCAGAGCCTCTGTGATTGAATTTTCTGCTGCATAATTATGAACTGTATCAGCCAGGGGACAATCATGTGGATATGTGTAATCTGATATTTATCTCCAAACTTAAAGAAAGCGAGATGCTGCAGTGAATCTTAAGTTCAGACTGCGTGAGTTTTATTTTTTGAGGAGGATTCTCAGTGTGCTCAGAACAAGCTGTTTCCCCTAGCGATTAATCCAGGCCTGCTCGCAGCATCTGAACATGTTTGTTTCATTTCCTCTCATGCCCACTGGTTACACTTCCCCAATACCTCACTCAGATGCTTATTCTTTCGAGTGTACAGACTGTTTGGCTGTGAGAAGAATCCCAAGTTTTCTTTCACTCCCAAGAAGAAGAAGTCCAGGCATCCAAGTGTAGGATTGGAGGTGAATTTTGGCAAGTTGGCACCACCACAGAGTACCACGTGTGTTTTACAGAACACTGCCACCGTGGGACATGGGCCATTTGGATAGTTGAAGATGTCTCAAACATTCCCACTTGTCTAGGATTAGACGTGGGACTGCAATTGCCTGCACCTACTGTGCTTTGACAATAGACAATAGACAATAGGTGCAGGAGTAGGCCATTCTGCCCTTCGATCCAGCACCACCTCAGATTGATTGCTGTGCACTCTTGAATATTGCACTTGAACAATTGACAAAATATCCTTCACTGAGGGCAGTAACTCTCAACTAACTGCTGTACTTGGTAAAACAATGTAGCTGTGTACCTTTACACTACAAGCATCACCCATTTAACAACAGATGAACAGAAAAGGAGCAAATTCAGGCCACTTTGTGACCCCCATACCTGCCCTGCATTCAATATGATCGTGGCTGATCTACATTGGCCTCAACTCATCTTCTGTGCCAGGATCACCCTTTGTAAACAGTGTCAATGATCGTGTCCATGAGACAGGGGTGCTGGATTTACTGCTCCTGCAGTGAGCCCACAGCGTTCAGCTAGGGGGTGACAATCTGAGTTCCCCATCCAGAAACTGTGAGGCCCTTTCCCAAGTGAAGGCCATGATGCCTGCGTACAAGGCAGACAGATCCCGAGGTCTTGCGACAATCTTCGCAAAGCCACCAAGAATGCCAAGAGACAATACTGGGGCAAAACTTGCGTCCCAGTATAATTACTCGGACACTCATTGACTGTGGCTTGAATACTATCACTGGCTGCAAAGCAAAGTCAGGCAGTATTGCTGGCGATAGTGTGGCCCTCTCTGATGAACTTAATGCATCCTATGCTCGCGTTGTGCAGAAGACCAACGGGATTGACGACATCTGTCCCATCAGACCCAAGTGTGCCTTTTCCCAGGGTCACTGTTTTGTTTCAAGACACAGCACAAACAGGCCCTTCGGCCCACCGAGTCCATACCGACCAGCAACCTCAGCAAACACAGCAGAACTATCCGAAACACTTGGGGCAATTTACCATTTTACTGAAGACAAATAACTTACAACCCTGCTGTTTTTGGAATGTGTGAGGAGCACCTGGAGAGAACCCACGCAGGTAACGGGGAGAATGTGCAAACTCTGTACAAACAGCACCTGCAGTTAGGATCGAATCCAGGTCTCCAGTGTTGTAGGGCCACAGCTCTACCATTGCACCACCATGCCACCCATGTTGTAGAAATTAGATCGGCCTTCCTGAGGGTGAACCCACAAAAGACAACCAGCAGTCCCTGGCTGCATCCTTAGGAATTACACGGACAACTGGTGGGAGTGTTCACGGATATCTTTAATCTCTCCCTAGTCCGTTCTGAGGTCCCCACCTGTTTTAAGAAAACCATTCTCATCCCAGTGCCAAAGAAGAACAAGATCTCATGCCTTGAAGACTACCATCCGGTGGACTTGACATCCACCATCATGAAGTGCTTCGAGAGGTGATATCACCAGCAAACTGTCCTAGACTAGTCACATCAAAGCTGTGTCCAGGAAAGCACACCAATGCCTCTACTTCCTTAGAATGTTCAGCATGCCCCCAAAAAACCCTCACCAACTACAAATGTGCAGTTGAAAGTGTTTTATCGAGATGCATCACAGCCTGGTTATGGGAAAAGCTCCATCCAAGACCGCAAGAAATTGCAGAGAGTTGTGGACGTAGCCCAGACCATCTTGCAAAATAATCTCCTTCCATTGACTTAATCTACACCACGCTGCCTCGGCAAGGCCAGCAGCATAATCAACGACCAGTCTCACCCTGGACACTCCCTCTTCACCACTCTCCCATCAGACGAGTAGCTTGAAAATGTTATCCCCACATTCAGGGACAGTTTCTTCCCAGTTGTTATCAGGCAACTGAACTGTTCTCTCAGCAGCTAGAGTGAGGTCCTGACATCCCATCAACCTCATTGGAGACTATGTGAACTATCTTTAATCCGACTTTATCGGAGTTTATCTGAGACTAAATGTTGTACCCTTTATCCTTTATCTGTACACTGTGGATGGCTTGACTGTAATCATGTATTGTCTTTACTTTGACTGGATAGCACACAAACAAAAGATTTTCACTGTAACTTGGAACAAGTGACAACAATAAACTAAACTAAACTAAAGCAGTTTAGAACTAATCGTGGGCAAAAGGCCAGTTCTTGTGCTATACTGTTCAATGTTCAAGCCATCTACTGTGATACACTCCCTAAAATGGACCCATCTTAAGAAAAAGATGACCAACACAAAAAGGGCCAGACAGCAACACTGGAGAAAAGGAATAGGTGATGTTTCGGGTCGCAACCCTTCTTCAGACTGAAGTTACTCCAGCTGAGCTACTCCATGCTTATTGTGTCTATCTTTTGTTGAAACCAGCATCTGCAGTTCCTTCCTACACATTACGAAAATGATGAGTATGCTGAAAATCTCCTACTCTGCCACAAAAAACGATTAAAAGTAACTGTAGATTTCTGTTAGAAAGGGAAAATGAAAATCTTGGTCCACTTCTGTGCATTTTGAACGGGTCTCTTCAGAACATTGGGTGGCTTCATTCAATGGCTAGTTTCAGTCAACATGTATCATTCTCCTCACTATGTCTCTGGGACAGTGTACAAGTCCAGTTACTTTTGAGCTTCTTACTATCTTGCAGCTTGCACAGGAAGACTCCGCCATCAGTCGCTCATAGCTTGACTCGGTTACACTTCCAATGACTATGGCTGGTGGCACCATACAACAGCCTCATGGTTTCATGAGTGGTGCAGTCAGTGGAGTTGCTGTCTTGTGGCTCCAGTTACCTGGGTTTAATCCTGATCTCGAGTGCTATCTCTTGTGGAGCTCGCACATTCTCCCTGTGGCTGTGTGGATTGCCTCTGGGTACTCTAGTTTCAACCCACATCCCAAAGACGCGCAGGTCGATAGATGAATTAGCCTCTGGTTAATGTTTGGTGCCTTCTTGATGGGCCAAATAGCCTTACCTGCTGTATTTCTCTGTGGTTCCATAACTATGACAAAATGGATCAGGGAGAACACTTTACTAAATGTTCCTCTGCGTAGCTTGTGTGCCCTCTGTTGCTCTGTTTGTGTAATGACATGCAATGAATTCTGATTGAACCTGGTAGTAAACAGATAAATCTGAAGCATCCTGAGGAAGAAGTGGAGATCAAAGATATTATTCTCCTCGCTTGTCTCCATCGCATGGGTACCTTTCTCCAGACAAGGCTCTG
This sequence comes from Malacoraja senta, assembly GCA_038087875.1. Taxonomy (NCBI): domain Eukaryota; kingdom Metazoa; phylum Chordata; class Chondrichthyes; order Rajiformes; family Rajidae; genus Malacoraja; species Malacoraja senta. The sequence continues at coordinate 178,216,695 of CM075978.1, forward strand.
CCCAGTCCCATCAAAATAGTCTTGGGGATGCATGGAACACTTGTTCTGCTGTACGTTGTGCTTCTGTAACCTGTTAGTTACCTCCTTCGGCAGCTTTAGGCGTTCCCATCTGATCTCTACAGTAATGGGTGCCCCCAATATCTCTGGATCATTTGCCGATCGCTAGCTGAAACCAAGTATTGAGGGCTGGCCTAATTCTTATGAGTTGGGCAGTGGATAGTATGCATCACTGAGCAAGAAGGGTCCCGACCCGAAATGTCAGTCCGATGAAAGGTCCCGACCCAAAATGTCACCTATCCATGTTCTTCAGAAATGGTGCCTGACCGGCTGAGTTACTCCACACTTTGTACTTTTTCTCGTCATCACCACTTCTGTTCAGGGCAATTTTGTATTCCCGCATCATCACACAAAGCGGCAAAGAGCCATTACGTTCCCATCCACAGTCATGACTTCATAAGGATACACAAGATGAAGGCAGGCATACCATACATCCTCCTTAACACCCCACTTACTTGCTTTGCCACTTTCAGGGGACTATGAACCTGAACCCCAAGATCCGTCTGTACATCCACGCGGTGAAGGCTCTTGCTATTAACTGTATACATTCCCCTTTTAATCGACCTCCCAAAGTATAACATTTCACATTTTCTTGGATTAAACCCCATCTGCCATTTCTGTCCTCATTTCTGCAGCTGATCCATATCTCGCTGCATACCTTTGTCCACAACTCCAGCTATTTATTTGGGTGAAATCCCATTTTATTCTCCCCAGCTCTTGAAACAATCGTAGATTTCCACTAACCAGTGACACAGGCCAGAAAGAGAGAGGCTGCCCACAGCAGTGGTTGACTGAAACATCTTCACATTGACAACTGGCAAAAACGACAACGTTATTGACTGCATGGTAAACATTTGCTCTAACTGGGCAGTGACAATGCTTTCCATATGCTGCCTGACCGGGTGAGTATTTTCTATCTTTAATGCTGATTTGCAGCAGTTTTGTTTTCACTTTTCAAGTGAGAGGATGTGATGTCACCTGATCATTATTCAGGCATTTAGCTTATTATCCCAAAGACATTGAACTCAGAAAGTCACCAACTCTTAAGAAGAGTCTCGACCTGAACTGCCGTCTGCTTATCTTCCTCCACAGATGCTACCTGACCTGCTGAGCTGCTCCAGCAGTTTGTTATTTATTCATCAACTCAGTTTGGTGTGCAACTTGGAAGCTGGTTGAGGGTATTTTGCTGCTCTCCATAGGGGCACTGCTTGATATAGTTTAGTGACTCACTGGGGGAGGAACAGAGCAGGCGGAGTGACAAATTTGGGCTGCCGACTACATATCTGCCTCGACCCCTGGCCTAAATATCACAGACAGTGACGGCAGTCCAAAATAGTAGTCCTTCATTCTGGATCCTTGTTCAAGTAATCAATGTCAATGAGCAAGTCAAGAGCAGCAATGTGTGTGGAATATTTAACTGCAGGGACATTGCATTCCAAAAAACAGCATGTGAGGGAAATCCCCACAGACCTGTGGGTTGGTAGGTTAATAAAGGAACTATAATCTGCTACCCGGCCAGCTTGCTTAAACACGGACAGCACGGTAGCATACCTTCACGGCACGAGAGACCCGGGTTCGGTTCTGATCCCCGGTGCTGTCTGATTGGTAGTCTACACGTTCTCCCTGTGACTGTTGTGGGTTTCCTCCAGATGCCCTGATTTCCTCCCACATCCCAAAGATATTCGGGACAGTAGGTTAATATACCTCTGTAAATGCCTCTGGCGTGCAGATGAGTGATAGAATCTGGGGGGGGAGTTGATGGAAATGTGGAGAGAATGTGCTGTTATCAGGCAACTGAATCATCCTACCACAACCAGAGAGCAGCTGAACTACTATCTACCTCTTTGGTGACCCTCGGACTATCATTCATCGGACTGTGCTGGACCTGCCCTGCACTACATGTTATTCCCTCATCATATATCTGTACACTGTAAACAGCTCAATTGTAATCACGTATTGTCTTTCTACTGACTGGATAGCACGCAACAAAAGCTTTTCACTGTACCCCGGTACACGTGACAATGAACTAAACTGAGAATAAGAAAAATGAGATTAGTGTAAATGCGTGTTTGATGGTAGGCATGGAGCCGATGGGCCGAAGGGCCTTAGCTGCTGTGTCTCTCTGTGACTCTGTTATCTTGTTGATCCAGGAAGTGCCTCATCTCCTGCTCAGGTGTTTGTGACCAACCCAGCGGAATATTGGCACCTATCTATCTCTGCTCATCTGTTGTCATTCAGAAAACATTTAAAAGCTCATCACAAAAAGCCTTCATGTTGAGATAGCTACAAGATTAAAGAGGTCTTTAAAATATTCATCGATTTATCTTGCTGGGGGGGGGGGGGGAATAAGTTAAGTGTATTTTCACAAAACCTTCTTTACAGGCAGAACGTGATGACTATGCGCCCTCTGGTGGAGACTCAGAGATTGGCTGGTGTGATGGTGGCTGAGGTCTGGAATCCCTTGTGCTCTTTCATTTAGACAGATATTCTGACAAATGGTGCTAACGATAATTGTTGTCACCTTTTTCTGGGGTTTTCCATCACTTTTTCATGAAAAATGTCAATGGTCCAAAGTAGAAAGGTTTAATTATGTCTAGGGTGGCACAGTGACGCAGTAGGTAGAGCTGCTGCCTCACAGCGCCAGAGACCTGGGTTCGATCCCGACCTCGGGTGGCATCTCTGGAGTGTTTGCATGTTCTCCCTGTGACCGCATGGTTTTTCTCCGGGTATTCCAGTTTCCTCCCACATTCCAAAGACGTGTAGGTTTACAGGTTAATTGGCTGATGTAACTGTCCCTGGTGTGTGTAGGATAGAACTAGTGTATGAGTTGGCACAGGCTTGGTGGGTTGAAGTGCCTGTTTGCACGCTGTATCTCAAACTAAACTAAACGAAATCTTAATCTGAGATTGAGTGAGTTGAAATCATGTTTTAAATCACATGCAGAGGCATTTCACACCAATGTTAATACAACGAAGGGAAGTGCAAGTTAGTTTAGGTCAAAGATATAGCATGGAATCAGGCTCTTTGGCACACCCAATCTGTGCCGTCATTCGTTCACCCATTCACACTAGTTCTATGTCATTCCACTTTCTCATCCACCCTACACACAAGGGATAATTTACTGAGGCCAATTGACCTAATATATCTGCACATCAGGGTAACCATAACACCTGGAGGAAACCCTCACGGTCACAGGGAGAATGTACAAACTCCACCCAGACAGCACTAGAGGTCAGGATTGGACATGGGTCTCTGGTGTTGAGGCAGCAGCTCTACCAGCTGCGCCGGTGTGCTGCCTATGTGGAGTTTGCACGTTTTTCCTGTGACCATATGGGTTTCTTCTGAGCGTCTGGTTTCCTTCCACAGCCCAAAGGCTTTTAGTTTGGTGGGTTAATTGGCTGCTGTAAATTGGCCCTGATGTGAGGTGAGTGGTAGCAGGAGGGATGTAGGAAGAATATAATGGGATTCAATGGGTAATGGGTGCCAGTTGGCAGAGGGCCAGTTTTTTGTTGAATCTCTCTGTGAATTCACTTCCTTCAAGAGAGGTGGCAAACCCCAGAATAATCTCACATGCTGGAGAAGTTGCCTCAGCCGACCAGTGACTGGAAATCCCTGGGTTTCTACATGTCTACCAAGTATCAAATCATCACAGGTCAGACAGCACAGTCATAGAGCCATACAGCATGGAAACAAGCCCTTCGGCCCAACTTACATGTGTCGACCAAGATGTCCATCTAAGCTAGATCCATCTTTCAGCATTTGACCCATATCCCTCTAGACCATTCCTGATCATGTCCCTGTTAGCACTGGCATCCACCCCTGATTGTCCTACCAATCAGTGGTAACCAGTGCCATCTTCATCGCTGGCCGTGTCCTGGGGCAGCAGGGCGAAGGCCGCGGACGCCAATAGGATCAACAAACTCATCAGGAAGGCTGGCTCCGTCCTGGGGGCGGAGTTGGATTCACTGGAGGTGCTCTTGGAGGGGAGGATGCTCCTCAAACTGCGGAGCATCCTGGACAATACAGCTCACCCCCTCCATGACACACTTGTCAATCTGAGGAGCACCTTCAGCAACAGACTGGTTCCACCAAGATGCAGGACAGAACGCCACAGGCGATCATTCTTCCCTTTGGCTATCAAACTTTACAACTTCTCCCCCTTCTGTCGTGGGGTAGACTGAAACTGAGACTGACTCCCCCCCACCCCCCCGCCCCAATTTTTGCACATTCCCCAATCCTTTCCACTCGTCACTTTAATTTCATGTTCCATGTATTTTGGGTTTTTATGACTGTTAGCAGTCCTGGGATAAATAAAGTTCTATCGTATTGTAGCATATCATATGTGTATTTTAAATGCTACTAGACTAAGTACGGACCCATTGGGTTCCGTCCCCCCAACACAATATTCTACCAAACTGCGCACACACTTTCAAAGTTGTGCCGTTGATGGCAGAAATTAAGTTAAAGTTAATAAAGTGAAGAGGGGACCCGTGGAGGCGTTTGTAAAATGGAACAAAAGTTACCCGTGGAGCCGTTGGGTTCCCTTTGTGAGGCCAGGCAAGTACACGTGAAAGGAAAAAATAAAAGCGATCTGAAAATCTGCAAACGACGCACAAGGGAACCCTCCCCCAACTGCGCATGCGTGGATGGGGGCGCTGTTTTAAGTTAATTTAATTTTTTTATGTCAATAACTTGTAAAATATAACATCAATCTGAACAAAACTTGTTTCATTTATATCACAGGACAATGGTGAGTAAGTTGTGTCAAAAATTGTAGCGTCCCTGTCACATGGGAGGCCTGGTCCCCCAACGCAATATTCCACCACTTAGCCATAGTCCCCACGGGAGGCCTGGTACCCCAACGCAAGCCGTTCCCCAACGCAATATTCCAGCACTCACCCATAGCCCCCAACTGCGCAGGGGTGGCTCATTTCCCCTTAATCACCCTCCCTCATTAAACTTAAAAAGATAGATAGATAGATGGATGGATGGATGGATGGATGGATGGATGGATGGATGGATGGATGGATGGATGGATAGATCAATAGATCGATAGATAGATAGATAGATGACTGTAGTCATGTTGACCAGATATCTGAGATAAATGGGATATGGGATAAAGAGTAAGATGTTTCGCTGTGCTGTACATTTGTGCCTTTTACCTGCCAAAGCGTCTATCTGGGCTCCTTCCACTTGTGACCCAGGTAGAGTTGGTCGATAGCAGTGACAGCCGTTCCTTGGAGAAGTTCAGTGTATTTGAGGATGAGGCACCACCAAGCAGCTCAGGCACTGAGAGCTATCGGTGGGAGAGGTAGAGGTGGTCATGATAGTTTGTGTCAGAGGCATTATTTATATGGACTTCAGCAAGACTTTTGATAACGTTCTGCATGCTAGATTGCTCCGGAATATTTGATAACACGGAATACAGGGAAAGCCAGCCGACTGCATGAAGAATTGGCTTCATAGAAGGAAGCAGAGGGTGATGGTGGGAGGTTGTTTTTCAGACTGGAGGCCTGTGACTAGTATGAACCTCAGGGATCAATGCTGGGCACATAGCTATTTGTACTTAATATCATCGACATCACCAATTATCAAATAATGATGAGATGGAGTACAGGAAGGAGATTCAGAACCTCGTGTCCTGGTGTCGAGACAACAACCTTTCTCTCAATGTCAGCAAGACAAAGGAGATAGTGATCGACTTCAGGAAGTGAAGTGGTACACATACCCTGACTTTCATTGACGGCGCGAAGTAGCGATGGTTGAAAGCTTCAAATTCCTAGGAGTAAATATCACCAACAACTTCTCCTGGACCACCCATACCGAAGCAATGGCCAAGAAAGCACACCAATGCCTCTACTTTCTTAGAACATTTAAGAAGTTTGGCATGTCCCTAATATTTCTCACCAACTCCTACAGATACACGTAGAAAGCATTTTATCGAGATGCATCACAGCGTGGTTTAGGAACAGCTCCATCCATGACAGCAAGAAATGTTATCACGGTGGCGCAGCGGTAGAGTTGCTGCCTTACAGCGTGCAGCGCCGGAGAACCGGGTTCGATCCCGACTACGGGTGCTGTCTGTACGGAGTTTGCACGTTCTCCCCCCGTGAGCTGCGTGGGTTTTCTCCGAGATCTTCGGTTTCCTCCCACATTCCAAAGACGCACAGGTTTGTAGGTTAATTGGCTTGGTAAATGTAAAAAGATTGTCTCTTGTGGGTGTAGGATAGTGTGAATGTGCGGAGATCGCTGGTCGGTGTGGACCCGGTGGGTTGAAGGGCCTGTTTCCGCGCTGTATCTCTAAACTAAACTAAACTAAAGGAGAGAGTGGGGTGGCTAAGTTCCCTTGAGCGGAGGAGGTTGGGATAGTTTATGATTGAGTTATAGATTTAGGGTAAGTGCAGAGAGTTTTAAAGGAGATCTAATGCGGACTTTCTTCGCCCAGTGAGCGGTGAGTACCTGGAATACACTGCCAGAGAAGTGGTAGAAACAGATTCACTGACAGCATTCAGGAAGTGTGTGGATAAGCACTAGAATCACCCAGGCATAGACGGTTGTGGCCCAGGGCTGGAAGATGGGATTAATACAGGTGGGTGTGGCATGGTGGGCTGAATGGCCTGTTTCCATGCTGTGCGACTCTAAAATACCCTCAAGGTACTTTCCCCAGCATTTTGGATTTACTAACGTTTGTTTGACCCTTGCATAATCAAAGAAATTGCAATGGGATCCAACTGAACCATGTGTTCAGGAATCAGTCCCAGATACTGAGTGTTGGGAGAGTCAGAGCTGTCGCATGAAGAGACTGGACTGCCCTCAGTCCCTTCGTTAGACAGTGAGGCCCAGACCAAAGATGACCCTCTGTTGGTCTGGGACCTGTTGAGTTCAGGCTGGACTCCATATGAAGATTACTCACCCTGAGCATCGTGCTGTGAGAACTGCTCTCTGACCCCACTCCTGCTGCACAAGGGAATGGAAACCCCACCAATCTGGAGGGGAATTCCTTGGCGCACTGGGTAAATAAAATATTTACTTGTTCATATTTCAGTTGGCTGGGTTTTGAGAGAAGGCCCCTTGTCAAAGGCTGGCAGGACATTCCAGGGATGGTGTTCAACAAGTCTGCCTCAGGCCCACCTACCACCAGGGCGTGTGTAGGTCTCACCTGATGCCTTCAGCAAGGAGGTCACCAACTCGCTTGTGCCCTGTGAACCTGGTCTTGGGGCGTGTGGACCAGAGAGACGTCCCTGGCCTTGCCCAGTGACTCCCAAACATCCAGCCTGCTGGGTGACGGAAGGAGTCAATGGAGTCATAGTCATAAAGCATGAAAACAGGCCCTTCGGCCTAATTGCTCCTGCCAACCAAGATGTCCCACCTGTCCGCATTTGGCGCATATCCCACTAAACCTTTCCTATCAGTGGATCTGTCTGAATGTCTTTTAAATATTGTTATATACCTGCCTCAACTGCCTCCTATGGCAGTTTGTTCCATACATCCACCCTGTGTGAAAAACTTGTCCCTCAGGTTCCTATTAAATCTTTCCTCTCACCTTAAATATATGTCCACTGGTTCTTGCTTCATATACTCTGGGTAAAATACTTTGTGCATCACCCTATCTATTCTCCTCGTGATTTTATACATCTCTATAAGTTCACCCCTCAACCTCCTGCACTCCAAGAATAAAATCCTAGCCTGCCTGCTGGCCTCTCCTTATAACTCAGGCCTCAAGTCCTGGCAACATCCTTGTAAATCTTCTCTGTGCTCTTTCTAGCTTAATGACATCCTCCCTGACCAACGCTGAACACAATACTCCAAATGCAGTCTTACCAAAGTCTTAGTACAACTGTAACATAACATCCCCAATTTTATAGTCAATAATCTGACTGATAAAGGCCAGTGCACCAAAAGCCTTTTTGATCACCTTATCTACCTGTGATGCCACTTTCAGGGAACTATGTGCCTGCACTCCTAGATCCCTATACTCTTCAACACTCCCCGGCACTCTATCATTCACTGTGAAGGTCCTACTCTGGTTTGACTTGCAAAATGCAATATCTTGCATTTATAGTATTTGCATTAAACTCCATTGACCATTTCTCAGCCCATTTGCCCAACTGATCAAGAGCCTGCTGTAATTTCTGATAATCATCTTCGCTATCTAAGCTGCCTCCCACTTTAGTGTCATCTACAAACATATTAATCATGCTTTGTACATTCTCATCCACATTGTTTAGGTTTGCTTATTGTCACGTGTACCGAGATACAGTGAAAAAGCATTTGTTGTGTAGTCGTGGCTATCCCTCGAGGTCGAGGATGATGGTCTACGTTCTGTTGTTTTTATGGACTCTCCGGTGGCTTATGAGTCCAATCCTGGCTTTGCAGCTCACAGAACGAAGCCGCCTGTGCATGTGTTTGTTTAACGTGTACTTGATGTTGCGCTCCAAGAAGCACACGGTCCTTCACAAATCAATCAACTCATTCCAATGGCAAGGGAACCAAGACGATTGGAGCTGATAGATCTGTTGCAGCCTTCACAGCCATTGAGTTCAAGATAACTTTGTCCGCCTGGTCCGCCGTTGAGGTCTTGTAGGTTGGATCATTCTTAGTCTGGACCCTCATCCTCGAACTTACCGCCATGGGTGGCCCTACCGGAAGCTGGTGCTTCTGACAGCATCGCTCTCGGAATCTTGGGGTCACGCAATGGTGTAGTAACCAGTCAGCGGAAAGACAACACATGATTATAATCGAGCCATTCACTGTACAGATACATGGTAAAGGGAATAACGTGAATAAAGTTTAGTGTAAGATAAAGCCAGTAAAGTCCGATCAAAGAGGTTCTCTAATGAGATAGATAGTAGTTCAGGACTGCTCTCTGTTGTGGTAGGATGGTTCAGTTGCCTGATAACAACTGGGAAGAAACTGTTCCTGAATCTGGAGGTGTGCGTTTTCACACTTCTATACCATTTGCCTGAGGGGAGAAGAGGGAGTGGCTAGGGTGCGACTCGTCCTTGATTATGCTGGTGGCCTTGCCGAGGCAGCTTGAGGTAAAAATGGAGGCAACGGATGGGAGGTTGGTTTGCATGATGGTCTGGGCTGCGTCCACAATTCACTGCAATTTTAGTTCTGCACCTTCTTCTCTGCAATCACATCCACACTGCATGGCTGCAACTGAAGTTTTGTAATATGGGGACATCCACAGAATTTGCAGCGTAAAGTGAGCATGCAGAAATGGAGGAATTACTATCTGCAACACTGTGTCATGGGTCAGCCAAGTATGTGGTTGGCATTCTGAGTGCGTCTCCAGTTGCTTTGCTCCTTCCTCAATGTATCGTTGAACTAAAAACAAAATGTGCCCTCTTAAGAAGGAAATAGTAAATTTAATTTCGACGTCCATTTCCAAAGAGGCCAACATCCCTGGAGCAATCAGTAGTGGAAGGTCTCATTCACACAGGAGTCCATACCCTCTTTGTAAATCCATCCACATTGCACACAAAGTCATGAAGGAGAGTCAGCCAGACCCTGTCTGTCTGGATGTGTGCGAGCTCTCCTGTCCAGGTCAAGAGAGGTGTCACAAGGACATTCTTCAGTAGGCCTCCAGCAGTGGCAGCCAAAGACCAGAGACTGAGGCTAAAGTGGGGCTGGATCACGGCAGCAGACGCCCCAAGTGGTGGAAGAGAGACTTTGAGGTCCTTCGCTGAAGACAACCAGCAAAAGCCCTCAACCTCTCCCTCCATGTCAGCATGGAGGATTAATGTAAATTAATGCTCGATGGGCTGTTTCTCTGCTCTATCTCTGTGACTACCGGAGCTGATGAGGCAGTACTCTGAGTAACCTGCAGAGGGCGGTGCTGCCCACAAAACGGGAGCAACAAGCACTCTGCAGTCGACAAGACCCAAATCCCTGTCCAAAGCACGTCACAAGGTGAACAAGATCACCCAGAGAGTTGTGAATCTGTGGAATTCTCTGCCACAGAAAGCAGTGGAGGCCAATTCACTGGATGTTTTCAAGAGAGAGTTGGATATAGCTCTTAGGGACAACGGAATGAAGATATATGGGGAGAAAGCAGGAATGGGGTACTGATTTTGGATGATCAACCGTGATCATATTGAATGGCATTGCTGGCTCGAAGGGCCGAATGGCCTACTCCTGCACCTATTTTCTATGTTTCCATCATGATGATTGCTTTCCACTGCCACGTGATTTTTTTCCCTTCAGATTCTTCAACTGAAACAATCTTTGAGGAGTTACTGCCCCAGTTATTGAGTGGAAACATTAACCAAATAAAGAGCCATTTTTCCTCTTCCCAGATTCAGTCTTTCACTGTTTTGAGTATTCCTTGGAGTGCAGGAGGTGGGGGGGAGGGGGGGGGGGGTGCTGAACTTATAAAGGTGAATAAAATCACGAGGGGAATAGAAAAGGTAAATGTTACTCAGAGCAGGGGAATCAAGGACCAGAAGACATCGAGAGCAGGGCTTGGGGGGAATATTACTGGATGTTTTATTATGGATGTTTTATTATATACTATCTACTGTAGATCATATTGCATTCATGGGCCTGTTAATCTGCAACAAGTAAGAATTTCACTGTTCCGTTGCCAGGAAATGTGACAATTAAACACTCTGGATGGACCCTCTTGATTCTCGTTTTACTTCACACTGTCTGCAGTTCTTCAAATGGCCAGGAGAGGGCAACACAGGACCACAAGTGCAGGAGTGTTCTCAGCACCACGTTACCAAGGCACTAGACATCTCTTGAACAGACAATGTGTGTAAGGCACAATGGATGATTGTGTATTCTGAGGAATGTTTTGGCTAGTGGATAATCAATACAATCATAGGATCTACAGCACTGAAACACTCTGGCTCATCACAGCCACGCCAACCTTTTTGCCCATCTACACTAATTCCTAATTGCCTGCATTAGGACCATATCCTACCTATTTGCCTATTTAAGTGTCTGTTAAATGGCCTCTTAAAAATAGTGAATATATGTGATCCTTCTCCCTACAGAACATTCCTGATATCAACCATTCTCTGTGAAAAACACCCATCCCTCTAATCGCATCTAAAACCCAACATGTGCCCTCTTGTTTTTTATACCGCTACTGTGGGAAAAAGATTTTGTCTATCAACCCTTGGATCCCTTGTGCTTTAACCTTCTGGACCAGCCCACCATATGAGACTGTAAAATCCATAGAGACAACCTCTTATCACCCAAACTTCAACAATCTCCTTTGCAACACCCTCAAAAATCTCAATCAAATGAATGAGGCAGGAGTTTCCCCTCACAAAGCAATGATGACTATATCTCATCCATTCATAAGTTATAGGAGTAGAAATTAGGTCGTTCGGCCATCAAGTCTACTCCACCATTCAATAATGGCTGATCTATCTTTCCCTCTCAACCCCATTCTCCTGCCTTCTCCCCTGAACCCCTGACACCCTTACTGATCAAGAGTTTGTCAATCTCTGCCTTAAAAATATCTGTTGACTTGGCCTCCGCAGCCGTCTGTGGCAATGAATTCCACCTTGTTCAGGCCAGTGTTCCGGCCATTCCAAATGTACATAAAGCATATCTATTACAAAATTCCCCAATACCCTCCCTCCCACTGACGTAAAGCTCACGGGCCTGTGGTAACCTGGATTATCCCTGCTGTCCTTCTCAAACAAAGGAGCAACGTTGCCTATCATCCATTCCTCTGGCACCTCACCCCTGGCTAAAGAAGGTGCAAAGATCAGCATCAGGGTCCTTGTTTCCTTCCTTGTTTCCCATAGCAACCTGGGATAAATCTCATCCCAATTTGTTCAACACATTGAAGGAAGGTAGTAAATCAAAATCCTACCAGTGAGTAATTAGAATGCAGCAGGGAAGAAATTCAAGGGTTGAATGGAGCAGGGTAAAAAAGTCGATCGATCGATCGATCCCACATCATCAGTGATGATAGGCTGATAGTTTCGGTCTCTGTCTCCCTGTCTCATTCCCTGTCAGTGTCGGCTCTGGAACAGAGTGAACTCCATTTCACTCTCAACCATGAGAGAAAGCAAGTGGTATTTCCCATCACGGTATTGTAAACCAGCGCTGAATATTTCCATACAGACAGTCCCCAGGTTACAACAGGGTTCTATTCGTAGCCTCAACTCTTCGAACAGAAGCAGGGTGTGTGGGGGAAGACCACAGACACAACTGGGCCAGGAGAGAGACCGGGTGCGGGAAGAGTGGGTGCCAGCCCATCTCACTGACTCGGCCAGTGAGCGAGTGATTCTGCTCAGCGCTCCCAGCTCTGCTCAGCCCGACCCAGCCCCAGATTCTTGTGGTTTGGGTGGTGTAAGAAGGTGGGTGGAAATGCCCCATTCGCACTTGGCAGAAGTTGCCTGCAGCAGTAACACATCCATCCTCATCCATCACAGTGGGCTGCAAAAGGCACATTCCTATGCTTGGGGTGTCCGTGGGTTGGTCTGAGTGACTCGGGGGGGCATCTGTATGACATAGACAGAGGCCATGCAGCCCATCGAACCTCTGCCTCACTAATTTTCCCTGTCCCCTCTTCTTCTCAGATTCCCATCAACTCCCCCCCAGACTCACCTACACACTGGGGGCAATTTCCAGCAGCCAATTGACTTTTCAACCCGCACGTCTTTGTGAAGTGGGAGGAAACCACGCGGTCACTGGGGAGAGCGTGCAAACTCCACATTGACAGCACTGGCCTCCACTCACACTGCTTTCTCTGCAACCTTATTCCACACGTGCGGGAAGGATTGGACTAGAGTTTCTTGTTTTTGTTATTCAATGTAATAGTGATTAATTGTGTTCAACCAGAGGTCTTCTGTTGTTAACAGTACGCATCAGTGTTGGTTGAGTGATACTCCTTGCAACTGCAATATTTGTTGCTCTTCAACAAGCCATATCGTCCTCTGATATTCCGCCAAAGTGTGGAAGATTCCCAAACACATGCAGATTGGTAGGTTAATGGGTCACTAAATTCCCCAGAATGTATGAGCGAGTGGTAGAGTCTGGGGGGGGGGGGAGTTGATGAAAATATACGGAGAATAAAATGGGATTAATGTAGGATTGGTGTAAATGGGTGTTGATGGTCGGCATGGGCTCGGTGGGCCGAAGGGCCTGTTTCCATGCTGTATCTATGACTTTTATTCTTGCCTTATTATTCATCACCCTCCCCCCCCCAAAGAAGATTGAAACCATAACCTTGATAAATAGCTTTCAAACACCCTCGTCAGATGAATTTATTACAGCCTCAAAGGAAGGCATGAATGAAAGCAAAAATTAGAGATGGATCATCCAGCTCCTGCTGAGAGCAATCCTTTTCAATTACAGCCTTTGCAAGGTAATGCAAGAAGTGTCAGTACAGCTGACACAGAATTAAGGCATCAAGCCACTGAACTCATTCCACTAATTTTATTTTAGTGTAACAATTCAAGATTGATGCCAGTGTGAATATTAATGGTTCCACAGATTCATTCACGGCATAATCTGGGTACAACTTTAGGACATGCATCCTTGCTGTTAGATCCTTGCAACCTTCGGCAAATCCCTTGGAAATCTCCGTGGACGGAATATTAAGCACATGCACGCAAGTCAGCTGATGCAGTGTGGTAAATAGTTGACCAGTTACATAGAAAGAGGCGTCATGGAAACAGGTTATTCGGTCGATCAAAGTCCACACCAACCATCATGTTGATGGGAATGTGAGAGAATAAAATGGGGCGAGTGTAGGATTACTGTAGGTGGGTGTGTGGTCAGTGTGGACTGGATGGGCTGAAGGACCTGTTTAGTTTAGTTTAGAGATACAGCATGGGAACAGGCCCTTCGGCCCACTCATCCCCATACATTAACACTATCCTACACGCACTAGGGACAATTTACACATACATCAAACCAATTAACCTCCAAACCTGTACGTCTTTGGAGTGTGGGAGGAAACCGAAGATCTCGGAGAAAACCCACACGGTCATGGGGAGAACGTACATACTCCGTACAGACAGCACCCATAGTTGGGATCGAACCCGGGTCTCCGGTGCTGCATGCGCTGTACGGCAGCAACGTCCAGCTGCGCCACCGTGCCGTGTTTCCGTGCTGTTTCTCTCCATCTCTAATATATAATTTGTATTCCAGTTGTAGCTTTATCTGTCGAATGGAGATTCCTCTCAGTGCTGAACGTGGACATGACCAGCAACATTCAGTCAGATGGTGGAGTAGAGGGGACAGGTGAGGAGAAGGGGTGGGGCAAGCTCTCTCTCCTCCACCCCATCAGTCTGAAGAAGGATCTCAACCAAAGTTTCCCTTCACAGATGCTGCCTGACCCAGCAGTTTGTTTTTTGGCTCAGGCTTCTAGCATCTGCAGTCTCCTGTGAATTCAATCAGATTGGCCCCGCTGCAAATGTTGCTTGGTGTTTACACACTAACTGCTAACTGTGATAACGACTGGTTTCACATTGAAGTTTAATGGGCGGAACTTAATTCCAATCCTCTACTGTCCTGCAGAATAATTAAGATAGTTTTGGGTAGTGGGCGAGTTGTTGTAAACTACTCCAAGGGATAGTATTCCTTTGACCTCTCGCACCAGGCAGGACAGGGACATGGGAACACCATGACCTGCTGGTTCCTGTCCAAATTGCATGCATCCTCTTACTTGGAAATATGCCTTCGGCCCTTCATTGTCGCTAGATCCAAATCCATGATCTCCTTCCGCAACAGGACTGTGGGAGCGCAGCAAGGAGGCAACTCGTTCCCAACTGCTCAAGGGCAACTGGAGATGGGCAATAAATACTGGCCTCGCAAGTGACATCTCCATCCCGTAGATATAGAGAGGAAACATTCACAGAGTGTTTTGTACTTAATATTAGTATTCCAAAGGTTACTCCCATCAATGGTTTAGGTTCATTCATCCTGAAATAGTGAGCTGGCAACATGTAATTTCCAATTATCGTCAAGTGTTAAACATAGTCATTGATCAAAATGAAATGAGGAGGTAGGATGGGGGTGTGGCTGTCAGTGAAGGTCAGGTCATTGTGCACTGAGACATGAACTCTGTTAGATTTCCGATGGGCTCATTTCCTTGATGAAATAGTTTTATGTGGCAGTCTTTTCTGTTCTGGGACCACAATGGGGATGGATTTTTAACAGCATGCTGCGTTGAAAACTTCAAACTATTTAGAGATACAGCAGGGAAACAGGCCCTTCGGCCCAACGAGTCCTCAATGACCAGCGATCCCCGCACATTCACACTATCCTACACTAGAGACAAATTTTACATTTACCAAGCCAATTAACCTGTACGTCTTTGAAGTGTGGGAGGAAAACGAAGTTCTCGGAGAAAACCCACGCAGGTCACGGGGAGAACGTACAAACTCAGTACAGACAAGCACCCGTAGTCAGAATCGAACCAGGGTCTCTGGGGCTGTAAGTGCTGTAAGGCAGCAACTCTACTGCTGTGCCACCGAGCAGTGTAGGACCCAGGCTCACACGGAAAGGTTAAGACCAGTTAGCCCCTTGCCTTCATGCCTGGCTGTCTTTATGACAAGTATAATTTATCCGTCCCATCTTCTTGTCAGCCTGCCAAATCGCCCACGTCACACTGGAAAGCATCTATTATTTCAGTACCCACTTCCTTTTGATGGAATTCATTCCAGATATTCACAAACCCTATTCCCAGATTCACACTTTTGACTCTAAATTTAAGATTTTGTCCCCTAATTCGAGACTTCTCCACCAGAGGTAATTGTTTCTCCACGGAAATCCAACAGGTTTTGGTGACCCCAAGCTCCAGGGCCAACTGTTCACACATGACGTTCAGACTCCAACGAAGAGTCATCCCCATGAAATAGTAAAAGAGCTCCAGGAGCATAAGACGTTAATGCTTTTTCATATATTGCTCCAGTTCTCTCCGGCATTGCAGGAGTGAGCCAAGTGGCTGAATTATTCATGCTCAATTCAGCAGAGGGAAAGTAAAATGCCCTTACTCTGCGCCCTTCAAAGCACAGCCTGTCTGTGAAGGGCTCCCTTTGTTGTTACTGCGCGCATCTGCCCGGCAGCACTGTAGACTTATTAAAGACAATAAGGCTGATCAAGAGAAGATGCCAGATTGAATGAGACATTTCGATCTGGAGACAGGGCCAACATTCTCATCCATTTCACGAGCAGAGAGTTGAGCGTTATAGAGTCACTCAACCTCTGCTGGCCATCAACCACCCATTTTACACCTTTGAAACTCTACGTCTGTCCTTCCTTTCCAATCGCTCTTGGCTGATCTGTATCCCACATCCATGTTCCAATTCTGCAATATTCCTGCACAACAAAGATCTTGCAATCAAAGGCTTACAACTCATTTAACTCCAGACCCAACAGTTCCAGGGGAGGTGCTGCTCCTGATTTTCATTACTCTCGCATGAAGAGGTCTTTTTCAACGTTGATCACCTGACATTTTAAGGTTAAGTCCCCTGATCCTGGACAACCCCGCCTCCCGCAATGGAAATTGTTACTCACTAAGCTTTGACCATCTCATAGCTTAGAGTTACACAGCACAGAAACAGGCCCTTCAGCCCAACTTGTCCATACTGTCCAAGATACTTATGTAAATTGATCCCATTTCCTTGGTTTGGTTCATATCTCTCTAAATTGCTCCTATCAATCTACCGAGCCAAATATCTTTTAAATGTTGTAATTGTATCCTCCTCGACTACCTTTATGTGGCAGCTGTGAAAAACCTGCCCCTCACCTCTCCTTTAAATCTTTCTCCTCTCACCTTACACCTATGTTTAGGCTCCCCTACCCTGGGAACAAAACTGTGACCATTCATCTGATGTATGCCCATCATGGTTTCATAAAACTTCAATCAGGTTACCCCGCAGCCTCCTTCGCTCCTGGGAAAACAGTCCCAGTCTATCCAATATTTGCTTACAACACAAGCTTTCCAGTCCCAGCAACATTCTGGAGCCCGGGAGGCACAGTGGCGTAGTGGTAGAGGTACTGCCTTACTGCACCAGAGACCCAGGTACCAACCTGACTACGGGTGCTTGTCTGTACGTTCTCCCCATGACCTGCGTGGCTTTTCTCCGAGATCTTCGGTTTCCTCCCACACTCTAAATACATACAGGTTTGTAGGTTAATTGGCCTGGTATAAATGTAAAATTGTCCCATGTGTGTAGGATTATGTTAGTGTGCAGGGTTCGCTGGTCGGTGCGGATCTCGTGGGCCGATGGGCCTGTTCCCGCGCTGTATCTATAAACTAAAACTAAAGCCACAAAAGGCCGCCCGGATGTTGGAATGACATTTCATTAGTAATGACCACATATTGTAGTACTGAAACCAGTGTATGGGTTTAATGTGGAATTACGAACAAATTCCAGCATTCTGCTCTTACTCATAACTACCACTAGATGGCAGGCCAGCACAGTGTTTCACTAAACTTTTAAGTTTTCAATGAAAAACCTTCATTTTTGGAAAAAGCTAACTTTTGAAATAATATCTAATTACTTCAGAACAAACCTAGTTGGCCTCTTGAATTGAGGCCAATCTGAGTGTAGAAGGTTCTAAAGTGTAAAATATACAGTGTAAATATAATTCACATTGCTTATCATGTCTTTCAGTCCACTGTGTCCAAGCCAACTCTTTACCAGAAAACCGCACTGGTCCCACCCTCAGTCCCCATCCCTACCGCAGTACTTATCCTCTTCAAGGCCACAATGGAACCTGCTTCCACCACATTTGCAGACAATGTGTTCCTTATTCCAGTGAATCACTGCATAGCAAAAGGTTTCTTTCCAATGTCATCTTTAATTCTCATTTACTTTATTTTAATCATATGATGCCTGCACCTCAACTCCTGCATCAATGGTAACACCTCCCACTCTTCACTTGATTCCGACCCTTCTCCATTTTACCTCAACGGTGAGGCAATCAATGCAAGAGCAGGGAGATTATGCTCTAACTTTACAAACCATTTGTCAGCCCTCAACTGGAGGACTGTGTGAAGATCTGTTTGCCACATTATAGGGAGATGGTGTAGAGGAGATTCAAAGGGAAATTGCTCTTGGATGGATTGCTTCAGTTATGAGGAAAGATTGGAAAGACTGGGTATTGTTTCACTGGAGGTGAGGAGGTTAAGAAGGCTCATGAGGAAGTTTAGAAAATCATGAGAGATTTGGATCATCTGCAGAGTCATCTGCAGGACCCATTTCCTCACTTCAGAGGTAGATAATACTGAGACCACAGATATAGGGTAAGTGGCATAAAATTAGAGGGAACCTGAGAGGGACCTTTCTCACCCAGTGTGATAAGTATCTTTGATACCCTATCTGAGAGAGTGGTGAAAGCAGAGTCATTGACATCATTCAAAAAGTGTTGAGACAAGCATTTGAATTGTCCTGACATAGAAGGCTCTGGGCTCAGTGCTAGAAGTGGGATTAACACAGAGGTGTGCCAAATGATCAGTGCGGACATGGTGGGCCAAATGGCCTGTTTCCATGCTGTGTGACTCTGACTTTGAGAGATGTTCCAGCATCTGAAATGTTTCTTTTCAACGGCTTTTTTAAAATGTGAGTTTCCCATACACCTCAGCAATAAAGCAACGCATGAACCCACTCACCACAATAAGCAGTTCACAAACATACAGAAGTAAGTCGTGGTCCCAAAAGGTTCATAAAGCAGGAAGATACATGTATTTGCTTTGGATCAGATCAATAGAAAAAACAATCAGACAGATATTCACAATATTATAACGCAATTTAACCAAGAGGAAACCTTTTCAATCTACATTAATTTGTCATTAGCAATTTAAAGTAGTGAAACACTGCTGTTCTGGATCAAAGTCCCTTGATTAATTCCTTGATCTACAGCCATCATTTGGTTTCTATTTAAAAATGCGATGAGTCAAGTCATGTCAAGTGGAGTTTCTTGTCACATGCACAAGCACGTTGCTTGTACATGTACAGTGGAAGCAGCATCACCATAGACAACACACTGAACATAAATTATACCAAAATTATATAAGGCAGTGAAAATAAAACGTTGGAGCAAATACAAGACTTTAGCGCAGAACTCAATTAGAGAGCAAGTCCATGGTAGTGCAAGGTGGCCTCTAGTATTCTGTTACCTCATGTGTTTATCATGCGTTTAACACCTTGTCCTGGTATGAGTATTGAGATAATGCAGCAATGTACTCCGAGAAGACGTTGGTTTTGCTCAGGCTTCCCTTTAACATAATGGTAAATAATTGCTCATCAATAGGCCTTTATTTTGTGGCCTGTACCTCGGTTGAAAAGCTGCAGGTATTCGAGTCCCTGGACTGCATGGCCAATCTGTCCGCTTTCTACCCTCTCTGCTAGGTAGTGTAATCTGGGTAATCACAATTTGGCAGTGCTGCATCATTGAACAGTCAGCAGGAGGAGTGGTACCAGTTTAACAGCGCAAGTTATTCATCTAAAGTGGGTGATATTTGGCGCACTGTGCAGGTGAGGCCATTTTAGGACAGAGTTTCTCTCTCATCTACAGCGTTCAGGAAGCAGAGGTTTTTCTCAAAAAACAAGGGGCAGGGATGACCAATGTAAATTGAGGTTGCAAAAAACTAAATTATTGAAAAGTTAGAGAGGGAGGGAGACAATATAAAAAGAGTGTCATTGAGTTAAAAGTTGTCTATGAGAGCTGGCAGGATATCTGTGAACATGAGCATGTGTTGGAAATGCAGAGATGATTGTGAATTGATTGGGGCAGAGTGGGTGAAAGGAGTGAGGCTATGTGTTGACTACCTTATAGAGCATTACGTCTGCTGTAAGATGCTGCAAGTGTTCTACCAATGAATCCACTCTGGTGGTAGCCAGTGCCATCTTCTTCACTGCCGTGTGCTGGGGCAGCAGGGCGAAGGCTGCAGACCCCAATAGGATCAGCAAACTCATCAGGATAGCTGGCTTTGTCCTGGGGGCAGAGTTGGATACTTGGGAGGTGGTCTTGTAGGGGAGGATGCTACTCAAACTGCGGTGCATCCTGGACAATGCAGCTCCCCCCCAACATGACACACTGGTCAACCTGAGGAGTACTTTCAGCAACAGACTGGTTCCATCAAGGTACAGGACAGAACGCCACAGGAGATCCTTCTCCCCTGTGGCTATCAAACTTCACAACTGCTCCCCCTTCTGTCATGGGGTAGACTGAGACTGACCCCCCCCCCCCCCCCCACCTCCTCAATCTTTGCACATCCCCAAAGCCTTACCACTCATCACTTTATTTTAATGTTTCATGTTTCATGTATTTTGTGTTTGTTATGACTATTGACAAATTAATTTCCCTGCTGGGATAAATAAAGTTCTATCGTATCGTATTAAGCAAGGAAACTGGTCCTTCTGCCCACTGAGTCAATGCCAACAATCAACCTCCCATTTACCTTAAACCTATATTAATCCCACATTCCAATTCCAGATTCTCCCACACACCTACACACTAGGGGCTGTTTACATTGCACAATTATCTACCAAACTACATGTCTTTGGATGTGGGAATAAATCAGAGCACAAGAAGGTTGCAGAGAGAACGTCAACATTCCAGACAGATAGCACCAATGGTCAGGATTAAACCGAGGTCGCTGAAGCTATGAGACAGCATACTGGGCTGAGTTATTGTGCTGCCCTGTTCTTGCATATGATTTGACTTCAGACAGTCAACTATACATTGTTAAAGGATGAAACATTGTGAAATATTGATGTTGAAAGGAAGCTAGATGGCCGAGCATGTATATCACTGAAAGCTAACATGCAGGCGAGGCAAGCAATTAGGAAAATGGTTTGGCAGCTTTGTTAGTAAAGATGGTTTATTGTGATTAGATGGGGCTTTGGTGAGACCATACTTGGAATATTGTATCTAGGTTTAGTCTTCTTACCTGAAGAAAGTCGACACTTGCGATAAAGAAAGTGCCATGAATAGTTGCTAGATTATTTTGCAGGGTTGATAGGCTTGCTGTGTCTGGAGAGATTGAGCACACCGGAATTGTATTCTCTAGAGTTCAGAATAAGAGGAGATCTCAACTAAACTGACAGAATTTTTACAGGATTGGTGTAGATGTTTCCCTGGCTGAGGACTCTAGAACCAGAGGTCATGGTCTCCAAATAAAGGGTGGGTTTAGGGGATGTGAGGAGAATTATTTACGCTGGTAAACTTTGGAGGCTCAGCAGTTGAATTAATTAAAAAACAGAGATCAATTTAATTTCTAGGTTTTAAGGGAATCGAAGGATGTGGATATAATGCAGGAAACTGAACTGAGGTAGAAGATCGGTCGTGATACTAATGAATGGCAGAGTGGGCTGGAAGGGACAGTTGGCCTCCTCCTGCTCCCAATTATCACGCCCCCCCCCCCCCGTCTTACAATGCAGAGCCAACAGGCCCTTTGGCGAACTCAAAATTTAAAATGTTTTTTTTTAGGAGAAAATATAACATTGACATATTCATGATGCCTGAAGCAAAGCAATAGTTACTTATCAGGCTGAAAACAATCCCATCTGCAGCAATGCTCCACAATACATAAATGAACCATTGTCTTTCTACTGCATCTTCGAGCTGTAAACAGCAGCAATGAGCCAATGTCACTCAAGCTTAACAACATGGATAAAGATGGCAAACTCCAAGTTTGTTACACTGCAGCAGCGGCAACTCCAAGTTTGCTCTTTATATCTGCTTACTCTGTACTTTTCTCATCTCCCCACCCTATCAATTAAAGAGAACTGGACGTAGCCTTTAAATATTTAATTGAGTGAAAGGAAATATCATATTGCATTATAGAGCATGCATGAGTGGTAAATTGAACATTTGCATAAGTACTTAGCTTGAGGATTGAAGACACAAGAGACTGCAGATGCTGGAATCCTGAGCAGGAATCAAAGTGCTATAGGAACTTAGCAGGTCAGGCAGATCTATGGAGGGAAATGGACAGATGGCGTCAAAATGTCCTCTGCCCATATTCCTCCACAGATGCTGCCTGACATGTTGAGGACCTCTAGTAGTTTGTTTTTTGCCGAAGATTTTGGAAATGTACAGTGGATTAATAATACAAGCCGAATACCACTCATAGGTTCAGGAATTATTTATCACAGAGGCAAAACCAGTGTAGATTCACTAGCTATGAGATCTGAACCATCAGTCAGTTCCACACAAACCAAATACCAAGTCGTACCAGCTTCAAAGTCGTCTTGTTGA